>JAOVYW010000084.1:2782765-2799636 GCA_025775045.1 Hiodon tergisus | reverse complement strand
ATCTTTCTTTATGTAAAGCGTCTTTGTGACATGGCAACATGTGAAAAGCGCTGTATAAAAATAAAATTGATTGATTGGTTGATTGAAGTGAAGATCAAGGAGGAAAAACAACATTTTTAAAAAATAACAATTTTTTGTCATGAAAAAAATCTTCATAAAGCTTCATAAAAAAACTAGCTTCAACTTTTTCTGTATCCACCGGTTTTGATTTTCAAAAACGGTTATTTCAATAGGAGCAATATTTCTTGTTGCACAACAGTTAGGGAATCTGTGTCCTTCCCCTTTAAGACAGGCCTTACAAGATTTCTCCAGAACCGAGACATCCGATGCATCCTATGACGTCTATACCACAAAGGGAGTTAAGCTACAATATGTAATCGTTTGTTATCGTAATTGTGGGCGTTTTAAAAAGCCCAGGTTTTTTTTAAATATCTGTGATGGGTCTTTGCAATTTTATTGCACAACGTGCTTGTAATCTCACCTGAGGGCACATGCCTTCATTAGACACATCTTTGTGAATACCACCTTATTCACAAAATTATTGAATAAGAATCAGATGTTAAGCCTTTTGTTTTCTTTTCCTTTAAGGGGATGAGGTCCTTAGTTCTCTTGCCATTTAAAGGCCTGTCTCATGTTTGCATGCCATTTATAAGGCAGGGCCTGCGCCTTGATCAGAAAATCAATAAACACAAGAATGCAGAGAACAGCTCACAGGGGAGAGGAAAAAGTGGAACACAACCAAATCAATGAAAAGCAAAATATTTTAAATGGCTAGTGTGCGCAGCTCTGATTGGGGGGGTGGCTGTCAAACCGTGTGATCGGAGGTGGAGTCAGACCCAGAGGGCTTTTAATTTCCCAGAGTGGTTCTAAAGCTGTGTCCCGCGCCTGTGGATTGGGATTAAATTAGTCCTACGATGACAGAAAGATGCATGCCAACTCCCCAGGCTCCATCCATCCTACACGGCATTGACAGCTCAGGAGAGCCCAAGAACTGTCCGTGGACGAGTGGAGAAGAAGCAAAAGCATTTTTCAAACCTCCTCTCCAACATTCTTGTAGCACATGTGCACCGGGCGAAACATTACCTCATGCCGTCAGCTCGACGTGAACAGTGTATTGACATCAGCATGGCTCTTGGTTTTGGTTACCCTCTGCACACGGTCTCTGGAGGTGGTGAACACATCAGGTTCAACGCTGAAGGCAGGTGAAGAGTTCATTCGTGTTGCTAAGTGTGGCATGTCGTATATTCCAAATGAGCTAGAATGAGAAGCATGCATTTCCTATTTCAAATATGCCAAGTACAGAACGCGCAGAAAAAAGGGAGAGGTTTCAAATCAGTCAGATTTTGGCCTTACCGACTTAATATATATATATATATGAATGCCTGACATTTTCATTTCAAAGGATGTAGTTCAGCTCATGATTAAACAGAAAATTATACGAGTTCAGTGTTCAGCGTCTTTACACTTTTATCATATGAGTCAGTGACTGAGCTAAGTCTTTGAATGAATGTGTGATCACATCACTCATATCCAAAGACCTCATCTGTGGGTGTTACTGGTCAGTTTTACCGTTTTCCTTTGTGGTTTTGGCAGTGTGGACAATCTGGCCACATTTATGAAGAAACCATAAACTGTCAAGATTGTTTAATCAATATCCATTTGTCTCCAATGACCAAATATGTCTGTAACGCGCATCATTGCTAAGCAACAGCTTGGAAGTCTGAAGTTTTTCCTGTTCTGGCATGCATGCACATTGCTCTGAAAATGGTTGTCTATGAAGCTTAATCCTTACACCTTGCTTTGTGTGTCACCGCTCACCACTCTTATCATTCACATTTTATTGTTTTTATGAACAATAAAATCAATAAAATAATTTTTTGTCCAGTAAGTTTCTTATTTTGAAGCCATGTGCTATTGTTTGCATTAAATTAAGGAATGTTCTCCGCCTGTCGACGGGACGGCCGTTTCCTTAATCAGAGGTGAGAGAATTTCAATATACAGGTTGTGATGTAATCAAATCTTTCTTCGGCAAGTCAGAAATCGAGTTGTGAATATGACCAGTAGGCTTCAGTAAAGTTAATAAACCACTTTTTGCAGCTACAATCCAATCAGCACCTGAGCTTTAGTGATTCCCATTTTCTGCAATCAGGAGCCGCATGTTCACTGTTTTAGCACGAAGAAAGGAAATTACATCCCTTTCAATCAGATCCATTGGAACCCACAATTTACAGCATGTTGTGTTGCAAATTAAAAAAAAAAAGAATCCCATAGATGTATTCCGCTTCATTTTTATTAAGTTCAACGAGTCCTCCCTTAATCCAGGCGTTCACATCTCCAATATAATTTTTGTATTTGGGTTGTCACTGTGCTCCGTGTGTTTGTGCGTTTGGGCTGGTGCGTGCCGCTATTTTGCAGTTTCAGATTCTTGTTCCCCCTGGAACTGAGAGTGCTCTGCTAATGAGTGCCCCCCAGCATGCATTACTTATTTATAGGCCCCCACACCCCCGAGGCAGCCTGCTTTTTGCCGCCTGTTTTTTCCTCTTTTTTTCTGCTGTAATCCTTCCCTTTTGTCTGGGGGAGCAGCTCTTTTTCTCCCTCGCTCTGTTTTGCACCGTCAGATGCCGCACCACCCTTGGACATTAATATTCATGGCAGTGTTATTTTTCTCATAAATTCCATCCTGTGTGGAAATGGGGTGGAAATAAGAGTGCGGACACTGATGTATGAACACCAGAGAGTGGAGGAGCAGCTCTCTGGGACAGACAGCTCTCCGG
Source organism: Hiodon tergisus (assembly GCA_025775045.1). Lineage (NCBI taxonomy): Eukaryota > Metazoa > Chordata > Actinopteri > Hiodontiformes > Hiodontidae > Hiodon > Hiodon tergisus. The sequence goes on along the minus strand of JAOVYW010000084.1, from coordinate 2,796,862 downwards.
GACAGACCACTCCAGGCGGCCTGAGGGGCTTTGCGTTGACATCACAGCACCGCGCGCCGGAGACCTGAGCCCTCAAACCAACCCGAGGCAGCGCTCAAACTTATTCTGCCTTTCATTTCTTTTTCATGGCTGCATCGTTCTCCAGATCGCTATCTAATGGCACTTTACACCCAGCCACCGCCGTCCACACATAAGAGCACTAACGCCAAAGGCAGAGGACGCTCAATGTGTGTGCCATGGAAAATAACTCATTTACACACTATTCCCAAACAGAACACTCCGATACACATCATCATAGTTTCTCCTGTCAACAGTCCCGGCGTGTTAAAGTCGCACTTTATGGTAAATGAAACTGGGTTGCCCCAAAAAAGCTCTCTATTGATTTTGTTCCTCTGAATTTAAATTCTTATTAATTTGAGAACAAACAAATATTGTCAACGCCGTGGCAAATTTGTGACTGGCGCGATCATCTGTTCAGTAAACAAAGGTAGGCAGAGTTAAGTTGACCTATTTTACTGATGTGTTGATTTAATTGTGTGGATTGTTAATACAACAACATTAAAAAGCTGCCGCTGTTCCACATCTCTAGGGGATTGAAAGAAGGCACCGAGTTCCATCTTTGTCATAGCACCCCTTTCATTCAGTTTCATTTCAAGTCAGATTCATTTCATTTTTGCATTCAGTACAAAGTCAGCTACTGGCATATTGTTTACCGTTGCATATGAAGAATTCTCCTAAAAAACTGCAATGGCAAAGGTGTAGATAATATTGCGACACAGTATCCTCACAAAGAACAAATAATCTTATACTAATGAGAACAGCCACGTGAGACAGAGCAACTCGCAGTGCTTCTATAAAATCAACAGCAGTCTGCATAAAAGCACATAACTGGTGTTAGTTCTCATAGCCCATATTCTTTGTATAATGGAAATTAAATCACTTCAGGGCCACGCTGCGTGCAGTAAGACGACCCCTTTCGATGTTTTTGTCAAGTTATTTTTTCTGCCGGCATGTGGTATATACCGCAGCACAAAGACACTCATTCAATGCGGACACTAATACAGGTGGCACGAAGGAAGGCTTGGATCATTTTTGCATGTAAAAAATACGCAACAATATACCAACCGTTCCAGCGTTAAGTTAAAGACGCAAGTTGTTTTTTTGTTTGTTTAATGGTTGAAGTCGGTCTTGTTTGTTCGCTTATCTGCAGTTTTAAACTTTTTTTAGACAGTTTTTCTGCTCTAATTTTCTCAGGGAAAAAGAAATTTTGGAAGTTACAGAATGCTTGAATATTGATAATAAGCTTGTTTGTCATTTTTATTCATTCATTCCGTTTGATTTAAGGATACTTGGGGGGATTCTACCTGAGTAATTACTATCTCTAAGGTTGGTTTTACCGTTTCTTCAAATTGTGCCTGATGTTCTGCTTCTTTCATCTAAGGCTCTAATTAATAAAGCAAAAACTGGGAAACTTCTGAAAACTGTTGTCCACCATCACTTCTTTTGATCTGGAGTAATCGCGTGGAGGTTGTTATGGAATCCACTGCCCTGCTAGCAGTTCACTAAAACAAAAAGGACAGATCCTTTCCCCTAAGCTTGTAATTGCTTGCTGGGTTCAAAGGCTTTGCTATTTTGATTTTGAAGAATCTCTTTTCTAATTATGTATCCACGGTGGTACTGCATGAATTTATATATAAATTTACATATGTTAATGTGATTGTTTATTTGCTTCTTGTATACCTATACTTCAGAGCTAATGTGTGTCGTCCCACATAAAATGGCACAATTGGTGTAAATTGAGGGAAATGTTTGTGAATTTGTGACAGACGCTTTATTTGAACAAAAGCTCATCTGTGCAAACAAACACCTCCCTTCAGATAACATGAATGGCCACATTTAAGCACAGATAGCATCATCCACTTATTTTTAATTAGCAAAACAAAAACACCATGCTTGTAATTTCAACATTAAGTTATAATCCCATCTTCTGAAATCCTCTCAGACTGTGTCAAAAAAAGTGCAAATATATACAAAACACTTCATTGCAGCCAGCGTTTCAAAGGATTCACTACTACAATTCCTTCAAAAACAAAAACCAAAAAAAAAAAAAAAAACCCAAAACAATAATTTAAAAAACAACAACAACATTTTAACAAATAATTATACAAAATATATTTATATATTTATATATAATTAAGGAATAGGCAGAGCAATCACCCATCAGTCAAGCAGTCACTCAGAAAGTCACTTCCTCTCTGGACACATCATTTATATATTTTTTATATCTTTGAAATTGTAAACAAGTTTTTTTTTTCCTTTTACGTCAAAATGTATTCAAACATTTGGGATAAATGAATAAACAAAACCAACAAATAAATTAAAACCTCAATTTATTAGAGACAAATGTTTTACTAGAACACTGACTGAAATGTAGCCATGGAGCAAAAAACGGACAAATATCTTCTACAGTATCTAGCGAGAAACACCACACGTTTTTGCACCGACTCCTCTCTCACCTCACGATTACAGGTGCCTATTTTATTTTGCTGTATATACCACATGACAATGACACATCGTAGCATCTGCAGTGGCTCTGAGTTCTGTCGCCTCCGCGTTGGAGCTGTGCAGCGCTAATCCACTCCACCAATTCCATTTGCATTTCTTAATAGACTGTTGATTTTATTTCACCCCAAAAACCTGATCGCTTGTTTCTCTGTCCTCATTTCTTCGGGTTGGCTTACAGAATTCATGGTACCCGTCTAAAGTCCTGGAGACATGGTTCCGATCAAGAAGTGTTAAATCAAATAAAATTCATCACTGCGTTTTTTTTTTCTCCTTCCTTCCCCCAGACCTCTGCAGATTTATTATTATTTTTAATTTCAGAAAGTGGCTCCATCAGAGCTTTGATATTTGTATTTCACCTACAGTGCTGACACAGCAGCCCTCAGATGAAGGCAGCCAGTATGAGGCGTTTCCGCTCCCCAACAGACATAACTGCAGCACAGACCAAGATGCAAACCGTGACCCCATTCCCTTCATTAAAAAAACTAAATGAAAATGCTCAAAAAGGTTATTATAAATGATTATCGCTGCTGCCATTTTAAATATTAATGAGCTTTACAACCCATTTGCAAATATCATTATCCCCAGAAGCTATGTCAAAGCTAAACATGAGTTAAAAGATTCGACTAGGTGTCGCCATACAGCTTGCGTTAAAACAGTAAAGGATGGTTCCGTTGCCGTGCAGACTTAGAGGTAATGTACGATAGGAGGCGGTGGGAACAGAGGATTCTGCAGTCTTTCTCAGGTGAGAGATTTCAAATGAGCCCAATTAGCCGCCTCTGACTTACCATATTTATAACAGAAAACATGCGAATATAAAACAAATGTACCTAAAAAATTTGGATCTTTGTTTAATTGTAATTTTTGTAAAATCAGACCATGTGGATATATTATTAAAATGACATACTATTGTAAAATACTGGTAACTTACTGGGCATCCATAAAGCATTATGGCTCCCAGGGCCTAATATGTCAAATACCAATAATTGTTCATTTCAAGAACAGGTGAATGGATTTACTTTTGGGTGTTAGTATTTATTATGAGTCCTAGACTGTGTGCACTACAGTATAAATGACGGCACAGAATCATTGGCTAATTTCAGCTGCAGTTTGAAATGGATAAAAAAAGGGCATCTTTCTCAGCTCCTCACTTCTGCTTTTGGTACAATGCAATTAAGGCTGCCTACAAATATGGCCACTGTGGTTTTTCCACTTTTTTCCCCAGGGTCTTCCAAGAAAGAAGTTATTTTTATGTTTATTTAATCCACATCTCGTGTGAGTCTTTCCACCTTCCTCTCGGAACCTCCTGGAACCATAATTCAGATGCAAATACAGGTAAACACAAAATATTAAACTAATATCCTGCTTTCTCAACAAACAAAACAAGTAATCAAAAATCACCATTCAACGAACCCCTCCGCTTGTGGTAGTCGTGTTTTACACATGACATAATCATAATAAAATTAGGCTTCAGCCAGCAAAATGTAGCCGTCTACATTCTATTGTGATTTTTAAAAAAAAGCTAATAAATATTACCCAATAAATACTCCCTCAGCAGAAAGGGCAGAACTCAGAACCACAAAAAAATATTTTCAGGCTTACTTATTTCACCCCCTGATTCCTGTCCGTTTACTCTCCTCAGCAGGGATGTGCTGCAGCTTAGGAGACCATGGCAACACAGTGGCGCACTTCTGATGTGGAAAGTCCTCACTTAGTGACGTCGTCACAACCCACGTCAGACGCCTAAATAATTTAATACACTGCGAGACAAACTGCTGTAGTTTCCTAGAGTTAAGAGACATTTTTGTAACATACTGCGCAAAATTTTCCCCCCAAATTTGAAATCAACATTTTCATTGGACTGAGACAAGGACAGATTGCGACATGGAATATTGTTACCTTGGTTGTGATAGGTCAAATCGCCTTTTCAATTTCAAAGTTTCAGCTAATTATTTTAGGGGTGACGTATAAAAACGAACAGGCCCCAACCAACCTCACAACGCCAATCTTCACATAGCATTTACAACCATAGTTAAACATTTTATTGAACTTTATATAGAGCTTCACATAACATTAACTTCATGTCTCTGCCTGCTTCGTCTTGTGCTTGGGGTTGTGTCACCTATATGCCCAGAAAGTTATTTTGAATATAGCTATACTCTGCTGACAGTTAAGTGAAATATTAGATTAGATCCTGAAAAAAACATAACTGGGAGTCCTATGGTACATCTTGCCAAAATGGAATTGGTGAGTACATCTAATGGCTTTGTTGTTGAACAAAATTTATTGCTCTCAATGGATCAACCAAATTTGGAAATGCCTGACATCTGTAAAATGAGTGTGCTTTCCACGACAGCAATGCAAACTGTCCATGAAACGTCATATTGTCTGATTGTTACGGAAACACAGTGGTACGAAACACAGGAACGCAGATTCCATTAGCTGGCCAATCAGAGGTGGACGGCCCAATAAAAGACTTTAAAACCCTGCTATTGCAACAGAAAGGCAAGATTTTCTGGACTCTGTGCCTCATCCTATCAGGACAACACTCATCCTACTTCCAGAGTCCATTTTGGCCCCAAATTCAAGTAAAAAAATAAAATAAATAAAAAGGCGCTTTTTTTGTTATTAGGTCAGTGGTGGCGGAGAGGAAAAAGGGGGGTGCCAGTTATAAACGGCCCCCCCATCCAGCTCCGATACTCCCTTCAATGCATTTAGTTTTTTTCAGGCCACTGGTGATCCTGCATTTTGGTCTCTTCCCCGTGAGGAACTAGTCCTCTTTTACTTGCACAACAAAAAGACAGCCGCAGGGTTCACCTCTCTTCTGATAGGAACCACAAGGGTCCTTCCGGCAGCTGTAACATCTTAACTTCTGCAACATCCAATATTTCTCAGATAGCATCCCCAGACCAAACTCTGTTCCGGAATGTACACTGAGAAGCTGGTTGTTATTTCACTATCTTTATCATAATCCTTATCTTTATCGTTATTATTCTCATTTATTAGCTCAGACCAAAACTATTCTTTCCATGGCACTAGCTTGGCAATTCATCACAGTTTCCAAGGCAACTGTATGTATGCCTTTCATGGAATGTATCTCATAAAATCCATAGCAGTCCACTTCCAAAAGACCAAGCAGTTTCTTTAGGGTCTTTCATTGAAAAAGCCAGTGTGGAGGAAAAAAAACAAACAAAAAACAATCACTGCAGGTCCCACTGGCATGGCAGATAGAAGTCTATGGGATTGAGGGGTTGGCCACAGAATCTGGTCCAAAACAGTGGGCTCTGTAAGCTGTGCTGTGGTTCTTGGAGTTGATTGTCCAGTGTCTTACATTGTCCCCTTATCAGCACACGCAAGTTCACCGACCTCCCACCCCCCTTCCCAGAACCCCGCCCCGAGCCGCTCGCCTCAGCTACTGCCTGACATCAGGTTGATGGCTTGTTCCAATTTGTGCCGCAGTTTGTGTTTGCGGCAGTATCCGTCTCTGTCCAGCGCTGTCAGGATCTGCAGAGCAAGGGCAAACGGGTGACCGACTGTATCATTAGCTGACACAGCAAGCATTTAACAAACTTGTAGTTTTGTATTAATGTATTTAGCATTGTTAGAAATTTATAAGCCAAAATAAAGCAACAAATTGTCATTCTATAAAATGCAATCAAGTCAAGGATACCCACAAGGTGGCAACAGCTAACACTAGGCTGTCATACACCCACAAACAAAACCCACCTCTTCCTTGTACTTGTTAATATAGAAATACAGTTCACTGAGGGCGCTGAGTGTGTTGAACTCATTAGCATGGAGACGAGACTGTTCAACCAGATAAGCATCCATGTCCTGATCACTAATGCTGGGCATCTTGCTTATATCCCGGTAATACCTAAAGAAAGGAAAGTCTAATTAAAACAACTATAAACACTTGAATGACAGTGGATGTAGATCTGACGTGATTTCAAAATCTGGGTGCTCTCTGCATTTCATTTTAAAATGTAACGTCAACTATGCAAACGATATTAGAAGTAAACTAATGCCATTTTGTGCCAAGCAACGGCAATGACTCTCACCGCTCCACCCAACCCTTGTAGTTGGGGATGTCCTTGGCGTAGAGCAGCTTGTTGGAGGGGGAGTCCTTGCCCAGGCGGTGCTCGGAAGTGGAGCATGAGTCCATGAAGGTCTGGGCCACCACTGACAGGCAGGCATCTGTGATGCTGCTCTTGTGGATGTCAAATACAAACTGTGGGTTCTTGATCACGTTCACCCAGAAACGCAGGGGTAGACTGTCAAAGACAGGTGAGAGATGAGAGTGAGAGAGGAGTGTAGAGACAAGATGACTGAAGAGCTAGCAGGCAAGAGGAAATGTTTACTGCTGTCAGCAATAATATTTGATGTGAAAAAAGATTTTATGCGTAAGATTCGCAGCAAGAAGGCACATATCATGATTATACCCATTGACCTGAAATCAGAAGAATTAAAAGAGTATGTGTCTGCTCACAGACTACAAGGCGTGACCGACTACATCATCTCCTCTAGCTGTGGATAATATTTTTGGGGAAAGCTTTAAACAGCCTGAAGTTGGGACCTCCACGGGGCGGTGTGGCCCTCGCCGCATTCTGCGTTCAAGTTTCACGCTGCAGCTCACCAGTTGCTCTTCCAGGTGTGGCGCACATCTGGGTCGCTGATCTGCCTCCGGTCCGCCTGCTCGTCAAGGAAGTCGAACATGTACTTGATGGCCAGGGGCAGGGCGCTGCCTCGGTGGGCTGTGCTGAATACCGTCTCGAACAGGTCGTCCACAAACTTCTGCAGAGTCCCCTGTGGCGACATCGGAACACCACTTACACCGCTGCGATCACGTGGCAGGCTCACCGGGCGGGGTGTTTTACGCAGAGACAAAGCGAAAAACACTCAGGGAAAAGATGGAAGGATCTGAAGCGGAATCAGGCCAGTCACCTTGGTAGCCAGCAGGCGGGTGAGGTAGATCTCAGAAACCATCTTGCTGCCGCGGTCGCCCTCTCGCTGGTCGACATGCTCGTGGTTTTTTACTAGGTGCCAGAGTTTGGTGCCCGTCTCTTGGTCGGGGGTGATCATAGGGGCGCGGGAACGAAGGCTGTCTGGGCTGCTGGAGGTCCGCAGCAGGCTCTCTGAATAACAATAAGCAAGGAGGATACATAATAGTTGCTAAAGAAAAGTTTTAAACCGGATTTACGAGTCGAGACACTACTGAATGGACTACAGCCGGTTCTGGAGGGGGAGATGGCTATTGTTTACCGTATCGGCTCAGCGAGCGGGTAAAGGTGAAGGAGTTGGCAATGTTGTAGGCAGAAACTTGCTTCTGGACCAGTGCTACCAGCGAACCATCAGTCACCTAGAGGGAAAGTGCAATATAGTGAAAAATCCCTTTCTATATTAGTGTTGACTCTTTGAAACTAGGGCATAGTTGATCAGAGTAATGAATGATATAGATCTTTGATATTAAACTTCATGCGTTTGAGCGTCGGTTGACTCAGGCCTGTCTGCCATTAGAAGTGCACCAACCTGGTAGTGAGCCAGTGTGTTGAGTCTCTTCCAGTCACTCTCAATCTTGGTAGTGATGTCCTCATCTTGAAGAATGATTCGAGTCAGACGCCCCTGTCGCCACTCTGGGGTGCATCATGTTTAAAAGATAATCGTCACTTTTCATTTAATGTTTCTGCGTTCATATTTCACATTTCAAACGTGCGTGTGTTTATTTTTTATCTGGCAAGATAATTTGTTATTAAACTAATGTAATATCAACATAGTTTCAAAATAAAAACCTTTCGCTCATTAAAGCATGCTTCGTTTTAAGAAAACGTTTCGGAGCTCCAGAAAACAAATTAACATCCTATATCGGTCTAAATATTTCATCGAAAAAGAAAACGTTTTACACAAGCGGTGAAAAAACACTCGATCTCCCTCCTATTCATAAAAAGCCAGTGTGGAGCCGATATCCAGGCCTGTCTCAGTTCAGCTCCAGCGCTTACCCAGGTCCATGTCTTCGGCCTGGGGTCTCTGGGAGAACGGGATGCCCTTATACACCGCGTCCAGCAGCTTGTCCTTCACTTGGGTGACTGTGTCGCAGTTCAGCACCTTCACGGGGATTTCGGTGCCGGCCTCGCCCTCGGGCATGATGCACATCAGGGTCTGACCATGAAGAGACACCAGACGCTTGAGCGGGGCCAGGGAATTCAGAGTGGGGAGAGCGAGCTGTCCGGCATGTCCTCACACAGAAAGACAATGCCGGTGCCCACACGCCCAGGCACCATAACTGAATCGGATCCACTTCATAATCTTTTCCCAACAGGAGACTCGGTGGACTCCAGTTACTTAGACTTAGCTCCTTTGCAATTTCCTCTGATGTTTGTTTTTCATAAACCAGCTCAGATGCGAAGCGAACAGACTTAATATAACATTTGCAGCATTCCTTGGCTGATGTAAAGATAGCCCCCCTGGAGATAATGACTGTGGAATTTATAATGTTATGAAAAGCGTACAGGTCATTTACCCCAAAATAGTTGCTCGAGATGCTATTTTGTGTGGGTAAGTATGTGTCAACCAAACAAAGTAGAAATATTTATGCGAAAACTTGTAAGGGTTAATAGAAAATCTTATTACATGAATCACCAGGAAAAAACGCAATGAGATACAAGACCGGTGACAAATCCGGTGGGAACGACTTCAAGAAAATCCCTACAAAATAAGAAATTGAAAAGACCAAAGGACCAGAAGAATAGATACATTGAAATAGACGCACAACATTGAACCACATGGAAAACTACTGCAGGATTCAACAGAGTTGAGTACAAAAACATTTCACAGGGCTCAGGTGGTCAAGACCACATGACGAGAGTCTGAATTGCAGATTATCCGTAAAATGACATTAGGGCTAAAAACTCCAATACCCAATGCAGATACCCTAATGATATTCTAACTGGCTCCGTTCTCATGCCCATTGTTATGGTTTCCTAACTTGTGTGCTTGGTGTGTAAATCAGGTGATTTATACATTTTGCAGTAGGCAAAGGCAGCATATGTACTCCTGCCACTCACTGATCATTAGCAAAGTCAATTTCCAGCCCTATGCCATGCAAAGAAAAATATTTAACAAGTGAAGCATTTCTGATTAAAAACCAATTACACAGCAAATTAAGGCAGGAACAGGCAAGCAAGCTATATTTAGGATGGCCAGTCAAGTTTTGGACAGTACACAGTAAAAGTGAATTTCTCTTGTTGTTGTGCTGTTAGGCTGGGACCAGGGCAGTAAATAACCACCATTACCTCCATTACAACTGTAATTTCATGTATGTCAGCCATGACTTCAGGGGATGCTGTAGTGGGGCTCGCTGTTCTCCAATTTCACATTCCAACACCTTTTCACATTAACGGAACCAGACTGAGTCGTGTTCACAACAGTTCAGACCATTGGTTTAGTGGGATTAGAATTAAATGGCAGACAGACAGCAATTGATCTCAGGCCGTTCGTGTAACATCACACAACCAAAAAGTCTACAACACAAAGATAACAAAATAAAGAGATGGGAGCGGTATGCACAGGTCAAGGCGAGTTAAAATGTTGTTGGAGGTCCCTAAGGGCTCGTGAGACAGACAGCCCAGCAGGGAATCCCTGTCTCTTTAAGAGTAATTCTTATGACATCTGCCGTACATTTCTGGCTATTGATTTCTTTCATGGGAGCAGACAAAGAAGTCATTTCTTGAAGACTATAGATACGATGGTTAGACATGTGAAATGTCGCTTATTTCCACCACAGCATCCTACTGAATTTACTGATATTCTTTACACTGAGGAAATCATTAATTGTTTAGTCATAGCGTTGCCTTGTGCTGGAAGTTCTCATCGAAGAGAACGATGTGTAGGGAAGGGTGCACTTCAGAAGCAGACAGAAAGACATTGTGCATTGCGTGAACCGTCACTGGCCCACAGCAGGTCAATATTGTGACTGAGCACACCAGAGGTACAACCTCAACACCCACATCTCTTTTGGAAGTCACGTAATTAAATGAATACTTCTGCTTTTAAGAAACTGGCATTTTAAACTGTAATTAACATCTTTCCTTTACTCTTGCATTTCATTCTATAATCTCACAAATGGAGAACCTTTCCAAGTGCTCTCCAACGCTGGCAGGTTCGGCAATGTTGCTAAGAGCGGGTCTGCCATGCAGAGTGAGGCAAATCGAGCCGTGGTGTTCCAGCAGCCTAATATGGGGGAGCTCGGGGAGAGGCTCACCAGCTGTTTGTAGTCGATCTGCTGGCGGATCAGCTTGTCTTCGCTCAGGGAATAGCGCGCCTCGCCGGTGATGGCATCGATGGGGCCCTTCTCCATCTGCTGCTTGATGGCACAGTACAGCATGAAGAGCGGCTCTCCGGCACACTCCTGCGGGAGGGGGCGAGGGGTTTGGGGAGGTGCGGAGGGAGACGGAGAGAGAGGCGGCGGAGGGTGTAGTCAAACGGGCGATCACTCTTCATGCCGAGCGGCATTTGTGAAGAGTGAAGAAGTCACCAATTACCCACTTAAAAGCTTGTGATGACTAAACACTGATACTGAGAGAACACTATGATTTAGTCCTTAGGCACGATTAACTTGACATTATTAATTACAGTGTGACATCCTGACTCTCAAGCTACACAAGCAGAAGGGAGTTCTTAAAAATCTTGGGTTGAACACAAAGCGCTTGTCAGCGAGTCTGTAACAGCGCACTACATCATTCCCTTGCTTAATATTCAAATCCAGGTGCTGGTCAAATACTATCTTTATCTGTGAGGCTCACTGATGAACACGGGCGACTTTCGGGGCATGTTAAATGACATTTTGCCAAGCCTCGCAGGGGTTTTATATTAATTATGCCGTTAAGCTTTTTTTTTTAACCTAAAAAGCTGGATTTGTTTTGGATCAGAAGCCTAAAGAAGGATTTTTAAGATTAGAATGCTAAATATGTGATCACATTCGCTGTACAAGTACTTGAAAAATGTGTTTATCCAAGCTAATTGCCTCCAAAATGATATGGACGAAGAAATTGTATTTTGCTGTGAAACTGAATTTAAAAAATCTAAAGCAGGAAGTCACGTTGTATCATTAACATTTCAGAGTAATTGCTGAGGGAGGCCCAAAATACGGCCAAACCTCTGTCACATCTGCGCTGATGTAACTGTTATATTTGGATGATAACCAAAACACATTTCAATAGTTATTGGGAGCTAGTGGACTCAGTAAGCCAAGATTTCATGGCTTGTTTTTAACCAAAATCTTAGAAAATATCTCTTCGGCCCCAGAGATAAAGGTGCAACTAGCGTGTAATTATCTTCTGACCATTTAAGGTGCTGGGTTTTTTTTTGTGATAAAAATGTTGTTACAAAAAGTGTAGCCACTTCAAAGAAATGTAAGCTTTGATAAGTCATTCATGAAACCACCTATTAACTTCAGGGAAGTTTAATTGTTAACTGATTGTTTAACTTTGCTTAATGTATGCTTAATGTAAGCATGTATACCCAACTGTGAAATTACCCTTCTATGACAGAAATTCACTCCAATGCATCCTGGAGTGTGACAGCCAAGATTACCTTGAGGAATCGGTGGAGCAGAAATGTGAACCAGTTTGTGAGCATCTTCTCAGCCACTGACTCCGTTCTACAGGAGGAGAGAAAATGCCACACTCATCAGTCTGCGACAACATGCTAACTGACACAAAGTCATCTGCAAAGAGCCCTCACCGTCTGAGGAGCAATTTTGGATGATTGCGGTTTTCCAGGTTCTTCTCAATGAGATCGGCCAAGAGTTGCTTCAGGACCATGGTGGCATACTCCATACGCCCTTGCAGCGCCGCCATCAGGAGGGAGGCCACATTACCGCGGTCACGCATTGAGAATGAGCGCTGGGCTTCTAGTGTGTGGATGAAGGTCAGCAGAAACATCTTGTTGTGCAAAAGCTGGCTGAAAAGACGAAGTGCCTTCTCCACATTGGCTGGAGACTGCAACGAAGATAAAGGAGAAAAAGGGTGGACAACACAGGCATATGGGACACAGAGAAAAGGGGGAGGGAAAATACAAAAAGTGTATAAGTGGCGAGAGAGAGCGAGAGGGAGAGAGAGAGAGAGGGAGATGAAGGGGCAAACTGTTAAACACAGAAGCTTGTAATTTAGGGTGCATTAAAAGAGTTTACCTTACTCATTAACAGGAGTGTGTAATTAGAATATGCTTCCCTGCTGACTATTTTATAAACATTTTTAGTGAGGTAGCTTCTAGGCAAGTGTTTCACTGGGAACACATGGGGCTTATGATTTGATTTAACCACTAGTTTTAATTAAAAGATAGTAAGAATAAGGTTTATATGATCATTACTGAGACACATACTGCTGGCAATGAGACTTAGGAGACTTTTAAAAAGGGATACTATTCGTTGATATTACTTGGCTACAGAAGCCACTACATAAATGTAAGGAGCCCATTTATATCTTCCACTCAGTAGTGCCCTGCTGACTACGTGAGACGGGACTCCATTCTGCTTTCCCCGCACTCTTACGTCCAGTTCCTTCAAGACGGGATGCTCCTCGATGCCCGGGAACATGACTCTCATGGTGTACGTCCGGTACTCCAGGAAGGGGATCTTCACTCCATCCATGTCGTTGGTCAGCTCCTGGATGTCTGTCTGAAGCTCTGCAAAAGCTGGCGGGACCAAGCCATGGAAGATAATGTTAGGCTGGTGTTGTTCTGTCCAGTAATTGAATGTAATTCCTAGGGGGTGATACTAGGGTTGGGTAATCAAAGGGTCTTAACGATAAGATAAGGCATCATGATATAAAGGTCTGCTTTTCTGTTTCATGTTTATTCCTTAAAATATATTTCTTTAAAAATAATGAACTGTAGATCATTTAAAAATAGAATGTCAGTTTTATAAATCCTTAAAACAACATCTCCCAATTCAAGTGGTGGTCGTTGGTACATAAAACAAACATAAAACAATGGTACATAAACAGATTTAAAAATTTGCGATTTGTGCTTTTTCTCCATAACTGCCCAATGACCAATCTGAGATACAATAATATTTCTACTGTGTAAAAGTTAAGTGTTTTAATAAAGTTCCATAAACAGAAGATGATTTTAAAATAATGTTTTTTTCAGCTAGTTTAATGGATCAACGACAGTGAAATGTAATGGCACACCGATGCAAACCTAGCTTAGGTATTAGCTAGCAAACAGCAGCTTATGTATTAGCTTTAGGTATTAGCTAGCAAACACTAGCTTATGTATTAGCTTTAGGTATTAGCTAGCAAACACTAGCTTATGTATTAGCTTTAGGTATTAGCTAGCAAACAGCAGCTTATGTATTAGCTTTAGGTATTAGCTAGCAAACAGCAGCTTATGTATTAGCTTTAGGTATTAGCTAGCAAACACTAGCTTATGTATTAACTTTAGGTATTAGCTAGCAAACACTAGCTTATGTATTAGCTTTAGGTATTAGCTAGCAAACACTAGCTTATGTATTAACTTTAGGTATTAGCTAGCAAACAC
>JAOVYW010000084.1:2768538-2782665 GCA_025775045.1 Hiodon tergisus | reverse complement strand
GTATTAGCTTTAGGTATTAGCTAGCAAACACTAGCTTATGTATTAACTTTAGGTATTAGCTAGCAAACACTAGCTTAGGTGTTAGCTAGCAAACCTAAGTCAACTTGGGCAGTTAGCTAGCATTTCATGATAATGTTTTAATGTTGGTTGGCTTGATGTTAGCTAGCTTGCAACTAGAGAACATATCTAATTTTGGCTAGCAGACCAATGGACATACATTCTGAAATAACCATACATCAGTGTAGACTGTTGAAGGATAATTAGTTACTACCAGACCTGCACTCTCGAAGGAGTTCCAGCCTCTCCACTGAGTTTACAGCTCAGCATTGTGCAGTATTATTTATGTAACTGGGTCACCGTATCAGTATATCTGCGTTTTCAGAACAATTTTCCCTACAATTCCAACTTTTCTTACGCGGGTAAAATGTAGAATTCTGCATTACTTTTGTAATAAATATTGTCAGAGGACCAATATTGATCACAAACTGTTATATCAAAATTATATGCACACTATATTCTCTGTATCAATAATTGTAATTGTCATGAAAAGTATCACACACCTATAGTTGACACAAATATATGTTTTAATACAACTTATATGTTAAATTTAAAATGATTTTATTATCCAAGGTTGTTTTAGTAACACAATTGCTAGCAAGCGAGAAGAGATTATTTGAATTTGGATGTTTGGGTCTCATAGCAGCTCCCCCCCCCCCCAAAAAAAGCAATCCAGAGACCAACACCAAGTTTTGTTTTGTTACATCAAAACTGATTGATCAGCTGCAGGGAGATTGTGTGACGATGTCCGCATCCAATTAGATAAATCTGCCTAGTTTTCTTTCAATAATGCGTTATGGATTATCACGTTTACTAATGGCCTCTGTATATTTCCTACTACTGTAAACATGCCTTAAGGGAAGCAAACAATTAAAATATGAATGGCATTCTTGCACAATTCAATCCTTTCAAAAAACACAGTTCACAGGGGCCAAATGCTGACAGTGCTCAGTCCAATGTGGGCACACAACACAATAGATTTCTTTGTAGCAGTATAAACCACGTGTGCACACCTACACTAACAAACAACCAAATCAACATTTTTTTTTGGTAGAAGGACGGACATTAGTTTGACAAACATTTGCCCTACCATCAGACATGAACACAATGCTCTAAAGCACGTCTAAATGCCAGCGAGGACAGCGCGACTTACCCTCCTTGCACTCCAGCGCCACCCTGGACTCCAGGTTGTCCATCTGCAGCTGCAGGCGTTTGAGCGTGCGGTCGGCGTCGCGCGTCTTGCGCTTGTAGGCGATGAGCACCGCGATGATGGCGATGAGGAGCACGCCTCCTCCAGCCCCGATGCCGATGATGGCTGGCAGCGTTAGGGCGCTGTCTGAATATATGTGCAGGGTCCCTGGGGAGTATTCCAGACCTCCCACTAAAATCTGGAGGGACGGACACGCATGCCGTGCAGATGGTCAGCATTAGAAGGTGTCTGTCCGTACAGAGCTGGTTAGCTACACATTCCGGGGGCCGAGGAGATGAAAGGTGTTTTACCTGTCCTTTGGGAGTCTAAGGCCCGCTGTAGGTCATTTGGCCAATTAACTGCCGTTTCCTACAGTCTTCGCTAACGAGTTTCACCTTTACAGTGTCGTTATACCCCTGCCCTGTTCAATTAATTATTGAGTACTGCATTGTGTATTGTGATGAACCCACATTGTGGTCAATATATTCCAGGTGAATAATCCTCCCTTCTCCTCCATCGCCCCAGGGTACCACGCTATTTCTCACCTCTGTACTAACCACTCGCCCCACACTAATCTCCTCTATGATTTGAAAACACCTCTTCCTGTCTCACAGTGGCTCTTATTGATCATGTTAAATTGGGTCTGAACTTTTCACGGAGACAAAAGCTGAGGCAAATGGCAAAGAACTAGTTCAGGCATGCTGGTACCATGCGTATCAATATCTAAAGATTTGGCTGATGCCTCGCAAAAGTTTTATTTTTTATCTCGTGATTGGTTTTGATCATGCGACTACTGATGTAAAGAACTATAACATTTTATTTAAAATTGAAAATGTATTTAATCTTACTAGAACTCGCTGCTCCCCAGTGAGATCTGGCGAATCACAAAGCAGCTGGGACTCCGAGACGGTTAACATACAGGGGGTTTCTCCAATCATCACGCTGTAATTAAGTCGGACATTCCCTGGAGCGGGTGGTATCAGATTCTTCCCCTGTTTTGAAGAAAGTTATCAGTTTAGTGGCTAGAACAATGACGCCTCTAGGAGACATATTAACAGAACTTGTTTTTGGAAGCTGTTCGACAGTCCCTAATCCTCAATTGGCATTAATATCATCTGGAGCAATCTTCGATCCAAAATTAAATCACAGTTGAAAAGGTGTTCCATGTTACCTTGCCATAAGGCAACGACTCACTTTGAGGATGATTGGGGACCCTGGCTTGACTTCCAGTATCCCAGAGCTCCCCAGTGGATCAAAAGTGGGATTAGGGTAGTAGGTAAACGGAGTCCCATTAAGAATGAGTAAAGATGACACGTGGTCCAGGATGAAGCCAAACTCATCTGGATGCAGGCCAGAGTCTGGAGCTTGTCGCTTGGTGTACACTATGCCAGGAGCCAGACAGGTCATTACTGAGTCATTCACAACAGTGCACACCTGGAGAGATAAGGAGAGCAAATGTGTCACGTCCAGGTCAGTAAAAACATACCGCTAACATCACAAGCGTGTCGTAGTCTAACCTTTCTTCACACCAGTTTTTGCACGTGAAGACCGTAACAAGGAAAGACACTTTAATAGCATCTGAATTAAAACAAACTGCCGTAAATGTCACTCACGTTGTTTGTCTCCAAACCCCCATATTTAGCGCGCACTTTGGGCTCCTGAATGGTGAGCAGGTTGCTGCCGGTGACTGTGATTGAGGTGCTCCCACTGAAAGACAAACGAGCGTCAGAAGCCGTAGAGAGGTAGGCAGGGTCAAAGATCCGTACGCACACTAACAACCAGTATCGACTTCAGTAGTATGGAAAAGATGCGTTTTATTTTTATTTAAATCGTATTAAGACCAAACACGCTTGTCAATTTTCTGTCTAATTATTATTATTAAAAAGCAGTGTTGGTGTGGCAGATATCTGGACTGCATTGAAGTGAGATTACTTTGCTGCCTGCAGTCGATATGGTTTATTTGGCTAAGAGAGAACTGCTGGGGATTTTGAGCGAGTGGATAGTTTACTGGCCCCTCGGGCTGCAACGTATTAGGAATTTATATATATATACACTTGAGACCTCATCAGTCCTTGTATATTACTTTATAGAAAGTGTCGTTATGAAATTGTTACGAGGGGACCGTATCTATGTCCGAGTGTGGCTTTCAAGATGACCATTTTAATCTCCAGGAGATTTGTGCCCGAGGTATCTCTTGCAGTAATGGATATTCTTTTCCTTCGTATTTCCCCCTTGCGGGGCTGCTACGAGCGTCACGGTTGGTCCTGCAGGCAGTGCCGAAGCCAATGGGAGGAGGGGACTCACTTCACAATGCTCCAGTTGGGCTCAATGCTACTGACGGTGGGGTCCTCCGTATAAAGGTAACGAGTGTCGGTGCTGGTGATCTCTGCTTTGTCAATGAACAGCCTGATGGGTGATGGGCCCGAGCCGGACTGAGACGGCGGAGTCACGCACACAATGTCCCGATTGGTTCTCCTGCAGAAACAAAACATGCCTCACACATTGTCTTCGGATCAAAATCAAAGCAAATAAAACATTTCAGAAATGTTGATCATAGACCTGTGCAATGTGTGTTATGTTGCATGTAAAGTTTATAGGGACAGACAGATAAATCATTCCCTAAAGCTCTGGTAAGGACATCAGATCTTTGTGACGAAGGGCATCATTACTGTATTCACCTGACGAATAGACATTCCCCCTGCCCAAGGAAAACAGTCACTGCACTTCCAGCATCCAGGTGTCTTCCCAAGACAGTCAACCGAGTCCCTCCCGACAGGGGTCCCTTCTCTGGGCGGAGCCTGTTAAAACTGGGGGTCTGGGGGAGGAACATTGTGTCAGTGGACCCTAGAGTGGTAACGCCAGTATCGCCCATTGGTAAACCCCCCCCCCCCCCGGGAATGAAAAGGGCCAGGGTACAATTAAAGATCCCTGGTCTCAGAAACCAAATAAATTCAATTAACAACAGAGGAAGGTCTGTTCAGCAAAGCATTAGACGCTGAGACAGAGACCGAGACAGAGTGGTGGAAAGCTCAAAATTAACAATGTCTAGATAGATGAGGAGCCACTGATATCAAGAAAGGGGATGCAGAGGCTGTCAGAGAAGGGCAATCAGTTTTTTGGCTGCTGTAAGGCCAGCCAACCAGATCAGTTTCTGTCTGAATAAAAAGAGAAGATTTGTCATCTGATAACATTTTAGGTAAACAAGAGAACTCCCTAACATACAAGCCAGAAGAGAGCTACTTCCAAAACACAGAACTCCAGGACATACCCATGAAATCCTGGGGACAGAGCGTTCAGAGGGACAAAGGGGCCAATTTCATACACAATAGTTTGCACAGTGAACAAAGATCAAATAAAATTTTTTGTGTAATATATTAATATAACAAGAAAATGGTACACGTGTGACAACCAGGATGTGACAATTCCACAAAAACAAAACTCTTTACTTTCCGATGCACTTTTCATAGAATCTATTTATACAGTTATATGCATCTAATGACGCAATTTGGGTTGGTGACCTAGCTCAAGGGTATTAGAGAATAACTCTTTACCAAGTAGTTCCAGGTCCAATGACCCAATCACTACACCATAAGCAACTTGTGTCAATTGTTACCATTCATTTAAAGCAAAACGGTTTTGTGTGCGCGATTAACTAATGCAAATCAAACTCCACCATATCACACTGATTGAAAAAAAATCAGTAGAATCCTCTTTTTCCCACCTACATTAGCTGTGTAACTGCATAATCATCCTCCGCAGATGTACTCCACTGCTGTGAAGTACATCTGCCTCTCCTGGAATTAAAGTGCAAGGCCACCATTGATTGTTCCTTTAAGGGGGGCAGCCCGGTCCATTCATTCCTGTGTGCGGCCAAGAGGCTGCTGAATAATCGACCGTCGCCACATTCGTGGTTAGCACTGCTTAATGCGCCACGGGGAGGACTGGGTAATTAGCTCACGTTGGGCACACTTTTACAACCACATTCTTCCCCCTTTGCATGGCAACACGGGGGCCATGAGCATAAGCAGCCACACAGACTCCCCACAACAGCGAGAGGCTACTGTAACCTCGGCCGTTCTGTGTTGTCCGGGGTAGAAAGGGCCCAGGTGTGGGTGGGGTGGGAAAGACATACCACGAAGGAGTAGATGAGTGAGGACTGGGTGCGATACTCTGCGCTGCAGTCACCAATGCAGAGCTCCACCGGGCCTCCGGGAGGATTGGCGAGCAGCGACTCCTCCATGTCACACACAATTCTGGGAGAAGGAGAGCGCGTGTGTCACACCCACGTAAACATCCCGCCGTGGCCTTAAACACTGAAGGCTCATGTCAAAAATCACACAAACCAATGATGGGTAATCCTACACAAGAACCTAAATAGAGTCAAGCTTTGTTGACCATCACTTCAGACACTGATTTTAATAATGAATTTTAGAGACAGGAAACTTTCCAGACATCCCAAAGCAGCCTTTAAGGGGCTGTTAATTAAGGGGTTGTTAATTAAGGGGCTGTGGTACAAGTTTAGAATCTTAATGAGTGCCTGCACTCACCTCTCAGCGCTGATGTACTCTGTGGGAACTGGGTTGCAACGAACGCCTGCCACTCGGACGTGGGTGATCTCCCGCACCTGCAGGCCAAGATTCTCTCCCTCCATCGTGACTCGCGTCCCCCCCTCCTTGGGCCCCGTAAGCGGCCGGATCTGTCCAATAGCAGCAGGAAATGAGTCAAACATGCACGCGGACAGAAGACGGCGCATTAGCAGGACAGAGGCGTACCTTGGTTATTCGGGGGTGGCTGCAGCGTACGTTCCGCCGGCCCTGGTGCATCCAGTTGTGCTCGGGGGATTGACAGTGCTGCCTGAGGAGACACTTCCTATCGGCCAGGCACCAGCCACAGTCAAAAGGGCTGTCCGCCTTCAGACACAGGCCGCAGCTGTCCCTCTGAGCCTCGCACTTGTACAACAGGGCTGAGCACAACAAGAGCCAGTCACAGTCAGTCAGATAGCAGAGTCCAAATTCACCACTGTCCCAGTGCAGAACCAACTACAGCCAATATAAAGCTCTGGTCTGGGAGCGCCACGCTCTTGCTGCTATCGGGCAGAGTGGCGGTGGGCTC
The DNA here is from genome assembly GCA_025775045.1 of Hiodon tergisus. Classification (NCBI taxonomy): domain Eukaryota; kingdom Metazoa; phylum Chordata; class Actinopteri; order Hiodontiformes; family Hiodontidae; genus Hiodon; species Hiodon tergisus. Next base: position 2,776,307 of record JAOVYW010000084.1, on the reverse strand, counting down.
GGTTCTGATAAAACTAATGTAGGGGTGAGGACTGTACGCAGCGAGAGTCTGATCAGGTAGAGTGCTGGCCGAAGGACTGATACTCTGAGAATCTACACATAAAAGGCAATCGCTGACTACAGATTAAATCTGCCGTACCGTGGTGAGCAGGGTCATTTCTTTTCAAATGGCCATTAGAAACTGTGCTACTAAATACATATGTGCTGACAATGCGAGAAACTCTTCTCCAGGGATTTGAACTGTTACTATAAAAAATTGGCCCATAAAATACAGAACTGTCCAAAAAAATAGTTCCGAAGAAAATTTTACAGTCTATAAAACATAAAACCACAAGTATTCCATAGTAATTTAGACTTAAAAATGTAAAAGGACCATTTTCATATCACTGGTGACATAACCAACTAAATTATTTAGGAAATTTATTAACTGCTTGTCTTCAGCATGAGGGTATTTATTGATTATTATAATACAAAATATCTATCATTAGATTGCAAGGGCATATCTGAAGAAAGTAATTATTGGAATTTTACTAGGTGTGGAAGTTAAAACATAATATGTTACTAACAAAGAAAAAAGAGAACAATTAAATATTACACTACATTAAGTCATGTTTTGGTACTGGTTAATGAAGGATGAGTCCTGAATTTGCAGGCAGCAGTAATACTCAGAGTACCACTGGAGGGCATTACACGTTGCCTGGTTGTGGAGTTGCATTTTCAACACAGCCATTCAAAAAAGTGAATGTGGGGATCTAGGACTAGAATCATATCTCAAAGCCACCTTCTTTTCTATTGGCTCTGATAATGCAACACACCCATTTTACGGATTAAAAAATAATAATAATAATAATTTTTATTTAGGCAATCCAGTCATGTCATAACATTTACCTTTCATTGTGACCGGTTTGTCGATAAAGAAGTCTCCATCCCAAACAATGGAGAAATCCACTGGGAGGTCCCCCATGTCATCTCCATCATACCAGTACTGTACGCAAAACAAGAAACGGACACAAAGAAAAATATCACATTTTACTGCATGATTCAAGCAACAGAAGTGTAAAAGATTCACTTTTTTACTGTGGTTTCTTTCTGTAACACACATGCTCTAAGACATTTACTATACAATCCCCAGCAGTGTCCAAATGGAATGCCTAAATGGAAATGTAAGCCATACCACTCTATATACCCCTCCCTTCTCCAATCCTAGATTATTTCATACAATTTTCTTACTTGTGCAATTGTAAGGTAAGTACTGGATAATTTGTTAGTCTCTCACCACCCCTTCCTAGCATATAATATACAATATACATATACAAATGTAAAATTATTATTTTTATTACAATTGTTTCAGTTTCGGTCTGGGAGAAAACTTGGAATACTGCCATCGGGAACCAATTAGTAACTTTTACATCACTTCCTGTTGGGAAAACCGTTTCACTTTACGTTTTCCCTGCAGTTCCCAGTCCATTTCTAAACCCAATGAGCAATCGGCGGCAGGGTGAGACTGCTATAATCCGTATTAAACCCAGTGAGATTATAGAATGTATTAGTAACTTGCAGTGGTGAGGGCATAGCAGTTTGTAGAAAGGTGTTGTGCTTTTCTCAAACAATTGTTCTGTGAGTATAAACTACTTTTATGCCCTGTGGCTGCCTGTCAGGTAAAGGGAGTGATAGTGGTTTGGCTGTCTATGTTTTAATTAGCAGCGACACTCAGAGCACTTAGCAAACGCATTTCTGGGAGAATATCGCTGATCAACCATATCGATCGGGAGCAGGGCAGAGCACTTAGACGGATGGGGGCAGACAAGCAGGGGCAGGGCCCAGACAGGGCATTGAGAAGCCCACCTTCCATTAACTGACCCTCTCGGTCAAAATTAGAGAAGGAACAATCTGACTGATTGGCTATGGGGACAAGGATAAAATCTGTAATATCTACATTTTCATCCGTAACATTTCAAATAGACAGTAGATACAGAGACGAAACGCTTTCCAACAGCTGGTCCCTTGACTTGATGGAAATGTCAGACAGAGCAGTAATGCCATTTCATACAAATTATGAAAATAAGTCTGACTGGAGAGGGAAAAAAAGCAACCACCACCAGATCCCAGCTGAAGTAGAATGCCGTGGTAAGTGAAAAATAGTCTGTGGGGCGCGGAGGTTTAATTTTTTTCGCAGCTGTTCTCTGAAATATCTAAAAGGAATTTGAGCATGGAACGCACTGCGCTTACTGCTGAAAGGCTGCATTACAGACCACTGAACCTGTTGACACCGAGCTCCCATTGCTTTGATATCTATATGGTACGGTGGTGGGTCTCTAGAGTAGGAGGCAGGTATTCATGGTCCACGCATGAGAGTAATTAACTATGCATTACAGGCACCAATAAATTTGCCCCTGAAAAACCAAAAATGGCACCATATACATTTATGATAAAACAAATCACTGCGTGAACGTCTGATGGAATCTTACAGAAACAAAACAGCTGTATGGTACCACGTTCTTACATGTTAAATCTAGCATCTTCTCAACACTGAATCTCACCAAAGTCCGGGCTTAGACTTAGAGTCTACAATTTAAATGAATAAATATTTCATCACAAAATTAAAGCATTAAGATGCATCTCATTTCCTATTGAAATGATCAAAAACTTCTTAAAATATATATTTTTTAATCCTACTGTTGGAGCTTTATGGACAAGCGTTAGTCTCTTCAAACAGACATGAACTGAAACATTGCGTATCAGAAAACTAAAGGCAGGCATAGGAAGTTATGAATCAAACAATCTCGAGCTTGTTGACATCAGGCTCCGATAATTAAGTCCGCTGGAGAGGCATGCGATATATTTTTGGAGCTAAAATAATGTATCTTCTGGCCTGTTCCCTCTCTTCAAAGTGAAAAGCTTTGTGGAGATTAGTGACTCTGTGTAAGTGGGTGGAAGCTTTTGTGTTTGCACGTACAATGACGTTTATCTCAGCCGGTTGTGGATTGATTTCCCCAGGCCCTACTTATGCGGGATCGGAGAGAGCACGCGGAACCCAAGCAGCTGCAGGTCGACCATGCTGCTAAAGCTGATCTACGCTCAATGTGGAGCAGATATGTCACCCTGCACGAGACTTCAAAACTGGTGTTTTTTCCCAGTTCAGCTTTCCTCATTAAAGTCATCCTAAAGCTGTAGCTGCTCCTGCAAGGGCTATGGGTTTCTACCAAGTAGCTGAGATACAGAAGTGCTCAAGATGAATAACAATGTAAAACAGTGTCCTGCCTGCTCAGGATTTTGATTATATGACGAGAGAAGAACAGACAAAAAGGTGACAAACAGGAAATCTACAAATGAATTTCAGTTTATAATTATGCGCAAAGTGACTGTTTTTGAAAACTACAAGCTGCTGCATCGCAATTTAAGGACAAACGACCCCAGGTCTGATAAAATATTGCCAGCAGCAAAATGGGTTGCAATTGTTTTGTCAGAGTTAGTGAATGGCTTCTTCAAGTTAGAATGAAAATCAATTAGACTTTGATACTAAAAGCTTTCCTCTACATTTAATTGAAGCAAAAAATTTAACTGGATTCTGTAAAAAACAAAAACGACGCATAAGCAAAAAATTAAAGGAAGTATATTATTCTCTATAAATTATCTGCTATCAGTAACCTCACAATGGATTCTAAATGATTCTTAAATGAAAAATCATTTTTAAAAGCTCATTCCAAATAATGAATGATCTTTAAAGATGCAAATGACATTTAACTTAATAGCCTGATTACTGTGTGCTGCTACAGAGACAAGCAAAGCCATTTGTTGCAACAAATATATCACATATCTCACAAGACAAAGTGCCTTCTGGCTTGAGGTAAGTTGGAATATGGGTTTTTTTTCATACTCTTATGAGGAATGAATGCGGTTTGAGTGCACTTTCCTAAAAAAGGGAATTTGACTTGCATAGTGCTGGACTGGAAGGACATCTGAGTTTGTGTCATCATAATTGAGGCAATCGCTGTATTCCAAGGAAAACCAAAACATTCTTTCTTTATGACATGTCAGTCCTTGTGCTGATCTCAAAGAAAACATACTGCAGTATCGCTTTCAGTGCAAGTTCACAATTCAGCAAAAACAGCGGAGACTGGCTTAGAATGGTGAATGTCATAGGGGCTTCATTGTGATGTATCAGAACACTGACCCCATGTTGCATGGTTCAATTCACTCACAATCCCAACCTTGGTCATAATGAACTTAGGGCACCTCCCTACACTGCCAAAACAAAGCATTGTCATCTTCATTGTCATTGTGCAATATCAGATGTACACAAAATCAAAGCATGAACAAAAGTATTATGTCTATTTATGTATACAGACTCAGTAAGACATGACAATGCTAGTATGCTTATGCCTTACAAAAAAATAAAAGTAATTAGCTACTTTATTACTGAGAAAAAATATGTTTGCCCTTTTCCACATATTCATCTGCCATAATTTTACAGAACAGTTCCTGGCCAAATCCTGTCATTTCCAGGAGTGCATACAATAGCATCTCCTATACTGACTGAACTCTCATTGTTTGCCAACCTGCACAGTGCATAACATACATGACTGATAAGCACTGAAAATGTGTCAGATTGTCCTGCTTTTAGCACTGCCACAGCTACCACTATACTGCAAACGGGGGCCCAATCCCTTTCTTAAGGTAGAGCTGATCATCAGACCAATTCAGGTCTAAACAAGTTTACCCCATCCACAAAAAAAACATTGTACATAAAAACACATTTGCTAGCACTAAAAAAAACAACCACGTTATACGGGGCTCAGAACAAAGGTCAATTTTCATTTATTTAATTACAGCCCTGGGTTAAGAAGGAGGTTGTAAAATTGAAATAATTTTACAAGTAAATGTCCGACTTAGCACTTCATGTCTATAACAATACAACGAGGACAAGAAAAAGTAAAAGAAAAAAAAAATAATTGTCATTTTCACAAATAGCTTTACTAACAAGAATCTTCAATAATGGTGCTCTTTGTGAGAACACTTTCCATCAAGAGGAAGTTCAGAACTTGGTCATTGTTTAAAGGCCTCTAATGCACGTTTCCTGGGTAACGCTGACAGGGTCTGTCGCTAAGGGGTCATCAGCGCTTAGCAACACAATGGTCATGGAATCATTTGGGATATTTTCCCTTTTATCTTGATAAAAACCCAAAATCATGTGCTTTTTCCACAGCCAAACACAGCAGTTCTCTGAAAAATGCTGTTGTGCACTACTAACACAGATGTTAATCGGGTACAAAAAACATACTTTCCCACATGCATTTAATAGTACTTTTGTACTTAGATGATACAAACAGGCAGTCTCTAAGTGGGTGAGAGGGGTCCATTTACAACCGATTTATTCAGGCACTATGTATTGCTGATGTTTTAGTACAGATCAAAAGAAATGAGAGAAAAGAAAATGGCATGCATGAGGAATTGGAATGGTTTAAGATGTATAATAGCAATGCTCTTGGTGTGGTGGTAAATTAAATCTCAGGAAGGTTATTTAAACGTGCAAACTGGCCTTATTCCTTACAGCCCATCAATCATCAATACATCTGAGTCCGTGTGTGTGTGTGTGTGTGTATGTTTAGGTGTACAAAGTACTCCATGAAACTGACCAGCGGTTTTCCCTGGGTTTCTTGCGGTCTGACTACTGTAGGAGTTCAAATAAGAAAAGATTTTCAGCCTGGGGCTAGTAAAACAATCCCTTATTGTGTTGGGTTCAGGTCAAAATATTTTCTAGCTGGCCATCAATCTAGGCAAGGAAAGGAAGAAGGTCCTTTTGTAAGCCAGTGGGGCTTGTTGGATTAATTAATCAAGAGTAAAAAACACATTTGGCGGCCACCGTGCAAAAATAAATAAATAAATAAAATAAAAAAAACGGTAGTGAATTGTATCATAAGTCAAACAATGGGCTTGGGTAAGGTTATTCGTGACAGAGTGGGATTTATTTCAATGGTAGGAACAGCGGGCTCAAGTCCTGATCTTGAGCTGTGCAAAAGAATCAGAACAATGCACGTTTCTATCGTGTGTGTGTGTGTGCGTGCATACGTGCGCATGAGGAAGAGAGATTGTGCATGCTATTGTCCCGACAGCTTCACTTTCAGCTTGGCTGGGTAGAAGTAGTGCATAATAAGACCTGGCGAGGACAAGGCCTTACAGCCTGCTGCACTTCCCTGGACAAGCTGTCAAGCCCATTTGCTTTTCTGGGCTTTTCACTGGCCAGTCTGTTGTACTTGTCTGCACCACTGACAGAGACTTCAGGTAGGTAACCCGGGCAACACCTTCACCATGCAGGGATGTCTGACAAGAGAGAGGATTTCATATACTCTATAAAACTGGGAGAATTGAACTCCGACGCATTACGGCGGGTCTAAATGCATTTTTCCTATAAAAAACATTTGCGGAAAAAAAGTTCAGTGTTCGTGCATTGACTTTTACTTTGCAGTATCCAATCTATCATATGCTTCATCAATGAAGGATACATTAAGAGGACTTGGTTCGGGAGCTAAGGGATGTATCAAAACTTTATTTCACCGGTCCGTATATTGATAATGTTGGCATATGATCCTCCAATTTTTGCTCAAGGAAAAAATGTACTTCTAATGTGTGTATTATAAGAGATTCTAAGGTGTTCGTTGGACCCGATTCAGATTTGCAAGTTTGAAACCAAGATCATGTAGGGTTTGACCCCCAGGAGTCCAGAGTGGTGGTGTCAAACTGCTAGGATGACGTCTGGGTCAGAAGAGGCTTGGGTGCTTTCAGCTCCTGGGGGACAACGCCCTTCTGCGACTACCCGGGTTCCAGCAGGCTAGCAGGACTGCGAGTTCGGGAAATTACTATCCTAAAATCAGAGATGAACTTCCTGTGCTGGCTATCTTGTAGAGGTCACAACAATTCATTCTTCTGTCATTGAGCTGGTAAGTGAAGGACACACTACAGTGTGTGTGAAAGAGCCATTAAGACCAGAGGGATGGAAAGTGATGAATGGAGCAGGAGGGGGTACCAGGGCGCACGGAGCTTGTCCAGGAACAACTCCAGCAAACCACTGCCAACCTGATGATCCCCACAAAGCTGAGTGTAGAGATTCCCCCTAAGCAACGCTGCAGGACACCTACACAGGACCACTGGCTTGTGCTCCAGGGGAGTAAGACGGAGCACGAAACGGGAAAAGCCAAAAGCAGGCATATTGCTGGATATTTCGGTAAACAACAGGTGGCCAAAACAAAAAGATGCCTGTCATTAGGCAATCATCGGTTTTATTTGTGGCACACAGAATTATCAGCTAAGATTTAATTCTGCAAAAATTCAGACAACAAAAACAATGTCCTGCAAAAATTGCTGACTGGTATGCAAAAGCTGCCAGTGAGAAATAAGGTAGGCAGGAGTCAAAGCTGTTTGATTCAGCAGTGCCAATCTGAAGACACTCACAATTACATTAGCATGGACCTCATGGCCTCAAAGTCACCTGGCTCCAGCTTGCTGGGAATGAAGCCCCTCTGCTTGACTTGACAGCCCTGCTGATTGATAGTCATTGCTGAGTGTGAGTGAGTGTGTGGGGGGGAGGGTAGACGGCACATACCCCTGGGACTGAGTGTAATCTACAACATGTCTCTTCTAACGCTAGATTACTATTCAAGAGAGATTCATCGGATGCAGGAAAGAAGGAAAAGATGACAGGGAAGAAGAGATGATCTGCTTCTACTTTGCTGTGTCACAGGTAATCAGCCTGCCAATTTGTCCGACAGAGAG
>JAOVYW010000084.1:2746717-2768202 GCA_025775045.1 Hiodon tergisus | reverse complement strand
CTGGGACTGAGTGTAATCTACAACATGTCTCTTCTAACGCTAGATTACTATTCAAGAGAGATTCATCGGATGCAGGAGAGGGACAGGGAAGAAGAGATGATCTGCTTCTACTTTGCTGTGTCACAGGTAATCAGCCTGCCAATTTGTCCGACAGAGAGAGAGAAAGGAAGAGACGGAGAGGTAGATTTGAGGGGTACAGGAACGTTTCCTTGTGTATGTGCGTAACTGTTGTTTGTGGAAGGGAGAGAGCAGGTGACCGACCTGAAAGCAGAAGGTCTGGTTCTTCTCGGAGAGAACAGAGCGGGTACGTCATCTGTGGCGAACATCTTGTGCTATACTCTGTCTGCTAACCATACTACCCCAACCACCATGCTTTCATTAACGCAGACGGGCGCACAAGTATCCTAATATTACCTGTGATTAATATCATTCCCATAATGTCATCGGCCTTGTTAAATGTATGTTTCCACACACAAACCAACTGTACGATGTACGCTTCTGTTCTAATTGAAATACAGAGAGGGAATGCACAGGGGAGCAGTAGAGACAGGAAGAATGATGACCGGGAGTAAATGAGTGAAAGCCGAGGAAAGGACAACAGTTGCTCTTCACGGCAGGGTCCTTCCCCATGCCTTCAAAAAGTAGTGCAGAAGGCAGCATGTGTCATCCGCAGAGAGGACAATAATCAATCCTGGCCAGTGTGCCAGAGCAGGGCAGTCTGCTTCTGAGACGTGATTCTCATTATTAAAATTGCCACGGGACATTAATTGCCTTGTCAGAGAGCAGAGGCCAGCCGAGTCACCTTTCAACCCCTGGGGTCAGAGGTCGAGAGGGACACACCGGCCAACCTCCTGAACTGACTCCACCCCTCCTCCAACCCCCCATGGAAAAGTCCCACTAAATTCCCTTTCACTGGGTCACATTGTCAGACCGAATTAAGACCTGCATCCTGTGCCTGGCTAATTATTTTACAAGATTCCCTGGGGTTTCTGTGACAACCAGATGGGTCACAGAAGGCAGCCGTCTGTAACATCAGTGTGAGACAGAGGCAAAGGGGAGATAAACAGAGAGGGGGAAAGGGGACACTCAATGTCAGCTTTTTGACATGCCACATCTTTCACTGCTATTGAAAAAACTTAATGTTTTTTAAGGTCCGCTATTGATTTCTTTAATGAACAGCAACTGATAACTAGATGCATAGGTAGGGCGTTCCAACATTAAAAAACAAATACGTGAAATGAAAAAAGATTTGGACATAAAAACTTCTGGTATTTAATAGATTTAGTAAAGGCCATGTTTAAAGTTAGATTAATTATGAAATTAAAATATTTTTCTGACCTTGCATCTCGAGAGGTATTCTGAACTTCCTTTATGTCATATTATGAACCATGATATAACAACAGGTAAGGTAGGCCATTCATATTGTAATTATTTAGGAAACATACTTGGTGTTGTTTCAAACAACAGTAAGCGACATCCTTTTAGTTTTAAAACAATTAGGCATCAATTGTGAAACACTGCGTATTCATTTGTAAAATATAAAACATCAAATGCATACCAAGCACATGTGATTTTTATTTCCGGCACAACCTTGATTAATGCCAACAGAGACCAGGACGCCTTTCATGAGTGTGCTGGTTATTTTCACTGGGGGGGTGAAATGTCACACCTCAGAGCTGAAATCCTGCCTGTGGATTTGTGTTGCATGTGTTATCCGTGCATCAGGTGTACTGGTGTTAAAACTGCGAGCTCTTACCGACGTGTTCTGGCACTGGATGCAGGAACTGTTGAAGCGCACAGCAGGGATCCGCTGCACCTTGCCCTGAATGTTGAAGACACACTCATAGTTCTTCTGTCCTGACTGCGGCTGGGGCAGGTTGCGGGCACGCAATGTGATTGGCCGGACTATCCCCGCAGGTACCAGGATGTCATTGATGGGAAGGATCTGCGGGCAACCCTGGGTCACAAAAAAAAAAGACAGAATGCAGCGGAAGTGAAACACAGCTGATTATTGATTTCAGTTGACTAAAACTGGTTAATCAACGTTAACAATCAGCCCTTATTAGTATGAACAACCCTATTACTGTACGGACAGCCGGATGTGAGAGTTCAGAGTATTAGACGGGAAAGCAGAACAGTCTGATACTAATGCATACTGAGGTTAAACCCCCTGTTACACAGCTGTTGGAGATTTCACAAGCTGCAGGTTTCACTGCAAATTGTGTTGATGAAGCGGGAAATTAATGTCTACTAAAGTCCCACTTGGGGTTGGTCAAGTGACTGCAGCTCGAAATCTTGAAACGGATCCAAGATTTGAATAATTGGAATCCGATTCAAGATTCCAGTCCTGAAAATAACCGGAGTTTCACCACTAACAAAAGAAACACACACACCGTATACATGAACACACAAAGACATAACTGCAGTTTGTCCTTTCCAACGCAGCTGTGTATTAAAAGGATATTTAGGACAATCTGTTATCTATTTAACTCTGGAAAAAAATAATAAAGGAGGCTCTAAAAGCAATTTGCCAGTCAAGAAGTAATAAATCAGCACAGGGGCCGAGCAGCAGCTAAGTCTTCTGTCTGCGGACACAAAGTGCCAAGTTAACAATGATGCAACTCCAGGGCCCACAGTGCCATAAATCTCATCTCTGGCACCTCATTTGTATGGGTTTGTATTCCGGAATGGCACTAAATCACATATTCATGTTCCGCGTATGAATGCGGAGGGAGGGCCCGGTGTTCGCTGCTGTGACAGAGGGGTGTAGCTCGCAATGGCTGATACTCTGCTGGTGGTAGGTGAGAACGGGTTCCCAGGAGAACCTCATGGACCAACAGCGTTCATCGAACCTAGACCTGGCAAACCCAGCGAACAAATGGTTCAACCCAGTCCAGAGGATTTAACGCATATATAAACGTTTAAGGTTGTGTAACACTGAGCAGAAGTAGTCAAGGCAAAAAAACTAAAGGTCTTAAATGATAGATGCGTCATCCAGTTCAAACCTAAATTGATTTATGATTAATTCTATTCACAGACATTCTAATTGCATGGCAAAATACGTTGTCAGTGTCTCTCTGCAGCCTCTGAATGACAGGAGCCAATGAGCCTAAGTGGGGTGTTCATCCTGATCACTGCCATCTCCCCCAAGAGAATCGCAAGATCTAATCAGCCGGCCAAACTAAGAGTACACCTTTTGATGAGTGCACTGAAAGGAAACACATTTATGGATTGCTGGCTGTTTAATTTGACCACCGACCATAGCCATATAAAGTCAAAATGTTCCATCCATTGCTGGTGACACCTGGTTGTTATGGGGATTCATTGGACCTACACCACGCCTGGGCAGGGATTCCAGCTACGGCCACGATTTTGTCTCACTACAAATTTCTTTGTTCAGCTATATGGGAGATCACAGTCCTGTCATCTGAGAGAGACCTAATTTAATGGATGACATATCAAATTACTCTAGATTTGCTTACCTAGCTCCGGCTTATTGGAGTGGATTACATCGGGGTATTTGAGTCAATTGGAGTATTTAAGTGAGGGCAGAACCTTAAGAAGCCATGGCAGTCTTCTCTTGAAAGAGGATACAAGAGGCTAAAATGCCCAAAACACATTTTTCATTCAATAAATTACAGTGCGTATAATCAATCTCTGGTAGCGACGCATAATGGATCATTATGGTTTGCACAATTTTTAATTTTCAAATTGCACTGTCTAGACACTAAAAAGGAAATAAAGCCAGCAAAGCGAGGTAGCAGCCCCGAGCAGCACATTTAATTAGCTGCACGTGAAGACAGGGCGTGCTGATCTTCGTGATCCCGCTGGACTCGGTGGCGGCTGCTAAAAATAACAATCGGGAAACGCAACCAGCGACCGGCCAATGCATTTAGTCTCTTTTGTCCTTCCCGAACGGACAGTTGTGCATTGGATTATTTGCGATTTATTTTATACAGTGTATTCTGAAGGATGGAAACATAAGTCCCAGTGACGGCATGCCCTGTGTCTGTCCTCCTGTGTCCACAGCACCTCTGTTTCGGAGGGTAGATGAGCGTCTCTGCGTGCTCTGCAGTAAAGCAAGCATGGGGAAGCAGTGCTTAGCCCCGATGCTGGAGACCGCATCTGAATTTCACGCATTTAGCTCCCTGGGGAACTGGATGAAAATGTATGCCTGCGTGTGTTTTGGTGAAGTGGATATGCCCCAGACGGGCTGGAATTGGGGCTTGTGAATGGGAATCTCAATGCTGAGTCTTCGGTGGCGTTTGTGTTGTATGCAAGTGACACTTATTTTCTTCAATGACATCTTATTCAGTCTCATTCTGTAAAACGCCTCTATACCGTACTGAGGCAGTTAATGAGAACCAACACAGTTTGCCTCCATTCTCTCTGTCATTTGAAATTTAATGATTTTCTGCATTCTTGGGAAATTAATACAACAGCACCCCCACTACTCCTTTCTCCCTTCCTGACTCCCTTCTGCTCATTTTCATTAACGAGCTTTAATTAGTCGCAGGGCATGAGTGAAACAAGTACCGAATAAATGGTTTGTTCAACTTTGCTTTGAAGGCAGAAGATAAGCCAGATCTGTGGGGAGGGGGTGAGGGGAGTAATTCTGATAATTTCATTGTCACGTTTGCACCGAATTTAAATGCATAATATGAAACTTAGTGCCCTAAATACAGACTGCCACAACAAAAGCAGTTCATCAAAGTATCAAAAGATCGTATTCTGCCAAGACATTTCTCAGATATTAAACCCAAAAAAATAAAACATTCACTACAGAAAAAAGGCAGCATAAAATAAACCGAAGTGCATAGCATCTAAATGGCAAATCGTTGACATCAAGAAAAGTGTTTCAGAAAAAAAAAATTGAATTTAGAATCTCTAAGCAGCAATCAACTCATTTTCAAACTAGAACAAGATGAAGTGTGTTCCGATAATCCTACAATAACGTAAACCCTGTTTTGATAGCGTTGCAGGTGAAATGACTCATGATTAGTGCAACAGCTATCACAGGTTGCTCAGTTTCAGCACTGTTTTCACAACTGATACCAGCTGGTCTAGAAAACCTGCAGGATCAAAATGTGTGTGAAATATACACCAGAAGGGAAACATCAAACAAAGTATTATATCCAGTATTTTGTCTAAACTTTTTTGCCAGTTAAAAGGTATCCAAATGTACCCCCCCCCATTTACTCAGCACTTAAGTATGCTTTTACTGACGTTCCATAAATTGCAACAAAAAAAAAGTGGAGGAAGTGATTTTAAAACGGTTTCACTTCCTGATAGTTTTCTCACTCGGGGAATGTTCAGCATAACATTTAAAAGCAGTTAATGTGCCCCGGTAGCTAGGTAGGACTGGGTATTCAGCGCAGGCAAGTTCGAGATACCTACACCTGTAACTGAATCTCTCACAACCAGCTGTTAAGCTTGCCCCTGAAAAGACCCCTTTTCCCTAGTGCTGATTAGCACAGCAATAAGACAGACTTGGCAGTTTAAAGCCTGTTGACAGTGTTTCCATTAACCTTATTGTGCAGCGCTTAGTTATTACAGAGCTAAGCACTTTTCTCTGTTGAAACACTAAAAGCCACTGCCTATAGTGTGACACATATGCAATCATACACACACAGTCTCTCTCCGTTTCAGTGCAGTGGCTTACACATACAATTTATCTTTTATTTGCTTGCTTAATTACATTCTCTTCGTCCTTCTCAGTTGCCTAGTTAACCCCTTTAAACGTCTTAATATGCTTTAATTCCACAACGTTAATCAGCTGCTCTTATTTAAAAATCCCAGAAGGCTCTAGAGGACAATTTCCTCTCTTAAACCACAGTCTCTTTTCCTAACCATTCAAGTACAGCCACAAAGTTTCTAATATATACAGGGCATGCAGGACTTATAGACCATACCATAGGGCAGAAACTCTCAGAATTGCACACTGTTTAACCCTGAGGCTGGATTCCATGTTGAACTAAATTTAATCATTAAAATTTTAAGATGGCGGTCCAAATACAATTAGATTAATCTATAAACTAGATCAAACATCAGACGATCATGATCATACCAAAATATATTCATTATATATACAAACACAAACCAAAATTACATATATACATACATATATATGTATATACACAAACATTATAATTTTAAACCATGTGGACTTTATATCAATCTAACTGAACCCAAAAACGTAGACAGAAAGGTATAACACAACATTGGCGTGTCTGCCGTATGACATAGGCTACTGGTATTGAGTTTACAGCTAGCTGACATTACTAGGACCATCTGAGAAATAAGTAAATGGCACAATCTGATTATGTCATAATGAAGAGACTATTTATAGGTCTTGTAAAATCACTGTAGAAAGCACATGCTCTTTTGATCAGAACAGCATGGCAGTAGGCCTGGGTAACAGACAGACTACAGCATGTAAAAAAATCTCCTTTGACCAAAAATGTCAAACTCTTCTAGAATAAGTTAATATAGAGAAATCAAATCTTTTTTTCCCCTTTAAATGTCAGCAAACTGGTTCAGTCTCCAACATAAAATGTTGTCTAAAACGTGAAGAGAGGTGAAAAAGGGATTTACCCCGGGTCACGCAGACAGTCACAACTCAGTTTAGTTTATGAAGGAAAGGAGGCCTGGTGAAAGACATGCACAGAGTTACTTCCTGTCTTTCTGGGGCCCTGATCTGTCACATCTCTCCCCACCCCAAGTGCTGGGACCACTGCCACGCTTCCTGCTGGGCTAATGGCTGCTCTGTCACTCATCCCTCAATTAATTACCGGCCTGCCGCTCATTAATAAAGAGCCTTCCCACAGAGACACAGTGCCGAGGGGAACGGTTAGCAGTTTGGGGAAGGGGGGGGGCAGACTGTTTGATCTTACCGCCCTTTGGGAAAGGCCAATGCGAAAATGTGCCTTTGTGCTCTCAGCGACGATTAATTCCTTGGTGAGATGATCTCCCAGAACTGGTGAGGGGCTCCCTTTAAGGTTAGAAAACTGCATGGCGTAATTAAGTTTTGTGTAGTGATTAATGGTAAGGAAAATGTGAGATGGTATTGGCCGGGTTTTTGGCCGTCAGTGTTTGTGGCTTGCTGGAGAAGCCAGCGGTAGCCAAGAGACAGTTTTTGGATGGAAAATCAATCCTTCCTCCAATCTACTTTGTTGAGACGCTGAAGGGGAAAGGGTTTAAAAGTAGAAAATAAAATGCTGAAACTGATGTCTTAGAGCCATCAGCAATAATAACCTTCTGTCAGTGACTGCACAGTCTCCAAGGTTTACCCACACAGTTCCTTCATTTCATCCATTTCTCATCTAAGAAAAAATTTATATATATATAGTAATTTTCTAAAGTAATTGTAATTCTAATCGCATCCTTTAAACCGTGATTCTTAAAATGATCCTAATCAATTGCTCGACACTCGATATATATGAATGGGAGTGAAATTTAACCCCACCTCTGCATAAACTGCAGTATGCTCAAATTGTGTGAATAAATTCATATAAAATTATATCTCTTGAATTGGGATAAGATCTATGTTAAATATTAATGTATTCATTTTACCGCACAGCTATTTTTGGCTTCACGGCAACAATTCCAGATTTCATGGCTGATAAACACAATTACAAAGTGTTGAGTAAGACAAAAGACTTTCATACAGTAAATCCTTGCAAATCCTTGTTTCTTACACGCAAATTCATTTAATCAGCTACATACACAAGACACACAGCCAACACCACATCACATCAACATTCAACAGTCACAGTATTGCCTGCGAGTGTCTAATTCTGGGACCATAAAATGCTTAACTCGCATGGAAAACCCCAAAGGAAAAATTGGTCAGAGCCCATAAAACAAGACTGCTGGGTTATTCAGAGCCCCGTGCTCAGTTTGGCCTTAGCAAACACCGAACACTCTTATGGTGAAGCAGGCCGGAGGGGAGAACCTGCCCCGCTGCTCGAGAACAAGCCCCATGTTCTTATAACCCTCTCCAGCACTGTAGCACCACTCACACCCAAGGCCAACTCTGGCTCCGGCTCCGACATCTGAGAGCACTGCTGCACGGACACAGCAGACAGTGACGAATGCTGCGCGGGGCACATATCACACAGCTAATATAAGCAGGTATAATAATATGCGTTTTCAAATATAAACACCTGATTCCAGAAGGTCACCGTGGACATTTTTTTAAAGGGCCAATCCCGTAGCAGAATACAACTTTTTTTCCAAGCTATCAACTGACAAATGTTTTAAGCATGTGTCCAATTCTCGTTCTAAAGAACAAGGATTATATGAGTGTGTGAGTGAGTGTATATATCTGAATCACTCTCCCTTTCTTTTGACTGCGGGGGTGCCAATACTGGCCTGCCTCTCTAACATTCCCCCTCCAGTATCAACACTGCATGAGTCACTCTTTTTCGCTGAGTAATTCCTTTTTTATTCAGGGGAGATAAGGAGATCGTCAACCCCTGTGCTGGAGGCGGGGAGGCAGAGAGAACCAGAGACTGGCGCATCCCTGCGCGCTGCTGGCACTGTCTGATAAGCACAGATAAGGCATCTCTTTGATGTTCAGTTAAGTGTAAAATTAAAATGTGCCAAAAGCCGACGGGTGTGCGTTTTCAGCTCCCCTGTTACAGCAAAAAGAAAGGGATGCTTTTCTTTTCTGTTAATTCCCCTTCCCCACACACACTTCGCCCCCGTGCCATTTAAAGAACTTTTCTTTTCTTTGCCAAAAAAGGTGGATACCAATTTTGTGGGTTATTCTTATATAACGTTGTCATTATTCCCCCCATTACCTGTCAAATTATCCTCCATCTTTACAGCCATCTCATTATTGGACAAATGGCACGTGTTGTCAGTCATTTTACCAATAAAATTAACCTTGCTCTCAGATCTGCACCACGGAAAATATGTGAGTGAAGGGATAAATTACCTTTAGTTGAATTAACACGTTAAAACGACAACGAAATAGGGCACAGCGATATCTGACGTTTTCACACTATGTAAAACTGTGAAAAGGTACATAAAACTTAGACTTCTTTAAACTTTTAAATCATAAACAGAATGCGACTTTGTGCAGTTTTCAGAGCATATGTTGTTCATTAGGTGTGCCCGTTTCCACACAGTAACCACAGTGACGCGTGCACTGCAAGAGCTCTAACAGCAGCCCTACGTTGACACGAAGCTGCTCTTTTTATTCATTTACTTATCCTTAAAATTTGGAATAGCCCATTATTTTCCCCATTTTTTTCCTCCACAAGTTGGAATTTCAGAAATTGTGCGTCGCCACTCTACTCTTCCAGTCACAATGGGCGAATGACGTGAGCTGGATTTGAACCAGGTAAGACCAGCTCACAGGGCTCAGTCTGTGCCCGGCCAAGCACCTTTACCGACTGAGCCACTCTGGGGGCCAAGAAACTGCTCTTTAACCAAAACATGAGAGCTGCCAGGGGTTAGCTTGGCCAACGTCCTGCATTTAAATATAAAAAAACCCCACAAACAACCAGAGAAAACACAGCGTGATACTATAAGGAAAGTCCCAGCTGTTGCCTTTGCTTGTGCCTTGGGCTACTGAGCTGGTCTGGGACTTAGTCGAGTGTGAAATCAGTGTGTTCTGAGATACTGGGAGAGAGATAGAGGAGAGAAGAGGGAGAGATAGAGATGTAAATGCATTATAAAAAGCAGCCGTCTGTGGGCACAATTATCTTTCCGTCACTCACTGTCACTAGATGGATAACTGCAAGTTAGACATACGTCAGTGTGATAGAGAAAATTGAGACAGACAGGGTGGAAAGCTAAACAAACGTTGAATAGCTCCTTACCTTGTACCCAGTACAACTTTATTTTAAACACTTCCTATTATTTTTTAAATGTATAAATTAGTCTTTCGAACATTTAATTATATTAATGCATATTTCTTAGCATATACATGTGTTATTATAATATGACACCAGAGTAATTTTTAATGATTATCTTTCTATTAACATTTCTTTTTAGTATTAAAAAGACCTTAACACAGTGGCGGTAATTAAAATATGTCAACTAAATGAATAACACATTTTAATATAATCTACCATTCTCCATCATTTTTATACAGAAGCTTCTCAATTAGAAATCCCTTTTGATGTATAAATTGCTTGCGCACTTTATTTTCCGAGGTCAAATAAACGGATATTTTGTTCCTCCCCGTTTCCAACGGCAAAACCGTTTATACGGAGTTAAAAAAAAACGTGTTGTTTGTTTGTCCGTTCTCCCCCGTTCGCCCCGTTTTTCACGGGTCGTTCATCAACTTCCGAATCAGAGCTGTAATGGAAATCAAAGCCCATGCTAATTCTCAATGCCCCAATAGCCTCACAGTCGGTAACTATAAGCCACACTTTCAGAGAGGAACAACGGCCTGTTGAACACTGACCTCTGAGACTCCATAACAAAGAAGAACTTTATTTTACCCCCGCTTTGGCTTCTCTTTATATGCTGTATGTGTAAAAGCATAATCAAATAATTTGTATATCTAAAAATTTTTGATATTGTTTCCTTTACTAAATAGTCAAATTAAAATTAGTTCCACCTACTTTTATTTTTGTTTATTATTTAATAACGTTTATCCTATTTATTAATCAAAAGTATTACTGGTATGGTGCGGATACCCTTTTAATATTAAGGTAATGGCTTACAAGAAAATTTTGAAATGGGGCATTTTAATTAATGCACTGTAGAATGGGACCGTGTTAAATAACATTCTATAATAACTATAAACAATTAAACAGATTGTTCTTTTCATTATCCATGAACAAACTCAAAATATATCGTGCACAGCTGACCAACTGCTATACAAGAGCTACTAGGGTGCTAGCTATTATATAAAGACCAGTTTATTAATTATTTACAGACATGAAATATGTACATCACTTAATACTTTTATTTGTGGTGTTAACCATTTGTGAGCCTCTTCATTCATTCTCTTCATAAGAAAAAAAATACCCCACTACTTAAAAAAAAAAATAGCCTGCTCAATTAACTAAATTGCACTCAAAACGTATTGAATTGAACTTAACAGATATTTATATTTGCATAAATTTAAAATTACAAACGGAAGAGCCCCGTTAAAAAGATGTGTGACACAGAACCCAGTTTGCATTCCTGAGAGTGGAAGTTCTATTCATACTCAACGTTCTGAAAGAGCCAGTCAGGTTAAAGGGTTTTACACAACCATGGCGTAGTGAACCGTAGCACTAAAAAGTATTTGTTGAACTACACATGTACTGAAATTCTGACAGAACTGAAATGTTATTGAACAAAGAGTTACCATGTGCAACACAATGACCTACTTTTATCAGCCAGCTCTGTTTGGGGCTCTTTGGTGCTGGGTAACATTTTCAGAGAACACTTTCACTTCTCCCTCCAAGTGTTAGCAAAATCAGTCTGAATGAAATGATTTTGGCTTTTGAATAGACAGAGAACAAAATGTCTATGGTTGTAAAAGACAAAGCAGCCAAGTTGCTTCTGAAAGAGGCCTTAAAAGGCCCCGGCAGCCAATTCCCCTCAGAGCAGAGACAGTGAATCACAGCAAACCCAGAATCAATAGTGTGATTGTTTGACAGATGTACAACAATGGGGACAGTGTGTGTAATCTGGACTGAACCAGGGGAGACCACACAACCCCAGGTTCATCAGGTCATGACCAGGTTGGACTCGCCCACAGGCAGTGAGGCCCTGCCGTCCCAACGTCACATGAGCTGGGGTACGGTTGCATGACAAGCAGGACCGTTGACATTCAATGGGGGGTGGTGGGACTGGGGCAGTATTTACGTACCTCAATGTTGCTGACGCGTCCCTCGTGGAAGGAGCAATCAGCCAGGTTATTGGTGCAGATGTGACGATATTTACACCAGTTACAAGGAAAGGGGCTGCTCACACAGGACAGGCACCTGGGGGAAGAGGACAGGGTCAGGGAGGGTCGGATGAGACACAAGACCAATGCTTACATTTTAGTCAACAGATATACTGTGTGCGGGACTGCAGTAGCCGTCTATTTCACAACGCTCGGCATATCATTACCCTCTTTTTCTGCCTTCAGGCAGACATGGGTGAATGCAATCCCTACGATCCGGGGAGCTCTATCACATTTTGTAGCCGCTAATTAAGGCTAATTAAGGCCCAAATAAAATAAATTGGTTCGACTTCTGATCCACACGACAATTCCAATAACATAATTGCCACCTGAGGTGTAAAAGAGGCCTGATAAACCTGAGATCTTCAGGAATAAAAAAACAAAAAAATTCTGGGCCTAAAATCGCCAGGAAATAAGCAAACCGAGAGATATTTCTCAGTGCACTACCCTGGCAGAAATATTCTCATAGATATTCTAATAGTGATCAATTTCCCCGTTAATCTCTTATCATTCAACTCAAGTCTCAATTGTATCGCCTACATAGCAAGCCTTTTCTGAAAACTAATATACTTTACTCTTAGGCTTAAGTGAATAGGCACCATTCGGCAGAGTGAGATAACGCTGAATTTCAAAAAAAAAAAAAAAAAAGTTAAAAGTATATTCCACAAACATGCATCTTCGCATAACAGAGAAAAACAAACTTTTAACATTTTTGTTTTGCATTTTTCTAAATACATGTCAGTTCAAATAAATATCTGTTGACCAATATTGTGTTACACTGCCATTACTCACTTCAAAGCATGGGGGTAATTAGTTTACAAACCGGTTTTATTGAACATTTCAGTAATTGATGGAGAGCCATTGTCCAAGTCGTTTAAAAAATAAAGGGACTTATAAGAGCGAGCGAAAAAAAGGGCACCACATGTAATGTTTTACCTCATGCCTCCATGGGATTTTTAATGCTAACATCAGTAGATTCGTGATAAAGAGCTGAGTTCCACGGGAACCTGGGCTGCAATGGAAATCTGCTGCAAAGACTGTGCAGATAGCTGCTGAAATATGCAACATGCTGTGTCAGTGATACTTTTATAAGCCCTATCAATTTACTTAGACTTTGGTTTAATTTCAGCAGCGCTTGGGAAACGCGGCCAGCCAAAACCTGACACACTGACGAAGTGAATTATTTTACAATCCTGCTAAAAGACAGAGCTTACAGTTAGTGTGTAGCTGCAACATGTCCAGTATACGTCATGTTTCGTTTAGGAGTGATCCAATGTAGACAGTTCAGTCTTTCGGTATTTGAGTATTGGTCTGGGTTAGAAGGGGTGTGTGGATACAAAGAGAAAGAGGGCACTCCAAAATAAAGTAATTAAATGTCCTTCGTGACCTTGTAGATCACATCCAAAGAAATTCAATAAACAATAACCTTTAAGTGATAATTTCTGAAATGTCTGGGACAATTTTTCCTGAAAGGATATGGTTGCACAATACTTGCTTCAGGGGTCTTCCCTTTCACAGGTGGCCATTATCCCAGAGGATGAAAGTAGGACGTGAGCTCTCTTATGCATGGGTGGCTAAAGCATTGTGGGAAGAATGAAACCAATGTAGGAGGGTGAGGGTAAGCGAATGTTGTCCGCCAGCCACACCAGAGGGGGAAACAATTCAAGGGCTAAATGTTCCCACAGGGCTTTTGTGAAAACAGGAAATCTGGCACAGGCTTCAGGCACACTACTCTGGCAAGGTAGGCCTCATCCGAGGTTGCCATGGCAACTAGAGGGCCCAGCATAGATTACGCTGCCCTGCTTCCTCACACTGGAGAATTGATTGCTGTGTACGCATTCTATCATCAGAAAATTTTATTCTCCAAAAAAATACCACAAATGCATCCACTATCAAATCATATGAAAAAAAAAGTGTTTTATTTGTAGATTAAATTAGAAATATTTATAGCCTATTCTTTTAATATGCAAACTCACTTCCATTCCGAGTAAGATTTCCAGATTGTAATCTTAACAGAGCAGGCTCGTTTTGTATTCACAATGCATCACAGTTTAATTAAATGGTTTATTGTTGATTACAGGGGTAAACCACAAAGACAACAAAGCATAAACAAATACAAATTGAATATGGAAGCCTGATGCTTTGGCCCAAGCTATGATATAATTAATCACCACAAAGCATTCTTTGAATAATATATCTAACACCATGTAGTTTTTTTGTGATTGCTCAGGTAGAGGGTATGGATCTTAAAGAGTCTCAAGAATACACCACACATGTATAATGTACATTATCAGACATGAGAACAAAATAACCTGAGTTTATTCCAAATTTTAAAAATTTGAATCTTCATCACATCCCTTACTAAGCAGACGTGGCAGCATATTGTAACAGCCATCTACTACCCGACAGCAGTAAACTCAGAGTTCCCTACAGAGTTGGAAGAGCATAAACACCCCATCCATGCCTGACTACAACTGCTGTCTATTTACGACACTTACACGTGCCCACACACCCGCAGGCACACATGTCAGCTACTCCCAAAAACATTATAGCGCTCGGTTATGGTGATTTGGATGAACCATGCAGACGCCAAGGCTACCAAATCACCAAATCTTCCTTCGCTGAGGCTGTATGGGACATCCAGCCCTGGTTAATATTTCATTAGCTCTACACTACACTGCACTGGTAAACAACATGTCACCGGGGAATTTGCTGGTATAATTAATGACAACTTCTTCTGTGTCTGCATAGAAAACAGTCCCGAAACTGCTTTATTTGTTTTATTTTTAGCCACACGTTCCCATAGCAAATAACTACTTGTTTTACTTAAGACAAACTTATTTACTTTAAATTACATTTAAAAAATATTAATAGAGTTCAAAGTGAATGAGTCTTTTTGAGGCTGCTATTGTCTGTTTTTCCTCAAATAAATCTCTAAAGTCTAGGGTGTGTAACCATTTCACTGCCTACAACGTCAAACCGCACGTTTTAGAAATATTTTAGCTTTTTTTCATAATATTCTTAAGGTCCTATTACTTCCAAAAATAAGTATGTGTGTCATAAACCTGACAGCCCCTTTAAGCACCTCTAATGACCAACTGCCAAAATGTCAGGGACCTTCACCCATTTTCCTTTAACAGTCACTTCACCACAGTTCCACCAGGCATTGCAAGTTCTAGGCAGCTGTACGAACACACAATTGTGGGGGATTTCCATTCGCCGCATTATAACGCCCTTCTCTCTATCAGACAGCTTTTTGGTGTCAAGAAAGTCCAAATATAGTGGGTCACAAAATGTCGGTTTTTAAAAAAGTCTTCACACCCACACTATCGATTACGAGCGCCTCTTGACTCTGAGCACATCTACTGAACAGGGCAGCTCAAAAAATAAATAATAAATAGTCATTTCAAAGCAGAAGGAAGAGGGCAAATGCACACTGCTCCACTGAAGCTGTAACATTCTGGCTTCCCTGAGCCAACAGGATCCTGGTAAGGACTCCCGGGCCATTGTTCTGCTCAGGCTCAGAGGCAATCTGGACTCCTTCTCAACATGAGATTGCTCACATTCGAATATCATTGCAACCATTATGTGAGCCGGCGTCTAATAAAGGGGAATATGATAAAGCCTTATACCATGTGCAACTTAATGACCCTGCAAACTGAAAACGGGCCCCTTCTGTTCAACTGGCAAGTCCTTCTTGACTCTCAAATATAGTTGATTAATTTAAGTGGTTCAAGGGGATTCACTTCTCTTTCATTATTTAGATAGATACATATGCTTAAAATATTACGAGGCAAATTTTATATTTTGAGCTAGAGTTAAAGAGCAGCTGCGTAATAGCAAGAGTGCTGTATAAAGCATTTAAGAAATGCTTAAGAAACTCTACTTAAGAAACCACTGACCAGGTGAAGGGTGGTCACCAAATCTAAACACTTACGGTAAAATCTATTTTTTTGTTTTAAACAATTAAACTCCCAGACACAGCTTTGATTCCTTTATCATCCTCCCATTTCACTGTTCCAGATGCGTAGTTTTGTCATTTGTAGCCAACACTGTCATCGTGTATGGTGCTCTTTTTTTAAAAGAAACAAGTGGAGCGCACACGTTGAGACAAGAAAACATCTGCTTCCTTGCAGAATCACCAACGCTATGACTATAATAAAAACAGCTAAATTGAATAATACGCGTCAAGAGAATACAGAAGTCGTAGAAGCTGCTTTATCGCAGAGAAAACAACAGTAATATTTTGGCTTGGACTATAAAGTTGTTGACATCCAGCAAACAGAGTGAGCGAATTGGTCTCCAAATGGGATAGAATCAAGATATAGACACATTAATTCAACCTTTAAAATAAGATTACGTTTAAATTATTCGAAATACTGTTAGGTTGTGAAATACTGCACAGTGCTAAAGCAAGTATAATTTTATTTGGTCTTGACAGTTGTTAAAATAAATTGTTGCTTTTTATCAGCTAAACAATTATATTACTACAAACATATACACTAAGAGGCCAGTTTATTGGGTACAACCATCTAGTAACAGGTTGGACCCTTCAGGGCATGGATTCTACAAGGTGTTGGAAACGTCCGTCAGGGTTGTTAGTCTATGTTGACATGATGGTATCCCACAGTTGCTGTAGATTGGGAAGGCAGATACATTAATGCACTACCATCTCATTCCATAGATGCTTTATTGGATTGAGGTCTGGGGACTGCACTGGCCAAGTAAAATTAACTCTCAAGTTCCTGGAACCATTTAGAGACAGTACATGCTTTGTGATGTGGCTAATTATCCAGCTGGAAGTATCCATGTGATCAAAGTGCAGCCATGAAGGGAAGCGTCTGGTCAGAAACACTGGCGTTCAAATGCTGCTCAATTGATATAAAGGGACCTAACGTTTGCCAGGACATTCCTCACACTACCACTACCAGCCTGTACTGTTGCAACCAGGAAGGAGGGGTCCATGGAGCCATGCTGCTAACGCTGAATCCTGCATTACGCAACACTTGGGATTCTTCGGACCAGGCAACGCTTCTGGTGAACGCGTGCCAACTGGAGCCGATTATTGTGTTTAGCTAACAGGAGTGGAATTCGGTGTGATCGTCTGCTACAATTTCCATGACAAGGACTGATGCGTTGCGTGTTCAGAGATGCCGTTCAGCACACCACTGTTGTACAACGCTGTTACGCTGTTAGGCCAACTTGGTAATTTGCTTCGACCTCTCCCAAGAGCTGTTCTCACCCACAGGACTGCCGCTGACTGTGAATGTTTTTTATTTGTAGTACCATTCTTGGAAAACCCCCAGACACTCTTGTGCTTGAAAAACCAAGGATGGCTGCCATTTTTGAGAAATTGGAACCAGTGAGCCAGGCACTTCCAACCGTGCCATGCTCAAAATCGCTTAGGTCTTGTTTTGCCCATTATAACATTCTGTCAAATAGTTATTGAATGCCTCAATGCCCGTCTGCCTGTTTTATAGAAGGAAATCACACCCACGTTTGTAGGAATAATCAATTTTTGTGAACAAGGTAGCATAAACTGACCACTGAGTGTATATGTAATTTTATGATCACGATTGTTTACATGCACTTAGCAGTTACGAAAAATGATTAAAAAGGCCTAAACGTTCTTTAATTAAGGTAACTAAGATAATATTTGCATATTTTTGCAGTTTTCCCAACACAGGTCAGAACCTACAATGAACTTTCGGGTGAAATTGTTAGTTGTCTTTGGCTGAGAGCCTAGCCATTGGTAGAGTGCTCCATCTGCACTAACAAAGTGAGTGTTATGAGATCACAACCAGGTCTTCCTGTATCCACCTTAGATCTATTTATCAATTCCCCGCTGTTCACCAATTCCATCCTCCATAATGTGAACAATATTTGGGCAGAATTGTCTAATACCGACTTCCTGCTTGGGGCCTCACCCTCAACAAAGGTCAATGTATGCATTTCAGTGAAAACAACAGTCTCTCCCCCCCCCCTCAAACTCTCTCAGAATGAAAAGCATACTTACGACTGGAGAACACTGCAGTTGTAAAAGATGAAATCAGTGCTGATGAATTTGTGACCCGTCTCTTTGGACTTGAGAGATAGTTTGACCACCCTCTTGTCACCTGTGAAAAGATAACTCCTATTTTTAACACCACAATTGGACCTCTTATGGAGAAATAAGCACCACCGGATAACGGTCATGCGCTGTGGAAACCTTGTTGACCTGCTCTCTCTGCAAATTAAAAGAAACAAAAAAACAAGTTAAAGTTCTGATTGCTTCCGTCTTGTGCTCCACCTTAACAAATGGAAAATGGAAATCAGGTATGCTTCAAAACGCCACAAATCGCTCTGCTATTAAATTTGGTGGCTCCTTTGTTTGCAAACGACAAGGACGGCTTTTTTCGTGGCTGTCTAATTGTGCATGTCTATATGACTCGTGGATAATTAGCTTCCATTTGGACACTCCATAATTATTGTTCTATGCTGATGTACCTGAATAAGAAGTGGCTAGCTTCTGCGTTTACGACAGTCAATGGATACTGCCATTTCTAGCTTGCATGCACATACAAAACACATGTACTAATAGAATTGGAATCCTTTTGCAAATATCTTTTTTGGCAGCTGTCTACCAACAAAGAGGATGCGATCAATTCAGCTTTGTTGGCTATCATGATTTGAACATAATGAAAATACCATTTGACTATTAAGGGCAGTTAAAGAATATCGCAAAGAATAAAAAAATGAAAAAGGTACCATCACAAAGGAGGTCTTTCATTAAAATACCTGCTTTATTCCATCAATGCATTCATCTCTCTGTGCCCTGTATTAATAAGGGCACCGTTTTATTCTTAAAAATATATCTATAACCAATGGTAATCACACCCTGCTATTGATTTGCTAACCAATAGAACAATTCCACTACTTTCAAGTTTTCAGATGAAATACCCTTTTGCTTCCTTACCGTATCCCTGAGTCACTGACGGGATTTCACGCAGCGAAGGGGACATACAGAGGATCTGTCCTTTAGCCAGAACTTCCCCGGGGGTCTCAGTCAGCTCCTCAAACACACAGCTGACCCCCATAGACAGGTTGGGCACATTGGCCACCCTCACACTCAGCTGGTAAGGAGTTCAGACAGAAAAACAGGCACTCAGACATCTGAACACATTTCCATTACCTTTTCACATAGACGCGTCACCTTTAATTAAATTGAGGAAAGCAACAACTTTTTTTCTTTTTCTTCTCCGTTTCCGGAGTTTTTTTAAATACCAGCATTACCTGAATTGAGGCAGAAGTCACGGACATGTTCTTGGGAGTAACACTGATGTCAACACACTGGTCCAGCTCAACACTAAAGTGCTGAGGCTCCGCCCACTTCTCACATGCTTCTTGTCTGGAACACCTGAAACAACCAGGGGTCAGACATCAGCAGACCACTCAGACTACTACACATCCCCCCCCCCAACAGAACTTGTCTAATACATAAACTGCACAAATTACACAAATTAAAAACAAGTAGAATTAATGACTGTTGGTTGTTGGCCCTCTTCTGATTTAATTCTTGTAAATTTGTAGTGCTAGCAACAGTATCTGAGCATCACATTTGGTCATAAAACATATGTGCTTAGATTTAGCCAGTAAAATACAAATGATCCCAAGGGCAAAAAAATAACTTGATTAATTCCATTTCGAGCCAAGTTAAGTGTGACCAGAGGGACTGTAAAACTTAAGGGTGATGGCGGTCGAGGATACATCCACAGACTGAGGGAATGAAGAAAACACAGTCAAAACAATAAAAAAAAAACATTTTTCACCACTACTGAAGGCACTTCCAGTGCCAGACATATAGTATAAACTTACGACTTTTTGCATTAAAGAGAATGCCAGTCAAATTAAGAGTTTCTCTCAATTGCAATTATAAATCTCGTTACCCCTGCTTACGGGATATTAAAATGCACATATGGTTTGTCATATGGCGACATGACTGCATGCAAGGCTTTTTAAGTTCAATTGCAAATTCACAATTTAAAAAAAGTCCTCTGACACACTACAATACATAATGACTGTGCTGCTAATGATGCATAAAGACAATTTTATTCTTGGTAGCTAAATCTCGTTTTGTGCCCATGTTTTTCTGCAGAGCAGAATGGCCCTCTTTCCTCAGAATGGTAATTCAGAGCAACAGCCGGATATTAAAACATTTATAACACTGGCACAATTGTCAGATGTGTTAAGTGGAGTTAAAAGTTCCACATGTTTGTGGGAGACAGCTGCATTGAGACGGGAAGGCAGTTAAGACTGCCTGTGGCTGTGTACTGCCAATTTTGTGTTCCCGCAGCCCACCAGCAAGGCTCTGGACGGACATTTACTCTCATCTGAACGTGTCCTTCATCTGATGGTCAACAGCCACCTCAAGTGCGGTTCAACAGAAGATTCCCATCTGTAGAGAGCCGTTCATTGCTCTTCATTAAATAGCGCAGACAAATGCACATCCTTTAAAAACAAATGGGCGAATCGCAGTGATGATGATACATGAGTCTTGAGAGAAAATAAACCACAACTCTCAACCAGCCACATCCAATCAGAAGAAAGCATGGTCAAATTAACACTTTGCTATAGCAAAATAAAGCAGCTTAAGTAACTAAAACCAAGAGGACACTTTAACGCATTCATTAATATAATACTCCGAGTCTTAATTTCTTTTTTTCCTAGAATACACTTTAACAGGCTATGGTTGCGGAATGAAGGATGTTGAGTTATATAAGTAGCAATAATGCTGTTTTACTCTCAAAAATAGGACACACAATTAATTTATTATTAATCACTGTCAGAGAAAGTCAGAGACGAGACCTACAAAACTCCACCAGAGAAAGAAAGAGAAAGAACGGGACATATCCTTTGACCATGCTGAAATGTACTGTTCTGTCATTGTTTCGCCGTTTTGCCTTTGTTACAAAAATGTTGTTTACCCCAATTAGACCACGTTTTTGCTTACCCTCCCACCGCCCAATTACACTTGGTCTAATTGGGCGGGCTGGTGAGTTCAATTCCCTGGGTGAAATTGTCCCCTCTAGCTGCAAAGCCAGCGGCCTGCTCCAAGAGTACAAGGAAGTCATGGAGACTTTAGACTTCACGAGGACAAGATGGACTCAACCCATCTTCATTTAGCGAGTGAAGCCTCCTGTATGAGGCGCGATAAGGTCAAGTGTGGCCATAAACTGTCAGATAGAAAGAACGCAAGTATTGTAGTCATTGGAGGAGCCAGTAAGAGAGGAGAACGGGGTCCCACATTAACCTTTACAGGAAGACGCACACTGAACGCAGCATTTCACTTCAGCGCAAGTACGCCCTTTTACAAGATAAAAGGTCCAGTCGCTAAATGATTCATTATAGAGTGAGAAATAAATTCCAAACGAGTAAAGTGCTATTCAATCCCATAACCTTATTTGCCGTCACTGGATCTGACTGAATGAGTAAACACCTGGATCGTGTATTTTTCAGGTGGTGGGGGTGCCCACACACACACACACACACACACACACACACACACACACACACACACAAATGTTTATGTGAAAGGCTTTGTTTTACT
>JAOVYW010000084.1:2707469-2727751 GCA_025775045.1 Hiodon tergisus | reverse complement strand
GGGGGAGAAGAAGATTTAAATGGAAAATTATACTAAGATGATTCCTAATCATGTTTAATGAATTATTTCCCCGCGTTATTTCCCCGTTTCATTAGGTTCCGTATCCCCCCCTCTCTCGCTTACTGTTGTACTGTCTGGAAATCAGTTACAAGGATGAGTCCGTTTAATCTGTGGAAATGCTTTCATTTGCAGTTACTAAGATTATTTGTTCATGTGAAATTCATAAAAGCATCAGCTTTCTCCTCACCCTCTAATAATTATATCTAGCTGTTAGTCATTGCCAGCCACTAAAAAGTAATGGGTAAATCCATCATGGCACAGGACATACTTCAGACACCATCTCCAAACCAAAACATTAACAATTTAGATTCGCTGTGAAATAATAACAACTATGCTTATTTATGTTTCAGAGTTCAACTTGGCCTTTGTAGCCTTAGAAACGTGAGGCCCTGACAAAAGACCATCTGGTTAAGATTAAAGGAATACAGGTGTCTCTCTCTGTTCTTTATTCCAAACTCTAAGGGGTAAAATTACTGAATTCCAAATTCTGTAAATTCCACAGGGTCAAGCTCCTCGTGCTCCTCACTTCAGAGAAGAAGGAATATCTGATGTCTATCCGAGTCGGTTTTTTTGAGGGAGGGATGTTATTCGGTATATTCGGTTCATAGGCCTGAGTAAAAATAAAAAAAATAAAAACTTTAGAACCCAGATTGAAAATGCCTCCATTGCCTGTATTAGGAGACCTACCAAGGTCCCAAATCCCACTTAGACCCACCATCTCCCTACCTGATCCAATGACCACCCCTCTGAGCTGCTGCTGGAAAGTTAGGCTAAATCAGCACTTTATTTTATGTCCATGTATGGAAATAGCTTAATTAGTCACAAAAACCTAGTCTGAAGACAACAGATTTCCACTCACAATCATTGCAAGAACAGTGGTATGGACATCTAAATATTTACAATTCTGCATTTGTGTTTTTTGAATTGACAGGGGCAATGGAGCACATTTGTGCCATGTTCAGATGACACACTCTCAGTAACAGACACAGAAGGCTTGATGGTGGCCAGATGACCCTTTACAACAAGTTCCTGGCCGGAATTTACGACCACAACGTTGCAATAAAAACACACCCACTATATAAGCAATTTCACCCCATCCTATATATTTGTGGCTGACCCGAATTGGTTTTTGTGCACTAAATAATTAAATTTCAGCCATCTGGAGGGCTTGTGATCTAATTCAGTCCTTCTCCAAAGAGCTGGCCACAGTTTATAGCGTTCCTACTCCGCCTTTGTGGCTGAGCAGAGGGAAAGGAACGAAATAAATAAATAAGTCACATTTCAAAAGTTAACAATGATGGTGTTCCCTTCATATGGCAAAGCAGGCTAAAGCCATTTTGTCATCCACACTGGTTTATACCCTCAAAATTTATTATAAAAGGGCATTGCTGCAACACCTGGGTCAATAAGATGTTTGTCCTAAGCATATAGGCAACAAAGAGAAAGAAAAGTCGAATTCCATATGAAAAGTTCTAAGCTTAACAACAACAACATTAACCAATAGAAACGCAAACGTTGCACGTCATCATTCAGACTCACACGTTTCAAAGAAAGATCACACGCTATACTCAACACTCACCTTAAACCAACACGTAAATCTCACCCAAAAGTAAAACCTAGTACATAAAATGAGGCAGATTTTTAGGGATTTCCCCCCAATCCCAGCTGTCCCAGCCACTATTTCTAGACCTTATTTCTCCCATTGCAGTGAAGTAAACAAGAGTAACAAGAAGTGATAAAGGGTCTCTTATGTTATGGGCGTGATGTTCTTTGGACACCTTGTCTGAAGTATGTTTCGAATTGGGAAGTTCGTCTTCGGATGACACAGTCCATCACGTTCACCTTGTGTCATTTAACTTAAAACCATTTGAATCACAGTGTCAGTATGGTGGGAAGAAATATAACCATCTCGGTTACTATACGCAAATCTTTATTAAGTGCTAATAGTCCACATAGGGTTTGTCTTACATGTTTTAGTATTTGGATAGCAGATTGCTAAATTCACTCCCAGGGTAGATTTGTTACACTCAGTTTGCACTGCTGGACACCTAAATGAATGGCTCTGCAAATTCCTGGTGAACATCCCTACTGCAATGCACACCGAGAGCCACAGATGCCAAAACAGTTGTACAGCTGAGGCCACATTCTCCATCTCTCCCAGTTGTTCCGGGGCAACGGTGTGCAGGCGACGCAGGGCCTCCCCTAAACCTGAAGGTGGCATATGGATCTCCTGATCTTCCTGTACCCCCCACCCCTCAGAGCAGGAAGTCAGCAGAGGGAGAGCAACCTGGCAGACGCAGGCCTGGAGATGGTGGCCTGGGGGGCGGATTAGACTCCACACATCCATTAAGAGCTGTCCGAATCCTGTGCGCCTCACACAACAAAAATCACCTCTCGTGGGCTGATGTCGGATAAGGTAACCCTTGCTTATTTGTCCAGCGTAATTTATAGAATACTGAATGTCACAAGGGTTCGTTTCTATATGACTAGTGCGATTATAGTGATTATAGACAACATATTCCAGAACGTCTATCCTGATGTAGTCTAGCGACGGGTCTTGAACTGCAAAGCCTGCTGGTATACTTTACTTCTACTACTCACGTTTCCAGAAAAAAACAGCTGTTTCCCCATCATGGAAATCTATTTAAAGCTCCAAATCTGCCAAGTCAGGTTTGTCACTATACTGTTGTACACCCCCAAATACAGGATAGGCCTTTTGAGGGATAGGCCTGCATATTTAACTTTCCCAAAATAGCATGCTGATATTCTGGTTTTTATATTAAAAAATTACTCAAACACACTAAAAAGACAAGTATCATATGAGACAATGGTAAAATTTTTGCTCAACACCTGGACGAAACTATATTCTCTATGAAAACTGTGTTTCCATTTATATTTACACGATTAACCAAGAAACGCAAGACAATCCTTGTGTGAGAATTTGCCAGAGTAAACGAATGAAAATCATATTTTTTTATCTGAATGTTATCAACCTAAAGACCACATCTTTGTAATCAAAGCAGGAATTTACAGATAGGTACAGATACATAATACTGCTTGTTGAACCAGTCTCCGTAATTCCTCTCCTCGCACTGCTTTAAGTGCGGTTTTCAGCCAGGGGACATTCTTACTAACAGTAAGTTAATGTGACAGCTTGCACGTTCTGTATCATTCAAATGAAATTCCAAAAAAAAATTAAATACTCTCATTTACCAAAAGAACAGCATAAACAAGACCCAGATGGGATAATCAAACAGGGAGGAGCTTATGGCAAAAGCCATCAACTTGGCAAACGCAACTAGTAGCAAATCTCTGATATTTCTCAATAGATACGCTTCCATCAATTTTACCACCAATAACTTGTAAGGTAGCACGGCACAATCAATCAGTTCTCCGTTTATCAGTCAGCTGTAATAAAAGAGTCACATCAGGACTGGTAGCCTCATTACTGCAGAGAAGCATTCATAGGGGGTATGGTGAGCCTTCGTTTAAAAGATTCTGCAGGCCGGGTTTAACCTTGGGAGGTGCCACAGAGGGGTCGGTGTGTGGTAAGGTGACAGCTGGCAGAACCCAAATACATGTAGTCGGTGCCCTCCGTGAGCCCCCGTTCTAACGCGAAGACCTTGGACCACCTCCACGCCTCTGAAAACTGCCGTTTCATTATTTACAGCGTGTATTCATTTAAATAGCACCTGCATATAGCCTTCTCTTTCCCTGAAAGTGCTTCACGGTTTTACCTTAGTAACCGATAGTAACTCAGGAGAAAGTAAGCCTTTGACTCAGAAAAAATGTGGTTGAACATTCAAAAACGGTAAGCAAATTACTGTTATGAGGCTCGGTACATCTCCGTTTGAAAGCAAATTACTATTATGAGGCTCGGTACACTCCCCCCCGAGAGAACATCTTTGAGTGTCCTTTACATACACTCAGTCATATTTACTACACAGACAGAGGAACATTTCCAAAGTTTAGACCTTTTCAATGAACCTTTTGAAAGCTAACCTTTCATAAATTAGCTAAAGATGACAAGCTTTCTTCGATATAAGCAGATTAATTGGCTTGCTTGTCGTGTTTTAATATGACTCATGGAAGAAAAAAAAAGCTTATGCATTGAATTGGACTTCACATTTTAATATGAGGTAAAGGTCTGACTTGTCCAGTGGTGCTGGTGACCACAGTAAATGAGTAAGAAACAGCAACCCCTTAATCCTTTTATCGAAAAATGACTAAAATCCCCGCAACGCAAAGGATTTCCCACTGAAGCATTAACCCTTAATGCACAGAACGGTAAGAGAGGAGGTGATGGCTTAAGCCCATTAACTGCAGCCAACCCCAGCCCCAGCCCCCCACACACAGGCACACTAAGCCAGGGAAAGGCACTAAATAAGACTGCCAACCACCAAGGTTTATACAGGCTTCTCCCCAGGCATGCAGGCAACTGTCCCTCCTTCCCTCCCCCCCTCCCCTCGGAGAGAGATGATCTGTCTGGACATCCCCCGCCCCCCACCTCAGAACGGCCACCCATTGTGCCAAATTGATAGAGGCAGAAGTAGGGGAGAGGTGAAGTCTCCACTGTGAAAGCCCACCCCCCAATTTATAAGTATGAAATTGTGTAAAGGTGTGTTGGCAGCTGGACAAAAGCAAATAAATGAATACGTTGCAAACAACCAGTAGAATGCATCATAATCTGAAAAATATTTATTAACATGCAAGATGTAACAAGAAATGCATAGTGAAACACCATCTTACCTCACTTAACCTTTTTATTATTTCAGGAGCGTAGCTGGTTTTCGACCGCAATGTAGTCAATGTCATGTATTGATTAAAGTCAGCAATTTCAATTAAAATGTGTATTACAAAAAACTCAAATGCAGAAGGCAAACATGATCCCTCTGAGACAAACTCCCATCATTTGGTAGTTTCATATCGTGCCCTAACGTCTTTGCTTATTGAAACAAACAGCCAACACAACCATGGATTCCATGATTAAAAAATAAAAGGTTAACTTTCGGCCAAAAAGACACTGTGGTGTGAATTATGTTCGAAAAGGTGTAACATTTTTTTTAAATTGTAGAACCTATAAATAATTCAACACAAAGTCCACGGAATTTTGCTTCCTACCACAATTTAATTTAAATACTCCCGAGAACTGTTCCAAGGTTAAACCAATTCGGGTTAACTCCAACCATGCAGCAAACCCCAGGACACTCCCAGGCTTTGCGGCCTAATCCTAAAGCAATGTGCCAAAGAGCATTTTAAAGTTCTCCCAGTGGTTTCCTCGAAAGACAACAACAAACTTTTAATCACATCTTGAGAGGAAAATCAAATAAAGGTGAGGCTGAGAGGAAAAATCTTTGGTCAATGACAATTGATCTCTGTATGGCATCAAATATCATACTTTTCACAAATGCTGTGGCCCATTTTAAACTTTCTGTTGTAGTCCTCCGCTAAAATGCACGAAGGCCTTCCTTGTTTGTTACGGACAATGAAATTCTAGCTGAGCGCCAGTCTTGGCAGCCCTGCCTCCTCATACTGCCCTCAGCCTTGCTAACCTGTAATTGAGAGAGACCATTCTTTCAGTGCTCAATGGAGAAGTAAAACTTAGAGCAATCAATACAATTGATTAAGATGTCTTCAAGCTTGTCTTTTATAAAAGGCCGGGGATATACTATCTCGCTGTGACAGGTACAATATGGTGCTGGGTATATAACTGAATATAAAAAATTAACTTCAAACCAAAAGGAAGTTATTCAGAAATGGGAACAGAGTGTCAGCACTAGATTTTCCCAATGTATTACAATACTTTCATATTTCACATACTGTAGATGAGATGCACTTCCTGACAGAGTTTTTCAGTTTCTGATTGGTTTAAAGTTGATTGAGTCGTCACTGTAGATGTTCTGTGGCATTCTAGGCTGTTTTTAGGTCAGAGACAGCTTCCGTATAGAAGTAAATGAGGCAAGAATTTGGAATTTTGCTGTTGCTCTGCACTGCCAATATTTTTATTGACAAGTGTTCAATCACTTGACTGCTACTGACCCAGGCTACTTTTCACACGACGTGGGTCATCAACAACCCAGGCCAATCCTCTAAAAGTGTTTTCCTATTAGCAGAAATGTTTACAGTGGACAGGAAGTGACCCGTCTCGACCAAGGTCACGCCGTCATGGTGTGAGTCGGCCTTCCATGTCACGTTGTGTTTTCTCTCCCCGTTTCCTTTTCTCGTTCCCACTCCACACGTTCAAATATTCTCACTTTGACATTTCTGTTTCATTTTCATTAGTCTTTTCTCATCTTTATGCAGGTGCCCTACACTTTTGATGGGGTCAGTGTGGATTCCAGACTCAGACTCTGTGCCTCCATCACTTCATCAAGACAAAGGGGGGAGAGGAGAGGGCACAGGGCAGCCGGGCTCGGGGGGCTCGTAAATGTCTGCAGCATGAGGTCGCCAGCCTGGGGCTAGTTAATCCTGAGGAGAGCTGGGTGGGGATGTGGGGTAGAGATGAGAGTCAGAGGAGCATACACGGACTCTGGACTCTGGATCATAAACACCAAGCCCTGTAGGTGTCTTGTAACAAAGGAGAATTCATTATTTATTTCTTCCCACCCTTGTTTTGCAGTGGGGAGATTTATTTTAGCTGTACCGGCTTAGTAAATCTTTAAAATGTCAGTAATGGAAGTTTACCATCAGTTCCCTGTAAGTGATCCGACACATGTGAATTCAGCGGACCGCTCTTTCACTCTTTCGCCATTTTCCAAATCCTATTTTCGATGAGATCCTACTAATGCTCTGCTACTGGTTGGTTTTTAGAGATTGTTTAGATAGAATTATGTGAAAATTGTCAAAACGGCAAAACGCAGATATTCTTTTCTCTACAGCAGGCGTTCATTAAGTCAACAGCAATTTCGGAACGCGACCAAAGTACAGCAGATTGACAAACAGTAATGAATACACATGCATTCAGTTGCAATAACCATTGTACAGTGTTTAGATTGTATAAAGAAAACGAACATTGCGAAAATGAATGAGGAGTGTTTTAGAACAGCCACTTCCCAAACTCACTCTGCTACAAGGGTGTATTTCAATATAGGATTAACATTTTCAGTGTTTTCAGTTTCACCACCTACAAAAAAAACTAATAACCAAAATCCCCCTTCATCCTTGTATAACGTTTAATAAAATGCAAATAAGTAATTTAGAATGATAAAAGTATACAAGTTTTTCTTTCGCAATTGGTGTTAAAACAACCAGGAGGCGCAGTACAAATATTTAATTAATAATGTATAACTGGTATAGTAATAAATACATTTTTTATCAATAAGCATTTCCGTTACAGTGATGTGTGGTGGTAATGTGGGTGTTTAGCCTAACCTATATTATAGCAAATAGTACACAAAACTAACAAATTTTTTTCCTTTTAAGACCTTTAAAAAAAAACCTATATACCATATAACTACATAAATAAATGATTAAAATCAAGTAGCATAATATAAAACGGAAAATTACAGTTCTGGCTGATCTGCCTATTAACGAACACAATCCCTTTCGAACCCATCTGAGTGCAGTGCTATGAGGAAGGAAGTGGTCGGGTGATTCAATTCATACCAAAATATCAGCCAAAAAATCCGCAAGTCAAATCCCCATTTAAAGTTCTGCTTTTTAAATGCAGCCTAACAGGTTAGGATTTGGTAGATTTCATTACACACACACACACACACACACACACACACACACACACACACACACTAGTTAAGACAAACACACTAGCACAAAAGCGGACACCTTCAACCAAACAAAATTATACAGAAATTTCAATTCAGAAAGGTTTATTGCAACAAGAGCCAGAAGCCCTCTCCTTCCTTAATGTGCAGACACTGGGCCAGCTGCTCCACGGCTTCAGAGTTTTCCCGCAGGGCTCTCAGGGGTTGCTACCGAGGGCTTTGTGCATTCGAGAAGACTCACCAGAGAGGCACTTTGCATTGGAGTGTTTTAAGTGAATACAAAACACGCATTTCAGGTTACGTAATGTAAACATTTCCAAAGTGTGGAAACTACGCAAACAAATCTAACCCAAAAGCAAGCCTGTGAAAATGAGTCTGTTGTGGAAAATAAGACTCTAAACCCAAAAGACGCAAAGGCAGTTCAGCATCAAACTGCTCCTCTTTCCGTTTCCCACAGGGGACAAAATGATTCTTAATTATTCAATTCAAACCTAACCCCCAAAATTCACTCGTTTACCACTTCTGGCAGTTGTCTTCTGTTACTTAACTTGCAAGATAAGGCCTGAGCAATGAATATAATTTTACTGTACTGCTGTAGTGCTTTGTGTCTGAAGACACGGATACTAAAACAGCTCTGGTGAGGAGTACTTCAGTAATCCTGTTCCTCAAGGTAACTATGAATACGATTATATACATTAGTTTGGAACGAAATAGACCGGGAAGGAGGGTGGGTTAAAAAAAGAGAAGCGAGCAAGGGAAAGGGGTTATCAACAGGTCATCGGAGCAAGCGAAACAAAAATCAAATGGATTTTTTCAGCATAAAAATATTGAGCAGCAGAAGCAAAAAAAAAAAAGGATTTGAGAAGAAGAATGGTGAGCGGCTGCAGCAGAAAAGCACTTTTATTCACAAGCATCTGCCCCGAGCTCACCAATCCCAGCCTGGGGCCGTTCTAGGTTCTTCTTTGAGAAGAACGGAAGCTCATCCCAAGCTAATGGATCAACATTTGAATTTGGTCGAGTAGCAACACCGTTAGTATGTCTGATTGACAACAATGTAAATATACAATTCTTTTAATTCTCTAAATAAGCTTGTCAACTGGGAATTTGGATGTAAAAGCCAAACTCCATGATAAGGTAAATGATATGAACAATTATAAAAAATGATCTATCCTTGGTAACACTAAGAAAACGTGGAAACGGTTTCCCTAACCATAGATTTAGACAAGCCAAAATGTAAGCAAAATGCTATTTTGAGGGGTTACTGTCAGGTCTCCCAGAGGGAACCCAAGCTGTAGAATGCATTTTAAGAAAGAGCCCGTCAGGGTTAATTACGTTCAAGAATGAAGGGGAAGAGGGAGGAGGTGGGGGACGGGGGTGTCAGGCAGCAGAGGGGGAGGGGCCTTGGGGGATTGGATGCTTAGGAGTACAACCAACATGACAATGCCAACAGAGCATAGTAAAACCCCACGAGAGCTGCATCGCGATGCGGTGCATCTTGTCAATCATCTCCTCATCTGGAAAAACGCTACTTTACCTTTATCTTTCCACGTCTCATGGCCATGTGGATCTGGTGACCATGGGAGTTGAACAAATGCACAGTAAAAATGGTTTAAACCGCGGCTGCTGAAACTGTGGTCTGCAATTGCTCAGTGAATACAGTTATACGGCCAAGGTCACGCTCCAGGTCGAGGACCTGGAAGCCACAGTATTGAACGCCACGCTCGCAGTAAACATGCGGGGTAACGTACGATTAGAGCTGTGCAAACACAGGAAGGACCGATTCCACCGGCAGCGTGGGGACCCGTGGCCCCAACTCAGCCATGGAGGAGACTGCACTTTCCACCACAGAGGAATAAACGCTCGATCTGGTCAACACAGATAAACAGCAAGAGGCAAAACGGGGCTGGTGCCAAGCCATCCAGCAGACAAAAGGTCAGGGTCTTTCTGTAGATGCACTGAACAACTGGGGACCCCTCCCCCATCATCTCTCTGGTGTGTTAATTAACAGAACAAACAGAAAAATCGACTAGTGGGAAAGAAAAAAGCTGGTGGATAAGAAAAATAATGTCAGGGAAAGTAATTAACAGACAACAAAAGTCTGAGCTAGAAGATGCCAAGCATTGAATGCAAGTCCTCCAGCTGACGCCAGCGCAAGTCTGCCCATGTCACAGACAAAATAAAAACCTCCTGTCCGTGATGCGGCTCAGCGCTAAACCTCGAGCCCGCCAATTCATTAAGTTCCTCTAAACCCGACAACCGGTAACGACCATAATTTATAGTGGAGGGAGATGGAACCACCACAGTCTAACCAACGCACAGGTCCTTCTAATCTACAGCACAAACTGCAATTAAGGAACTCCATTCAAAGTTGCATGATTCATTTGCAAATCAATCTGGAGAAACAATGGTGACGGCACCTGTCTAATGCTGCTGTTCAGCATACTAAACACGTTTTATAAATGGGACCGGGGGCAAGTGAAGTAATCCATTGTCTTTTGAATAAGGAAATCATTTCGCACTCATAAGTCTATTTATTTCCAGTCTTGCAGACGAGTGCTCGCTGTGCTGACCATTGGACTGGTGACACTGGAGGATATTTTGGCACAGTTAACAACCGTTTTGGGTCCTCCATGTGGACTTGTAAATATGACCCAGATCTGTACAGTTAAAGCAATCTAAAATATCAGTTAACATGGTACCTACCTTTACATCACATTGCAGTCATAGAATTATAAATCGCATCCAGGTATAATGGCAATACTGTTTGTGCTCATTTTCATTAATTTTAGTAAATACATACCGGACAAATGGTGAAGCCATATTTCAGGCTAAGTCTTTCACTAGCTGCCGTTTTAATTGACCCCAGGTCTAATCGGGGCGCATGGCCTCTGCTGAATAAGACTGAAGTGACAAGAGAATTTAAATGAGCGTGATTAACACAAGCACACCATAAAGACCAGACAAGTTTACAGTGCCATCTCCTCCCTTTGTTTCTTCCCTTCTTCTTGGGCATTGTTCTCTGCTGAATGGCGCTTCCTGCCTTTCACAGCTCAAGTGACTCCAGGCACAATGCGGAGTAATAGTTGAATTAGCCACATTAGGAGAGAATGTATCAAAGCCTTTTTAAAGCAATCAAAGTGGCATCACTTGACAGCCGGAGATTTTGCACCCTTACCCTTTCATATGAATGGCAGTTTGTCGAAAGCTCGCAGCTTCTGACAAACACAACTTTGCGGCTTGAATCCCCCCCCCCCCATTTTCTTTTCATAATCGCTATTCATTAGAGAAGCGTGTGTGCAGTACAAGTGTGGGGAGTACAGTATGGAACGTCGGGCTTCATCATTTCATCATCAGTAGATTTGCTTTATATAGAGGAATGGTTTTGTTCCGGTTGTCATTTTTAAAAATCAAAAAATGACCTCAAATGGCTTAAATCAAGTAGCCAGGAAAAAGTGGAATTAAACATCAAACTCAAAACGGATTTGTCCCAAACATTTATTCCAATTAACTGTCATCGAACAATCACCGTACATCTGGAATTTGCTTTACACAGACCAAATTAAAAGGCAATTACAGTGAGGAATTTGAGGTATCCCATGCATTCGATCTATGCTCTTATACAGCAAATGTTAGCTTGAAGCCAAATACGTGGCCATTTGGTGTCTTGATCGTGTCCATAGAGCCAGACTCGAAACAGAATATAAATAAATCAAATTACGGGGCCATTTTTGGGCAGGGCACACTGAAATGTTGAGAGCCTTGTTACTTCCACTTTTCTGCCCAAACAGTCAGGAAAAATAACCCATACCCACCCCCCCCCTCCCCTCATCCTTCCATTTCTTTTTATGAAAAAAAAAAATTGACCCAGTTCCAGATGCCCGTCTCACTGGGCCGAATCCATTCTTGCCCCTTCCTTCACGTAGACCATCCTGGGAAATGCCTCACAAAAATCTGCTCCACTGACACGGCATTACGGAGGGACTCACGCTTGACTCGGCGGCCGGCAGCAAACCGTGGCGCTCTGACTCAATGGGGAGGTGGTGTTGGACGAATCACATGTCAGACGGGAGAAAACCAGGCAACGCGCTAGTCTTATTTGGTCTAAACGCACAGCCAAACGAACTCTGAATTGGTTCAGACATGTTTCTACTTCAACTATTTAAGATAAACAAATTACAGAAGATTTAAAAAAATAAAATAAATCCCAAATAGTTCTTGGTTCTGTGTATTTTTAGCAAACTTATTAAAACACATTTAAATATAAAAGCTTATCCATGTGAAATTTTGGTTTGATTGACATTTCTTAATTCAAGTAGGTGACCAATTTCTCTTGACTAATGGCAATGTGAACATTTTCTAAGCCTCGCCGGGGTGCCTTTTAAACGCATGTTTTCCTTAGAAAACAGTTAATGCCTTCAGCATTAAAACTCTAATTAGCACTTTAAATTGAAGTGCCTGCATGGTCATTTAGTGTGGCAGAGCTGAAGACTGCCGTTTTGTGATCTGGGCCGAGCCAGGCGACACGTCTTCGCCATCTGTCTCCTTCAGTGTTTCGCCGCACCCCTGACTCGGTCTCCCGAGTTAACCGGAGCA
The DNA here is from genome assembly GCA_025775045.1 of Hiodon tergisus. Lineage (NCBI taxonomy): Eukaryota > Metazoa > Chordata > Actinopteri > Hiodontiformes > Hiodontidae > Hiodon > Hiodon tergisus. The sequence continues at coordinate 2,715,377 of JAOVYW010000084.1, read as the reverse complement.
AATTACCTTCGACGGGCCGTACGCAGCTATAAATATTCACATCCCCTAAAACAGCATGCAAGGCTCTCTTCAAAGGCCAGCAAAAATCTTATTGGCAAATGGAAAAAACAATTAAGACAGTTGAAGTCTAGCTGCTGTCAAAATGCTTTACTGATTTTAGAACATCCGATTAAAAAAAAACACACACTAAAATTACAAATAACATATACAGCAATAACAGTAGGTGCATCCAGTTCTCAAATGCCATTCTACATTGTTTGATGTTTTAGACTGCTCACTCTTAAATGTGTTATTCTTTTAGTGTGTAATCGCTAGGCTGACAAAATGTGTAACAGAATTTCCTAACTAAATCATACGTGCCTGGTGATGGAGTCAGCAGACAATGGCTCTATTCAAAACTAGCTGATTGTACAAAATTTCACAAAAGAATGAAATTCAGTACAATATGTAATTCCTGTCCAATGCACATCCTGCAATAACAATTGCTTTTAGTAAAGACAGTCCTGCACACAGAATGAAACTGCAACAAAACAAATCTCTGTTTGATCATTCAAAGCCTGTAGAAAATGACAGAATTTGGAATTCTCACTTAAGAGGGGTCTGCGATGTGCACATGTAACGAGCAGATATGCGCAGTTCTAGCAAAAGCCAATTTCAACTTAATGCCACACAGCAAGGCAGAGTTTGAAAAAACTCTTTTGTGTGAGGAGCAATGGTCAAAAAAATCGACCGCACAGAGAGCTCATACAGGTTACAAAGGCTGAAGTCTTTATCAAGAGTGTTTTTTCTGCTAAATGATTCATTCTCCAATCAGCACCATGTGACTAGGGGAAAATTTGCAAGGAAATTTCACTGAAAGGCCTCTGGATGCCCTGATGCACTTGAACAGAGCCATCTTTGAAAGCATAGTGAAGTACCATGCCTTTAATTTAGTTAAAGATTTCACACACACAAACGTAATACAGACGTCATCCATGGAGACATACGGCGTTGATCAACACGAGAGAAAAGTCAATCGATTCAACAACACCAATAAAAACATGAGCATGTATTTTAAATGTATTCCAGATTTATTTTTATTTAGGTAAACTTAATTTCACTAAACTAATTTAATCCAGCTTCAACAAGAATGCACTACAGATCATTTGTAAGGGATAAACAACGTAATGGCTTCCTCACTGACAAATTTCCAGAGCTCTACTTGTTATGCCCACAGAAAAATTATACAGAAGCATACGTTTGCTCTCCTACCGGCCAAAATTTTAACTGTGTATATTAAAATACGTAATATTTGCTTACCATTTTTATGTGGTTAGGATCTGGTAGTTTGGACGACAGCAGGTCCTTTTTGTATACTTCCTCAGAAATAAAACCCATAACTACAGCCCGACTAGAGTTAAACCATCTAATTCAGTCTCATCTTCCTCTGCCGCTAATTACAGAATGCAGATGGCATACACATTTAAGCTCTGGCAGACTTCACTTTCAAGTACCCTGCCTTAGGCTATACCTGATATTCCACTTCTCACCTTGACCGGGGCTAGTGCTCATATACCACTGTCTGCAGGCTGCATTCCTCTGTCATCCTTTTAACAAACCTGAATTAAGGTGTTAAGCAAGGACAAGGGACTTTGTCTGCAAGCCATTTCCCAAATAAGGATAAACGAAAATAATTCAAACTTTCAGTATCGTTGGGTGTGACACCAGGGTTTCCATTTCATCTCGTCCCAAATTACCTTAATGAAATAATTTCCCATAAAAGGTAAAATCTGACAATTAATTACTATAAATTGACTAAGTTAGTAAAGACACATTTTACAAAACCATCAATGATGAGGGCAGTGATAAATATAAATTTAAAAAGTGTAATGACTGTAGCCCATATAGACATCCTTTAAAATTAATATTTCACTATGCAGTTTAAAGTGTGATCACAGGGGTCTCGTTCAGAATGATGGGGCCTTTTTTCAAATGGGCACTTTAACAGGGAAGCCCTGCTGAATATTTCAGTGTGGGTTTTTTGAAAAATGGATGAGGTACAATCTAATGAAACAGCAGACATTCCATTAACGCGCGTTTCTAAAAACACCAGACCATCTTCACAGCATGCCAAGCCCGCACCATACCACCCGGCACAAACCACTCTCCTGCATTAACGGCAAAGAGAATTCTGAATCTTAGAAATGCGTTTGTCCTCCTCATTTCCGCAGAAAGCCCAGGAAACTGGTGACCAGGGGTGAGGCTTATAATTTGACAGAAAAAGTTGCTTGAGTGCACAAAGGGTTGAAAGTTGCAATTATAATGTTCAGTCCTCAGTGTAGGAAGGAAAGGGTGCCCTGAGTGCAGTGCTCGGTTCAAGACTTTCAACACTCATCTGTTGTATTCTACTGGGACACTGACACACACACACAGGCTCACCTCCATCCACCCGCAATTGCTAATTACTAATTACCATTACACTCAGAGCTACAACCAGGCTGGAATTATCCCAATCCAAAACTTCTGTGGCAACTTCTGTATAATTCATTACCATAGCGATTCTCTTGCTTAATAAAACTTTTAATCAATCAGTAAAGACAATCAATCTCTCAGTTTTCTGTAAAGTTAATTTGACAAAATGAATAAATTGAACTTGAATCAGTTTACCATAAATTGTAGAGTTAATTTAAATATCACAATTTCAACAATAAAACAAAAATGAAGAACATCACAGAAGTAACGAACACATTCTGTTGGTTTCAACATTAAAACCCGTTTTCGTTTTGCGTTTAATGACCAAAACTGAATACCCTTTCTTATGAGGGAGATTCCGGGGAGCAGTAAGAACCATGGGAAAAAAAGAAAGGTTTATGTGGACTGATTTAGGGGAATGGAGAAACCGGCGTCTCATTTTCAGTCCTCTTTCTCAAGGATCGCTCAAGGGTAACAGATTCCAACACCTGCCCGAACTGAGAAACGGCAAGGTCAGTACTGAGCTATAAAATGTGTCCGGCAAATTTTCCTACAATGCCGGTCTGACAGCCACATCTGACAGTTGAAACGCAACTTCGTCCAGAAGAAAGAAAGAAGGAAAAAAAAACTGTCCTGTTAAAGCAGCTAGGGAGGTAGTAAAGGGGAAAAATACACACTATGAAATGTATCCTCAGCTCCAAGTCCCAGATCCTGAGTCACCCTGTGCCCCTCTGCAAAAGATGCAGGGAGCCAGGGACCAGTGTTGGGAGCGCCATTCCCCTGCATTTACCATGGGCGGCCAACCGGACTTTCAATGAAGTTTGCAAGTCTGCCATTAAATCATGAAATGAAAACATGCTGGGATCAGAGCGGCCCCGTTGAGGGCAGGAGGACAGTCCGTGCGACAAGCCTAATCCTGCCCCGCAACCTTGAGAGACACATAACCACTCATGTTCATTAGCTTGTACCTGGGTGACGGCAAGGCCAGCGAGGTAAAGCGATTAGTTTAGATGGAAATACGACTCAAGAGAAGGCCATATGATTTACCAGAGGGCCCAGATGGGCAAGCAATAATCGGACTCAGAGCTAATAGTTGTGTAACTCCCACAGACCAAACAAACCTGCCGTTTGTCTTAAACGCATCAGTAGACCAACGGAAACAATATACTTCAAATTGGACTAATTGCATTTTACATGTAGCTTTGTATACAAATTACAAGCATGCCTCACATTATCTTCATTCGCCCGAAATTCTAGTCTGGTACCACGCTATAGTTGATTAAAGAAGCCCCCACGCCCACACTGTTCCAACGTCGGCACCAGCACCCCTTAATCACAGAGGCTGTCAGCACATCTGGTGTTAACTGGGGGGGATGAACAGAGAGGGACGCACATCTGGAACCCATTCCCCCCACAAGCTTCATCTCCCTACTGTTCTGTGTTAAGCCACCCCCTCCGTCCCCATCACTAACCTCATTTTTCTGTTTAGTTCATCCCCGCGCTCCTGTCAAGCGCTGGAACAGCTCACTCGCGGCACAGCGAGACAGATGTGCTCCGCGCCGCAGTAGTCGGAGCCTGGGCCGGCCTGCTCCAAGGACCAGCAGGGGCCTTTCAGCCCCAAGGGGGAGGTCTGCACTGTTTACCTAATTCTCACACCTGGGATCCTTTATACAGTGTGATGCAAGTATCTATGTGAACCCTACCCAGTTCCTAACCCAGAAATCCCAAATAAATACCATGCAAAAATCTGCAGAAAAATGAGTTAGTCAAATTCTTTTAGAACGTGGGGTGACTAAGCCAAATTCGGGCCGCATTCGGCTGGTAACTTGCGAGGTGTTCGCCAGGACAGCACGGGGAGAACAATGCCCCAGATGCAACAGCCCTCACACCCTTGTTATGTGTCAGGGGATTTACGACAAACAGATTTCCCTATGATCAAACGTGCTGTGGGACGGGACAGGTAGTAAATCAGTGCTCTCGGCTCGCCCTGTAGCCCCCTCGGGTCCAGGCACAGATTTATACCACTGAATTAGCCGATTTCAGTCTGTGTCCCATTTAATTCTGAGCCCCGGCAAAAGTACAACGCAGGCCCAGGCGGACCGATCGATCGCTGGTTTCCCACACTTCACCGAAGCCTGCTTTAGCCGCATGCTTGCGTCATTCCAAACCAAATGTCCTGACAAGGGAATGGAGCAAATGATGGCGCTGAAAACGGTTTCTCTTTCCGAAAAAACAAACGGGCGAAGGCTCCGGCTATTCTTGTAGATGTTATTGCAGAAACGTGCCGCCGCTGGTGGTGAAAGAAGCGTCCGCACCCCCCCCCCCCCCCTTCCCCAGCACATGAAGACTCACAAGGCTTGGCTAAAGGTGTCAGTGCAACGCAGCTTTATTGATTACACGTCAGGTAAACACATACAAAGCACAAGCTAAAGAAATAAGCCCCCATTACCATTTTGCGCCACATGACATAAATGGATATAAATATTATTATGGCACCAGGAACAACTGCTCTTAGATGCTCCCCGAAAGAAGCCTGCATAAACAACAAAGCATGAAAAGAGTTACTTCTGGCATTCTCTAGATCACCATATTGCCTAGTTCCGCCCTTACACAGGATATGCAAAAAACAAACAAACGGTTCAATTGAAGGTCTAGTCTACAGCGAGTAAAAAAAGCAAAGAGCCCTGCACCTGTACATTACCTTTCTACAATAACCTAAAGTAATTTAATGTTCATGGGAATATTTCATGCCACATGGTTCAGCCTTCTCCACCATGAGAGTCACCTTCATTGCAGAAAACTCCATCACAAAAGAGAAATAGGAACCATGGGTTCATTTCCCAGAGGTGAGATTAGCCTGTTGCGGACTCACTACACAATGAGATCCAGAAAATTTCTTTACCAAGCAGTAATGTAATACAGTCTCCACTGGCCACAAAAGTAGTTGAGATTGTGGACCTACAAGCACAGCAAGCTCTGCTATTGTGATCCCACACTGGGACATCCAGAAATGCTGCAGAATTTTATGGCAACCAATGTACCAGCAAATAAACACAGTGATGATATTAACTACAGCTGCAATATCTTCAAACACAGATTTGCAATTTGTACACTGCAGCAATCATTCATCTGCAGTGCCATTTTCAATGCTCATTTAAACACTTAAAATAAATAAATAAATAAAGTTATTCTGGCACCAGTGGCTCCTCAATGGGAGCTAAAGAACATGGGTGAAGTCAGACAGGTTTTTAGTGGAAGAGGCTGTTAGATGATGTCATGGTGAGCTCGAGACACCGAGGCCCCGGCATCTGAAAGCACATTTCAAATTTTCAGCACTGGCACTACTGCAGCTCTGGTCACGATAATTTTGGACCTCCCCTAAGATGTATAAATCTGAAACCTTATTTTCCTTGTTCCTTTAATTACCATGTATCATTCTATGCAGTTTCACATCCCTGGGATCATCAACAGAGCTGAGTGGCCAACACAGTCTGACTGGCACCACGTCTGATAAGACCATGTGTATGTGCACATCAAGATCAACAAATGCAGCGAATGCTAATTTTACAAAAGGGAGGATGCGTTTGTCTTTTTTATTGGATATTTGCCTTAACGTACATCTGTTGTCTTCTCTTAATTATGTCTGCATTAGGTGTATGAAAATGTCAAATCTTTAACTTAGAATGACACGCTGTCCCACACGGATTTCCACCATCAACTGTGCTATTCAATGTAAATTGCAAAGAAATGAAAAAAAGGCTGAAATCTCACACAACGATAAGGGATCAGCAAACGTCAAGCTGGTGCAGCGGGCTTGGTGCCTCTCTCACAGATTCCATAGAAACCCAATGAGAGCTCCTTGTTTGCAAGTAGGGACAGGAAGTGCAAGGGGCTCGTGGGTGATTTCCGTACTGGGCTTAAGAGCCGTCTCTTGTCCTCTCTTCTCTTGCCAAAACAAACAAGCCACTATTGGAGGAAACACGGGGCGTTCTAAACAGCCTCCTCTGGCACTCTCTTCCCTCTTTCTCTCCTACTATGCCAGGTAGTTCCCAATTGAATTAGAAACCACAGCAGGCAGGCATCCCCCCAGAGCACTGTCTTGCCAGGCAATATGGAGGAAAAGAGAAAGAGAGCCTGTTGTACGCAATATAAACACATCTCTGCTGATGCCCGATCCCACACCACGCCACAGCCAAGCTATTGCGCTGCCTTCTATAAAGCAGAGTCACCATCTCTATAGAGCCAAAATAGACATGAGATAATGAGATTGCTCCGTCAAATCCATGGAGGAGCGTGGATGTTGTATCTACACACCTGGCTTAACATGGAAAAATTGTGATACAGAAATTGCTAGATAATAGTAACTTGTTAACATCAAATGCACTTATCTACATATATAGGAGGGAATTAAATGCATTACATACACTTATGAAGAAAATTCCTTAATGACAGGTGTGTAATTTTAAATCCATCATCATCAACATCCATCGCTAACTTTTTGTAGTACAACTCAACCCATGTAACATGTCACTAACTGCAACCAGTTTCAGGCTGCTGAGTTATTGTCAGCAACTGGGGATGCAAAATATACTGCATTTACCTTGCAGACAAAATCGTCAAACATTTGCTGTTAGCTAGCGAAAATACAAGAACGTTGAACCTGAACATGCTGAGAAAGGAATTATTTTTATATCAAGTAAATCCTATTTCAAATTCTGAGCATCAATACATTTGCATCAACATTAACATAATCAAATAAACATTTAGTTTGCTACAGTAGAACTTAAATATAGAACAAAATAATCACCCCAGTAATATCATAAACTTTTCCTTTTTTTATGCGGTCATTTGTCTCACTAGCCTTACTCACTAGCAGAACTTCAATTCTACCAATAATTACACCAAAACAAAAGCTATAGTATTAGCCTATGTGTCAGCTTTTGTTAAGTCAATGTTAAGTTTAGTCATTAGTTTGAAACATACCAGTCTCACCTCCAATGCTCACACACATTACACCTGTGATTCTCAACCCTTTCAGCAGACATGATTGTATAGTTTAAGCCTAAAATACAGCCACACAATGCTTACTAGAGTAAGAATCCCATCCTTTTAGTCCTGGTACATAATGTAGTAACCATGACCAATCTAAATTCATTCTGCTTGCTTGGGTGCAGATCAAGAGGTAAAATGTCAGAAGGCAGTTGGGAAAATGTAGTAATACTTGCAGCAGCAGTTTTATTTTACCACACAGATACCCTTCTTAAAAAAAAAAAAAAAACTAAATTTATTTTTATTACTACCATGTAATATTTTTTGCATGTTTACAGAGAAATCGAGTCTGCGTTGATGTGAAACACCCCCCCCCCTTCCCTCATAAAACATTTTACTAGCAGCCCACTTAACCATTGCAATTCTATTTTTAAAAATGCATGATCCATCGACCCAATCAATCAACTA
>JAOVYW010000084.1:2687907-2704004 GCA_025775045.1 Hiodon tergisus | reverse complement strand
GTGTGTGTGTGTGTGTGTGTGTAGCCATGTCTGTTATAGATAAGGCCTTATGGACTTGTTTATGTTGGTAGGCAAAAACTTTTTGTAGAGGTGAGAGAATTAAGTTGAAAATGCAATTATTTTAAGGAAAGGGCTGATGCTACACACTCCCCTTCATACAAGTACAAACTATAATATATGGGTATTTTACCGGCATTAGACTAAAATGACTTCACTGAGATTAAACCTTAATTAAAGAACTGTTTATCATTCATGCTTAAAGCCCCAATTTGCTGGAGTTCTGAATTCCACCCTAAGCACTGTAGTTTGTCCAGACTGGTCTGGCGGAACATTGTTATTGCTCTAAACACCAGTAGGTGCAAGAGGGCTGAGTTGGAGTCAAGCAGTGTTTTCCTTTTAATATGATATTCGGGGAAGTTACTTGATTTCCTCTATTAGAGCCATATGGTTTTGCTGGCAGCGGCGCTCATAAGCAGACAAAACTGAACACAAGTGACCCATATGCAGTTCATTGCCCGTTTCAAAGCGGAAGCCTTTTAGGGTTATGTCAGCTTATGTCACACTTCCACTATTTTTTTCTATCGGATACATTGTATAATGACCCATTTCTTGTGTATTCCCTGGTTCAGGAATGCAGTAAAAGCATCGCTTTTGTCCACAGAGTAGATCCTTAGAGCTTCCCTAATTGGCATTCAAATTTCATACATAACAGATTAAATAAACTAAAATGGTACTCTATGATGATGGGCCAAAATCTAAAAAGATATTAGAGATGTAAACAAACATTTCAATCACCGTTTTAAATAATCAGTCATTGGTTTCAATATATTTATTTCGCAATAATATCTTGTTTTATATAGGAAGTAGTGTTGAAATTAGGGGCATGGGTACTACAAAAAGAGAAACCCAGGTGACAATTTTAGATCCAAACTGGTGCAACAGTAAACCAACATAGGACTGGCAAAAATTCCAACCACACTAAGATTATTTGGCTCCTAGCAGTGACTTGATATAGACACCTTCAAATCCGTTTTAGCAATACAGCAGCGTTTCTGAAATGCTGTTTCAGATCCCAATACTTATAATCACATCCTAAGGATGGATGGGAATAAGCCACCCACACCAGTCACAAATGTTAATAGTGCATATTTATGAACAAAAAAAAAAAAAAGGGCTGAAAATGACATTCTGGAGTGCACTTACCTTTTTCAGGTGGCCACTGCGAGTTCCAACAAACACCACCGAGTGTTCTCCATAGGTGTATGCGGCAACCGCCGCCATGCCATCGACCCGCTCATCAAATAAGGGCGTCCCCTCAATGACCTGCAGGCCTCCCAGTGGCTGGTTCAACACCAGCCCACAGAAGTCATCACCAATCTGCTTCGGCTATGAACGAAAACCAGAAGGGAGGAACGGTCACACAAATATCCCACGCAAACATCATTGTTAGCATTCTATAAGAAACGTATCTGTGTACTAATCAGAGTACTTGTAAACAAGCACTAGCAGGGTGCAGATGTTCATATGAAGGATAATTGTTGACATGAAGATGACTAACAAGCTCGTCTCGTTAATGCGGTGGTGGAGAATAAGCAAATATATATTTATATTCTCGTCAGGAGATATTACATTGCCAATGAGGGGAAAAAAATCCAAATGAGATGATACTCCACGCATCCAGCTGGCAGCGAGGAGCTCATAAAATGAGCCAATAGCAAAGATAAGACGCTTGGAAAGCTGGATCGAAACGGTATTCTCATACAACGGATTCCCGTGCGATTCCTGTAGAAACGCAGCGTTTTATACCACAGCTTGCATGATGCTCCGTGACGGGTAAAACTATGCGTTTAATGAATGTTTTTGTGACTTAGATGGGCTCTTTTTTCACGTAGGCGAAATCAAGAAGACAATCTACTCCTAAATGGTGACCACACGATAAACTAAAATGGTTGGATACTAAATCCATTATCATTAAACACAGGAATGCAATGCGGTCTTAAAATTCCAATCTGACTGGAGAGAGAAATCTTTGTTCCAATGACTCTCTTGTCTGGTCCCCTTTTTAAATACGTATGAGAAATAAATACCTTAAACGAGGCGTGAGCTTGAGTCTGGCACGTACGCGCTCATTATTTGATCAAGAGCTATTGCTGTGCATGAAAAGGGGCTAATAATGCTGCAGAAGCTAAGAGCAGATCTGCATATGCTGCGAGGAGCCCTACTTCTCTTGACAGAACGTGTATGGGATCCGTTTCTGCCGCCGAGTCCTCGCCAGTGAATGGAGCTTTGTAAAAACGTCATTTTTTGTGACACAGATGAAAACAATAGGGGTTTTAATCTAACACAGAAGAAAAAAGCCATGCATTTGAGCAAAGGTGGCCTAGTGATTTGGACTTCCAGTCGTCAGCAGTATGCACAAAGGCCAGGACTGGTGCTGCTGTGGTTGATTTGAGGAAGGTCACTTCTGAACCATTTCAGCCATTAGCCAACTGTATATAGGGACCTTTCTATTATAGCATCTGTACCACAAGCAAATAAAAAATAAAAATACTGATTGTTTCGACAGCCCCAAGTTTAGGCTAGTCCTTTCATTATGACCCGATAAAAGACGAAAAGTCCTCGTGAACTAGCTAGCTACCTTCATTATGGCCCTTTACAAGACGGTCCTCAGGCACTAGCTAGGAAGTACACCAGTTGCTACAGTTCAGCGTTTGTTCCTCATCTTGCAATATTTAAATAATTAACACTGCAGCGAGACTTTTGTTGTATTTTTTCCATGCACTGACGTTGTATTACATTGGAAAGCCGGAGCACACTGTTATCCTTCAGGGCCAGGACAGGGAGTAGAATCACACATTTCAACTGCCTAACGCAATCTATTTCATAAAAAAAAAAAAAAAAACTTAGCTACGTATTAATTCACTTTATGGTTTACTTCTACAAAAAAGCAACTTTATTCCAAGCGTCTACAATTACATCAAGGCAATACAAGCCTAGTTACCCTGAGATTGTACAGTTACACAACACAGCAAATGTGTTTGTGAATCGCAAAAATTTGCACAAAAATCAAATGCTCAAACATAGCAGTAAATACAAAAAACAATCATGTTTTTCAACAAAACTATTGGCATGATCTCATATTTGCGAGCACAGCAGTCAAGATACAAATACCAAATTTATACTGACACGTTATCTTGTTTTAATTATTAAAACATCATTACGAGCCTCCCAAGTGGAGTTTCGAATCCATGTCATTAGCAAATTGTGACCGGGAGAGCACAGTGGCGGCGCACAATTGACATAGCGCTGCCCAGGCTGGGGTTAGTTAAATCGGCAGGGCATCTCTCGGCTCGTCACTAACGAGCACCTCCTACCAGCTTCCCGGGCGCCTGCTGGCTTGAAGTACCGTCGAGAGGAGCATGCCTCTCCTCCAATCGGCACTCAACCTTACACGCAGGTTGTTTAGCCTGCGGTGTGGAAAAGAGACAAGCGGCTTGAAATCGAAGAATTGGAGGAGCCATGTAGAACTTCCTCACCCTCCCCATGTGGTGGTGGGAGTCGTACTGACAAGCAGACATGCATTAGGACAAATCGGAAGGGCGATCACACAAAAAATAATTGCCAATTCCAAATTAAAAAAAGAGGAGGAAAAATATATATTTCCATATAGGTTTCGCTCACAAAAGCGCTGCTATTATTTTGTACACTGAAAAGCAAACTGCTGCCAAATTAAACGGTAACAACTCCAATTTCTTTGTCTCAGTAGAAGTCATAGCTATCTTATTACCAGGCGAATGATGAACACAGTTCAGCCTCATCCTGCCCCAACTGCCTCCATCTAACACTAAGGTGTAGGATTTCATGAAAATTACTCACTGTTCCGTTGCTATCGACTACTGGGGAATTAGAAAACAACACATTGCTTACCGAATTTCACAAAGATGAATTAAACTGTGGATCAGATCCTTGAAATGTTTATTTATTCAACTTGAGTGCAGTCTACATTGTAATTCCAAAATAACCAGCAAGGTTTAAACATCGCTTCTCAAATAAAAATGAATATGGCACTTAGTTAACTAAGGTGGCACAGAACCTTGAGATCTTAATGGTTTTTCAACAATAGTCTGCACTCTATAATTCACAGCAAAAAATATCCACCATTCATTCCAAAGTTATGAATGAATGACGTATAGGCAAAATCTGTACATTCAGCAGAGTGTGGTCTATCCTGAGTCAAGGTTGGCAATCCTTGACTAAGTTATGGATAGAAACATCCTCCGTACTGAGAGCAGATGGAGAAATCCTCAAGCCTCACCGTGTTAATGCAGCCCAGTTCCTTATTGAGCAGCCAAGGCAGGGACAGCTTGCCTTCACCCCGGTAGCAGGACTTGATCCTCTCTCTCATAGCTAAGTTTATCTGGCGCAGGGTGAAGAGGCACAGCACGGTCTCACGTGGCGGGTTCGCTCGGTTTTTCTGGCCCTGGGAGAAGACCACAAAGAGGACGTCATCATCTTCTGAAAGTCCAAGCGCCTGCGCCAGTATTCTGCCGGGCCGGTGTTTGTAGGCGGCTTGCACCAGCCGGTACTCTACGCCGTCCTTGGTGCAGCCCAGAGGGAACTCCACGTAGGAGTAAAACTCTGTGTCATTGGAGCACATGCGCACAATTTTTGAGGTGAAGAACTTCTCGCCAGTGGCATCCATTTGGGTGAGCTGTGTGTCCAGCTGTAACGTGAGGAAATAGATGTAGGTGCGGCTGGAGAACCCATACACATAGTATATGTCAAACGCTGGGTAAAGAGAAAGGGTATCAGACGGGATTTTGATTTGCGAGGAGACAAACTCATCCTGATAGACCAAGCTAAACATATTAACGCTCTCCTCGTCAGCCACAAGCTTGCGACTTGACAGGGTTGGAAAGTACTCAGATTTTCCATCTATAGCTGCCCCTATGAACAAACGGCTGCCTCCTTTCCTCTTCTTCTTCATTTCTCCCCCTGTGCCATCTTCGTCTCCCACCACGACTCCTGCCATCCCATCCGCCTCCTTGGCACCGGAGAGGTAGTGCTCCTTGCGGTGGTGGGGTTCTCCCAGCTTGAAGAGGTCTTCTAGTCGGAGGAATTGACACACCCCCTGCCAGATGCTGCCGCATGCCACAAGCCGGTTCCCAGCATAGTCCACCAGCAGCAGCTTGTTCACGTTGTCGGAAAAGTCCAGCTTGTGGGAACAGGCTCGGACACTGGGCGGGGGGTAACACTTGGAGTTGTCTTCAACGGGACCGGTCATGTGTGACCGCAGCTCGGTGAGGTTGGCTGAAAGCTTGTAAACTCGGTTCACCGCGCCCACGAACACCTCGCCTGTCCTCCGGTGCACTGTTAAGTGTGTTAGGCTCGTGTCTGTGACTTGGTAGGTACTGGCCTCAGGTGGCATCTTGGTAGAGGCCATGGGGAATCCTTTAAGCCCAGCTTGCAAGAGAGTGAAAGCAAACGCCAGCCATAGGGGTGTCATGATTAGAGATTTTTTTGGGAAAGGGGGGAAGGGGGGAATGTTGGAGCTCCTCCTGAGAGCTTATTGCAGCCTTTCCTTTCCTCTGATTCTCAGTGGCTCATTTCTGAAAAGACAGAGACACAGTAATTAGGAACACAGCTGTACAGGTGGCAACAAAGGACCCCCTTCCTACTGAGAAGAGCCTTAAATAACAAATACTTCCATGCATGGCAGAAAAATGTTACAGAAAATGATTTTCAGAATCTCCTCTTAATTAACTTCCCCAGTCATCTCTACCTGTCAGGACTCCATTCGGAAAGAGAGGTATTAATCACTTGGACTCACTGGTGTTAAAGTTGAACAGAGGTGGATATGTTTGTGTGACGGGGATTTGAGGCTGTGTATTGATAAAATGTCCACCAACAGTGCCAGGGCTTGTCAGTCCCACTCCCCTCACTCAATGTATTGCTAAGAAACCTTAAGCAGCCATCGCTAACACTAATCCTGGGCGCATTTGTTAATTAGGCCGCGGCACTTGGGGAACAGACGGAGCAGACATAAAGCCTGCACCGGCAGAGAGAGATTGTGCAAACTGTATGGGCTCAGGTTTCAGCACCACAATGTATTCGCAGCTCAGGATATTTAGCATAAGTGCTCAGTGGATCAAACACATTGCTCTTCTGCTCAACCATGCTTACCCCCCTCTGTGCACAGGCTGCTGGAATGAAAGAGGCCCTTATGGCACTCAAACGGCCTCTCCGGGCTGGGTGCTGTTGGGATAGGCAGGATGATGGGGACTTTGCACATTCTACACAGCCATCCGCCTCTTGCATTTTAGAGAAACAATATTTTTCTTTTCGTTTAATGAACTTCATTGTTTGAAGCCAGGTTAGTGTTGCGTGAATATTGCTGTTCCCATAATTAAAACCTGACATATGCCCATCTGAACTACCTGCATCATGGATAACAAGAATGGCGCAGTCACTGTCTGCTGAACTTTGATAAGAGAACACTTGCGATACAAAATCCACAAAAGCATTTGAAGTTGAGGCAACACATAATATTTTCAACTGCATGTATAAATTTCTAGACTATAAAAACAAAGCCCAAGGACAACTTTCTGAAGAGCCTGAATTTTGGCAATAATTGTGTAGCTGACCATAGCAATAATACCTATAAAGGACAGCCTGCTAATATTAGCTCATCATTTGTGTTTAAATCTGAATAGTAAACAGTATAATGAAGTGGCAACTAAAATGGTCCCTCGTTACTTTGGCATGAAATGACTTGAATGAATAGTTAATTTAAAAGGTAGAACAGAAGCTGCAGTTTAATCAGAATAAAAAAAACATTCACTATTTTAACATGGTGGCAATATCCCAATTGGAAGGGAAGATGCCCTAGACCTTATTCACACTAGGGCCAACTACGCCTCAAAAATGCGTTCACAATTGAGATTGGAGGAGGCCAAAATGTGTTCACATTTGTGGTTGAATAGGAGGCATAATAAGCTAAATACGTGTCAGGAATGTAAACATGGACATAAGCAGTGAGAGTAATGTCAGGCATGGCATGTTGACATACTTACAAAGGCACAATACACACCACTATCAAAACGTCCACAGCCAATTTAACATTTTACTGACAATCTGCACTGCTGCAACACTAAGCGAATACGGTTATCACAATACTATACAGAAATTTACATTAAAATGTTAGGCATTTATGGACGGATGGACATTGAAATGTAGCCTAACATTACAAATAAGAGTAGCTCGGCAGTGACAATTTGAAATGCACAGTAGCTTTATATTGCAGCTAATATTACTGCAGTGTCATGACAAGTCATAAAAAAAGAATAATTGTGAGTTCAGAACAATCGGCTATTATTTTGGCACAGCTTGAAGTACTACCTGTACTACTATAGAGGAAAAGGTCGGCCTAAACAGCAAGTGTGAACAGGGACTTAGAATGGAGTACTGACAGCAAGATGTAAATAGTGACATTCAAAAAAGGCTCTCACGAAAGGACCTAATGGGTACATAATTTACGGCAAGAAATTTTGTCTCAAAGCCTTTTTACACTGAAACGCACGTTTGATTGTACAATAAGACACTTCTATTTAGTAAGAAACGTGTTAATAGTAGCCTAATCATATTCAGGACCTGTAGCTAGTTTTCAAACACTTACACAGCTTTTTATTTAGAATTACTTGGTAAGAACAAAAGCCAATCAACAAAGTCAGTCAGTGTCCAGAGCTGAGTGTTTACTGCTCACAATATTTCTGACTGTTGAGAACATGTTCTGATCATACAGAAGACCCAGGGATCCAAGAAGCCTACACCCATACTAGCTGTGCGAGGTGAGGGTATTTTGTTCCGCCCAACGTTTTCCAGCCTACAGCGGTATGTTGCAATGGTTGAGCCATTGACCAAAATTAGTATCGTAACCCTAATTAGCTAATGGGAGTAGACGCTTAGGCTGTGGTGAATTAAATGACAGAATTTTCTTTTTTTTACCGAACCTCCCAAATCATTTGAATATTTGTAATAAATAGGCTGTAGTGAATTAAATAACAGAATTTTCTTTTTTTACTGAACTTTCCAAATCATTTGAATATTCCAACTGTTCTTACACTCGAATGCTACCTTGTGATCAAACATGGCTGAATGACAATAACCCCAGTAACCACTGACCAAAAACTAATTTAATTTGGCATCATATACCCTTCACAGTACTTCAATGCCACATGTGGTGGTACCTTCATGATGCTTTTTATGCGAGCAAAAGTTGAAGTTATACGGTGTTTAATTAGGTTAAATTAGACACTGTTGGTATATTTCTAACAGAGAAAGGAGGTTTTGGTTTATGTGTTAAAGCTATCCACTGCTAACAAACATATGTGTAGCTGAACTACTAGACTCTAGACGAATGCAGGATGCAGTACAAACTGGGAATAAAGTGACTGGTATTGTTTCAACAGCTATAATTTTAAAGACAGTCAGAAATGTGCCACACAGTCTAGTTTAATGTTATTAAACTTGCTTTAAGCATTCAATTCAGTTATATTACAAGATCCAATTATGTTGTATGGTCTAAAATATGAACACTGCAAACCTGCCACTACAAAATTATCAAAGTACTGTGTGCAGTTTAAACGATGTCTACCCTCCATATCCCGAATGGGACACTATTCACTATTGAACACTAACTCAGCAGTAGACTGGGCTTCACCACCCTCAGCTTTACATTGTGCTTTAAAGACAAATTCATTGCCTATTTTAATACAATCTCATATAGTAATACATTTTCTGACTTGCGGAAGATGTTACGGAGTTGGAGTCACAATGATTTTATTACCACAAAGCGGAAAAGTGGTTGGTGCAGGCTCCAGCTGAATACCTTAGTGGAGCAATCTTACTTGGGTAGATGACGCTCTGCTCTATTTGAGGGCAAGATTTCACTAACTGATAGACTTCTTAACAACGTAGGAAACTAGCTTTTCAGAGGGATCTTTACATTATTTACCGTCGTTGAACACATCTTTCTTTAAATCCAGCAACCAAAGTTTGTTTTTGCATTCCCATCACCATTTGAGTCTTTTCAGACGCTGACGACTGTACTGCAGGACTACTTTCCGTTTACATAGTACATCGTCTCATTTTTCTTTAAAAAAAAAAAAAAGAAGCCTTTTATCTTCAATTTATCCTTCATAAATGAATTTAATGACCTATAAACACATAAAATCCTCCACACAAAGGATACCATTAAATAAAGTTGTCTGCAATGCTAATACCCATCTGGTTCTACAGGTTTCATTGAATGGCAGATCAGCCTTTCACAAGGCCACCATCTCATTGGTCATCGCTGGCAACTGCTGCATGGTTGTAGTGAAATAAGATTGTGAATGCTTGTACGGGGAAAATCATACTGAAAATGGCTGCTACGCGAAAACACATATGCCCGGATTGAAGAAAAGCTCGGCATACATCTGGTAAGCCCACAAGAGAGTTTTACCAAATGGCTTGTGGAATACAGGAACCGACTGCTACACGCATACGCACTTGTGCTCCAAGTTAAGACCATGTCTGGCCTGTCAGCGGCAGCACAAGTCTTAATAGTAGACTGTGGATTGTGCTTCACATGGCATTCATTGCCATTAAAATTTCACCCCATCAAAGCCTTGCAAACGTTGCCCTCTCCTCGCCACTTCTCTAATGAGGGTCAACAGCCCTTGATTAGAATAATTTTTTTTTTTTTTAAAGGCTGCTCACGGTGCTTGATCAAGACGCAGTTTTCCACAGCCACACTTGACCAAGTACGCACAGCAGCCACCGTTTTCAGAACACTAGCTTTCCCCTTTCCCATGTTCGCACCTTACCAAATTGAAGTGAAAAATTACAACCTCCATTATGCCCAAAAATACTAAATTATGAGAACGACTGAACTCAAAAACACAAGATAGATGCTATATTGACCAACAAATTTACAACCTCACTGCTAAAATGTAATGGCTTGTAGATTACACACAATTACTCAAATATTCTAAAAACAAATTGTAATTTTAGCAGTTGCATACAAAGGCCTTTAACAGACATAAAAGAAGTGCTTCCTTTGTTTTTACTTGCCAGGAAGTGGATTTAGCTAAAGTCCGGACCACTTACAGTAATATAAATATCCAATCATGCTATTAAAAAGAATTGGGCTACAATCCAGAACAAGCTTTCAAGATTTTTTCTTATGAGATTTTTATCAGGTTAAAAAAAACACTTGTGGCAACTTCCTGTAAAATAGAGAACAGCATATTTCTTGTCTCCTGGTGACAAGGACTCATGTTATTCAAAAGACGGAACTCTTGGCATCACCCGACTGGTTTCTTTTGTCAGGGGTCTTGAGTTTTACTGGGATATATTTTTGTAACGGTAAACAATGGTCATACAGTTCATGCCACGTAAAGTGATAAATTATTTCAGTAGCTAATACTGTGACGAAACTAGCAAAGAGATTGTTGTAAAACATTGTCTGTTAGCTGCGTCCATGTAAGCCTTTCCATAATACCTTTTGTAAGAAAAACATGAGCCAAGCAAAAACAAAATGTCAAGCTCGGAGGAAACCGTGCATACAGGCAGCATGAGTGAGAGCGAGGGATGCTAAACGCGATTATACGGATTGTTTATTAGTTAACACTGGACTCTGTCAAAGTCTAGAACCTTTTCAGAGCAATGCCAATTCCAGTTCACAAAAGCAAGAGCATTTTACATCACAGGCATCAGAGCGTATGTTAAAGTGCTACATCACTCTATAGTTAGCTAAATTTGGTTAATTAAAATGTATTTCACTGGACACGTAAAAGCAAAACCATCACACTTAAAAACAAATAAGAACGCTTATTATATTATTGTGTATGCATCTAATGCAAAATTAAAGCCCAATTTGTACTTTGCAGTTATGCTGACCCTTGTGTGGACCTGCACTTGACTTGACCTCACCCCCTTTCTGGGTACAATTATGGCTTATTTCTAAGAAAGACTAAGAGAAGGTTCAGGCGGTAGACAGATGGATAGAGATTGGGAGTCTATAAGCAGATTACAGTGGATGTGCCTGAGAGATCGATTCGTGAAAAAGAGCCGTAGACCAACAATACATCCTAAAAGTCAGTAATCGCAACCAGAAATTCATAAATGACAGACGCCGACAAGGTTCAACAGGCCCATGTAATTCAATAAAGAACCTTTTCAAGTGACAGTGTGCTGATGCATCTTAACTATAAAAACATATAGAAGTAGATGACAAGCCAGCTCCTCCACGTCTGAGGAATCCATGATTGTTTACATGCTTAACAATTCTTTGAACCTAGACCTGCCACATCAAGTCGTAACTGCATGCTGAATTACACAGAAGTATAAAATGTTAAGTAAACAAAGGACTAAAGGGATATATCAGAACTACATACTCTAGAGGCCTGAAGTTTTTGAATTATAGGTATTGCTCACTTTGAAAGATAGCTGTTATCCAAGGACTCAGCATCCAAATCAGAACCACAGAAACTAAACGGCTAATATAATACTAAGAACATGCTCATTTGGGGGTAATCGTTCATTTTCCTTCTTAGCAACACAAATCAATGCTCTCTACCTCACTAATAAATCGGAATTTAAACCATTGATACATAGAAGTAAATCGTTTAAACAAACACTGGAGTAAAATACATAACAACCCAAGAATATTTTAATATATTTGTACTGTAATGATTCTGATCCCAACAAGCAAGTCATCAGTAATAGATTTTAATAGTAATAGACTAGTTTTTATACTAGGTATTTTTGCACCCGGTCAGATTTTCTGCATGTTTGCACATTTTTCACCTGAAATATTGTTAGATGTTTTGTGGGTTGTAGTATTAGTAGAGAGAAATAAATGAAACATTTAGTGCTTCTTTCATTTGTTTGGTGTGCGAGGTGATCAAGCATGTAATCTTCAGTTATGGAAAACTGACAAATTAATTTAACCAAATTAAAGGTAAAATTAGGGTCAGATGTTTCAGTGCTTTGGTTAACAACCAGGCCTGAATTGGGCCAGCCCTGCCCTATATAAATCAATCAGACTAACTTACCATCAGAGTGAAGTTGTCAGAACACAGGTTCTAGAGACACGTCACGCCATGAAAGAAAAAAAAATTAAAATAAGTCTGGAAGGGTTACAAAATCACTTCTAAGGCACTGGGGCTTCATCGAGCTACAGTCCAGGTCATAACGTCCAAATAGAGAAAGTTTGGTGAGTGGTGAATCTTCCCAGGAGTAAAAATCTCTGGAAGAGCAAGATCCTAGAACAACATTCTGGGATCTGCAGGCCTCTCTCACCTCGGCTAAGGTCAGCACTGATGACTCCACCAACAGAGACACTAGGCAAAAATAGAATTCGTGACTGTGTACTGGGACGGAAACCACTGCTTACTAAGAATATTAATGTCTGAAGTTTGTCAAAAAGCAGCTGGAGTTCTGGAATAAAAAGTAGAACGTTTTTGCCGACATGGGCCCTGTTATGTCTGGTGAAAACCAAACACTGCATTCCACAGTAAGAACTCTGCTAACATGCTAACTGTCAACCATGGAGGTGGTAATGTCATGGTTTAGGGACATCTCTGCATCATTGAAGGACCCACCGATTCTCAGCATGAGCTTGTCGAGCCTTCCATCCGTGACTTGAAGCTGAATCGCCACTAGTGGCTGGAGGTGGCATAACCAGTTTGAGTCGAAGGCGATTTACTTTTTCACACAAGGGCATTGGATGTTGCATGCCTTTAATAAATTAAGTAGCAAATGTTGTATTTCTTTCCCCCACTCAGGGTCCCCCTTTATCTATTAATAGGGTTTGGGTTGAAGGTCTGATAACAGTGCCAAAAATATGCAAAACGCATGATACTGCAGGCTCATGTACACAATCAAACATTCTTACAAATCTTTTGCGATGGGATTTGCCATTATACCCAAAGCAGTGTCATTCAGTGTGCTAGGTCACTGATACCACAGTGATATGCTCTTCACCCCACAGAAAACACTCACTGCATTTCTATTATTGGGGATCTTACCTTAATGTTTGACAACATTTAAGGAAACGTTACTTTTAGTCGTACCTCACAAGATTCCCATCTTATTTTACACTGAGGAGGAGATGACACAAGTAGCCATAAGACAAAACCCTTCATTTCAGTTGGGTTAGACTAAAACTGATAAAAAGTCAAACTGACAAAAAAAAAGCCCCGGCACAACTGTAGCTGCGACCAAGGTTAATAGATATCAGTATGTTATGACAGAACTGTCTTTTTACTACCACACAACTAAAGTCAACATCACACACTGGACAACTGTGTAGCCTCCCCATCAACCTTTTCGGAAGCAAATGCCATCATCTTAAAATAATGTGTTTACCCAATTCATAACCATGACATGCCCATGAGTTCAGATTACCTCATATCTGAACACAGGAACTGATGAGATCATGCTTATGTTAAATGTCGGGGATACAACCACTAAGAATGGATTATAGCTCAGACATGCCTGAAACTATACGGTATTATAGACGAGATGTTTGTGAGAGGACATTGAGCAAAACAAATACCAGACTGGAACTGAAACAAAACTTATGTATTTGCCGCCGTCGAAAATGATTTCTCAATACATTTAAATTAAGAGCCCAAACATTCTTAATCAGAAAACACACTACATATCCCACTGACGTACATTGAGAAAATATGCAATAACAGGCCCGTTTAAAGTAATATTTTTCTCAGTTCATCAGCATCGTACAAAAAAAAAACATTGATATCAACTTGCTTTCACTGCGCCGTTACCAAATCAAGGCTCGCGAATGGGTTGAATAGCGGTTGATTTCTATTGAGTCATTATAACGTTAAAAATCAATCGATAGTTTCGATTATGCTCAGATTTATTATGTTCAGATGAAGAATAAAGGTTGGCCGAAAACGGTAAGATTATGGTATTGATCACTGTACAGCTGACCAAGTGTAATACATGTAATGTGCTATAGAAAACCCTGTTATTCATTTTGTTCAGAATGAGCCTACATCTTCGACTCATAACATTCAAGGAGTAGAGCAGTATGATAAAAACGGAGCTACCATTATGGGTTTCAAACGGGTCAACAAAAGTTGTGTTCTAGCAGTTACGTGACGTATTATTTGTGTGTAAAAGTACGCCTGTGTTGTGCTTGAGGCTCGATCCAGTTTATACTTAGTTCACTTCACGTGTCCCACGGTTTGGTAACATCACCCTGAAACCTTCATCGAAAAAACGGCAATAATCGAGTTGGTGTTCTCAGACCAAAGCTTTTTTTAAAAAAAACTAAAAGTACACGCAAGTAAAAACTGGGCGTTCTTTTAAATATTTATTTAGTTAGTGACTGATCGGTGCGCCATGCCTAATTCCGCAAGATGTAGCCGACTCGGAGCTAGACGGCCGCCTAGACGAGTGCCACTTTTTTGTGCAGATGTGAAGCAAGACAAATCAGAGCAGCGTCGTGCGTACAGAAACTCATTAATGCATGGCTTTAAGAACCTCGAATGGTCTTACATACGATGATAGCTGACGTCATCAACAGTATGGGACACCTTTTGCGTTTGTGGTACGGCAGCTATCTGTTAAATGTGATCACCTTTTCAAGTTTCGGTAATGCAGAGAAAGTCTAACGTAATACGAGAAGAATACTGCGATCGCTCAAAACCGCGTTAGATGATTGGTAATCCCACAAATTGCATGCATTACTCTTTGCATACTCGAAATAAAAACCTATTGATCAATTCAAACATGCATTCAGCGCTTTTACATCGCCAATACAACTGAAATAGTTGTGTCATTGACAACATGACTTAGATAAGAGGATAAGGTATCAATGTAGCCTTATTGTTATAAAAATATGTCACAATCGTGTGACATTTAGGTATTTATTATAGATGTATCCGATGTCTAAACAGAATATGGCAACAACTGGGGGAATGGTTAGACGCCTGCTCGTGTAGCACGGTAACAATCACATAAGGTGCATCAAGCGACGCACACAAATCGGACAAAGTATGTCCAATTTGGAAGCCAAACGTGACACCAACCACTACAGTTTACTACGTATATGTAGACATTTGAACTTTAAAATAAAAACAAAACATAGGTTCGTAAATAGTGCGTTTTGGGCCATCACAGTTACCTGATTTGTAATTACAGTAATAGTGTTTTAACGCCCTCTTTGTTCTAATAGAGCGACACGAATTCCTATTTAAAACAGCTTATTCGCAGAAAGCAAGCTCCCTACCAAACAACCTAACGTTACCCATCTGGAAAAGCCATACACTCCGGGTGAACCAAACCAAATGAGGTACTCACATTCTCAATAATACTATCAACGATATATTAAAAAAAAAAAAAAAAAAACATCTCGCCAGCCATATACATCTGCCCTCCTCACACTTTACCAGCTAGCATCAGAATCAATCTCCCCAAAGCTTTGTTTTGAGAATATTGTCGAATGGACGCTCATGCACCTACCTGTGTCTAAGGTGCAACAGATATGTCCACATCCACGTACAAGACTGTTAGATGTTTTGTTTTTTTGCTTACAATCAGTATTTCTATTTGTGACTCCTCTCAGAATCCTCGAAAGAAGCCAAAATGTGCTCACCGCTGCGTTTGCATTGTAGTTGCCAAACCCTTGAGAAACGGTCTCGCTTTCTTCAGGAACGAGAGTCTGGGAGTAACTATCTCTTTAAATATGGAAGATACCATTGCCAGTGTGGGAGCGCTTTTACACTTGTACAAAAAATGATGCAATTGATGCTATAGAACTCATAGACCCGTGATTTAAATACGGGTTTAAATTATTTACAATATACACATAACAGCCTACAGATCCATATATAGTTTGGTAATATAAAACTAACTGCACTCTGTTTTCTGACCCACCCCATTTTATGATCGATGGTTAGGATCCGTTAATCAAGTATTTTTCGACCAACCCCAGATGTTGGAGAAATGGTAGCGTTTCTAAGAGCTGGCGGTGATGTCTACAAAATAACACATTTTCCGTGTATATAGTCAAAAAGATG
>JAOVYW010000084.1:2666802-2686279 GCA_025775045.1 Hiodon tergisus | reverse complement strand
ACGTGGAGAAATGGAATGAAACAAAAACTGCACGTAAGTGTTTGCTACTACTTTTTGCAAATGCGTGGGGTGCAGGTAGGTCTCTTGTTGATTTTAACTAAGCACAATACGAAGCCAGGAAGAGGGCTTAACTGCGGAGGTTTCGTTGAATCGCTCTGAAAGCTAGAATGTCAGCAAATTTACCATAACCGGCGGCATCCCGCCAGTCGGAGAGTTGCTTCGGAATCTCCACCTCGGTTCAGTAACTTTTTTTAATTTGCCAGTTGCCCCCCATAATTTAATACAGACTCCTCTATAGGGGATTCATAGAATAATGTCATGTTCTGTGCATCTCTGAAATTAATCTGTCAACTAATTAGTATATTGGCATATGTGTAGGTTCGATGGCATTTTTTTTGCAAATGTATTGGTTGGCAAGCATATGCATTGGTTCGTCAGTACATATTGGCTTGAAATCAGTGTCCCGCTCCTTTAAAGATTTTGTGTCCACCGTGGAGGTGTTTTTTTTTTAAAATTAGCTCAAAAGGTGCACGTAGCCGCGTGGAGCGCTTCAGCAGCGCTGGGTTTTTCTGCTATGATATGGAATCAAAACGAAAATAAATACGGTGCATATCTATTCGTCGCAGCTACAGGTCTTTTCCGATTATTCCTCTATCGATTTTGCGAATTTATCGTAATATCAGCATTAATTCAAGTATGGCAGTACTTGTACAATAATCCTTGTTTGTCATTTACGTTTCCTCCATGTTGGTTGTGTTGTACTATTTGCCCTGCCCCTTTAAGGGATTAAAGTGACATTGGTGAGCGCTGCTTTTATTTGATTTATTTCTTTACAAAATGTCTGCGTTTTCTACTAAATACGCTGGGCGCTATGGCCAGCTAAATGGTAATTTAGAGATATCGCGAAATGCAAAGGTATCTTAAATTGAATTGCAGATATCTCAAACTAAAGTCATTCCAAGATATCTTAAATTTAATTGCTGATGTCTCAGAGTAATTTTCTGTTTAATTTGAGATATCGCGAATTGAATTTCAGGTATCTCGAATTGAACCTGGAGTAAATTTGAGATTTTAAATTACATTTGAGATATCTCAATTTAAACAGAAATCAATCTTAGATATATTAAATTGAATTTTAGGTGTCTTGAAATAGATTAATTTAGATATATCTGCAATTCAATTTAAGATCTCTTAATATATTAATATATTTTTATATAATATATTTCAAAATTACGATTTGTCTTGCTATAGGGCAAAACGCGAAAATAACTAAAACAGAGACTGACCAGCAAGTCTACTGATCGCCTACACTCCCCAGCTGAGTAACTGCTAAAGCTGCGTTTTTCAGCGGAATTTTGACCTATTTTTTGTATGCGAACCTTTTTGTTTTTGAATCAACCTTGTTGAATTTTTTTGACCATGGGTTTGTCCTGTACCTTTCACCAATAAATAAACAGTTTATTTTTTTAAACGGTCTTTGTTTGGTTTTGTTGATCCTGTGAGCAATGACACACCCGGAATACAGGGGGCTGTTACAATATATTGATTTGTCATTTTGTAGATCTTTTTATAGCCTATATTTGGGTTGGATGGCATTGGTTTGCTTGAATTTATTTAGGGTTTTCAGCAAATCTTTTGGTTTGTTTTCATATTTATTAGTTTGATATTAATATAGGTTAGTATGCATTTACATTTATTAACATACCGGTTTACTAGTATGTATTGGTTTGTTAAATAACAGCATTTTGGTCTGTTTTGCCTATATTGGTTTGGTAGCATGTACATTGGCTTGCTCTCATATGGTTTTGCTAAGACTTTCTTTGGCAGCAAATCACATGACCATTACGGCATTAAAAGATTACAGATAGCTGTGGGAGAAGCCCTCCTTTGACCTAGGCATGGAGTTAACACTTTGGCAACCAACTAATTTCACTTTACATAACTGTATTTAATAACTATTTCTTTATGAGTGGAAATTAAATCATTTCCATAAGAATTCTATTTAATGGAATTTTGTAAAATTGTATTTATCAGTTGTCAAAGTGTTTTGATTTGATCACAAAAAAGTAACACACTTTGTTACATCTAAATGACTTTGAACATTGAGTTGACTTCGTCATAATAAATGTTTTGCCTAATAATGGCATTAACTAACATCAGCCATGATTCCATTTAGCTAGCTACTGCAGCGCATTACATGATGGGAAAAACTGGAGGGACCTTTGTTATTGTGGCAATATTATGCAGCATGTCACATGCCACAGTGATGCCACACACCCTATTGGAAGACACCCAGAACCCGCACAGACAGTTGAAGCAGGACAATAGCTCCACAAATGTCATCTTAGTGGTGGCTTGGGACTTTGTAAGGGCATCATTGACCCTTTGTTGGGCACCATTGTTGGTGTTTTGAAAAGGCATCCTCAAAAATGATTATCTTTAAAAGAGCATACCCTCAATATCCCCAATAAGCACCCTAAGCAAATTTAGAGGACAATCTGTAACAGAACACATTAGTTCAATTTTTTAAATTTACAACAGAAAAACTTGGTGATACTGTTAAGGCGGTTCGACTGATAAATCCGTGTAACAAACTTGTTTTGGCACTTTCCTATAAAGGAACATTAATATTTATTAATCGTACTGATTGTCGACTACAGGGAGTGACGTCACAGTCCGGAGCAAACTCGTTCTCAAACAGCTCCTACACCTGGATATTGAATGACAATATATGTCGATATAATATTATATATTAATACACAGGGGTTCTGTGCAGCAATACACGCGAGTAGCACGTAGAAAGTGGTAGCTTGTGCACTCTAACCTAAGAAAAGATTGCAGATATTGTCCTTACAAATGTTCAACTAACCTATAATATACGTACCTTAATCGTCGATAATCCTGTTTTAAACTGGAATTGTTAAAAAAAAAAAAATTATGTTAAGAACTGCGATTGGTTAACACAGCAATGCCTTCTGAATCCGTGACTTATCCTCAGCCCTGCTATTGGTTCTGCAGTTCTGGCCGCAGTTTGCTTTTTGTTGGTCATCACTGTCTGCCGGCTTGAAGTATTTCGGGTGCGTTTCTGTATTAACGTTTAAAATATGTTACTATTTTCATTCGTTTATAGCTGGCTTTACTGATCGAATGTTTCCCTATTTCCGCAGTTACGTTTTCAACTTAAAATGATCAGTATAAACTACTCAAATTATTGCTATTTGTTGTTTACATGTCAGAACTGACGGTAGCTAGTTTTATTTCGTTAGCTAGCTATCTAAAATTTCAAATCGACTATTTACTTATTTATAAATTCCAGGATAGCAGTCTATTTTCTGTTTTGCATCTAGCCGTGCTTTCCGGGGCAACAAAACGGAAATACGTTGATTCTCCTATTCTGTAAGTATCACTTTAGATCTTTAAAAAAAAATGACACGACAGTCCTCTCTATTCTGGTTGTCAGTCATGTTCCCGATGAACGCATTTAAGTAAATACTGTCTATGACAGCAATAAATAGCTAGATGGTTATATAAAATATGTAGCAAGTTAGTGGCCGTCGCCATTGTCAAGCTGCTAAGTAACTAGATCTGTTCCCAGTTAGATTGAGTATGAGTATGTCCTGAAAAATTAGGAAACCCGCTCGAAGTTATTTAGTCAGCTAAGTTTTTGTTCGTAGAAGATTAGATAATTAGCCAATATGAAGATGGTTTCCAATGGCTTTCAAATAACTAGGTCAGTTAAGATTGAATTAACATTAGCTAGCCAGCTAGCAAGCCATTCGCCTTAAGGTGATTGTCACATAAAAACGCGTTTGTAGTACACTTAGATGTGTTTAACAAAGCATATCACCATATTTACTTGTTCAGATGTTAATAAATGTGTCTTACTGACGATAGATCGTTTAGTTAACTATTTTTCTGTGTTGCTACGTACCCAATTAGCAGGCTGACCTCGAAGTAATGTCTTAGTTGTACAGATTTGTCTTTTACGGTAGTTATACGAGTTGTAGCTATCAGTTACGGATTAGTTTATTTTAGCTAACTACATCACAACACGTTGCTTGCTAGCCAACTACGTGGAATTTTAGTTTAGCTAGCCAATCTATTTCATGCGACATCGTGGTTTATCGCTTTAATGCGAGGCATGTTTTTTTGTTAACCAGATGCATCCTGCTATCTGTTTGTAAATTGGCCCTAGGATTCCCTGCTCATTCTGTCTTTGCTACATTTTTAGTACAATTCTTGACTTCGGGCCTGGATTTGGGTATTTGTAACAGTCATGTGAGTTTCCGTAATGCGTTTATCTGTGTAACCCTTTAATTATGTGAATATTTCCTTTGTGTTACTGCAGTGGTTAGGATGTCGAGATGGAGAGCGAACATCATCAGAGCACGGAGCCAGAAATCGTGAAGAACTGTGGACCACAGTCCCATCACAGTCTTGATCAGACGGGTACTAACTAACTACCAGTTGCAACTTCTGCAGTGATTTTGTATAATTATTTAAAATCCTTACTGTCCTGCAAATGTCTTTCTGCTTTTTAACTGCTATGATTAAACTAGTCAACGTGTATTATTCCTTGAGGGACACTTTAAACAAAATCTATAAATTTTTACTTCACGTTTGATATTCATTATACATATTTGAAGTTGTCTAGTGTTTGCAAGGGGAAATGGTCATTATTAGGTTCTGATGACTTCCAGTTTATTAAAGGACAGTTTTGTATGGGGTTTAGTGCATGTCTATAATTGGAAATTGAGAAATTAGATTGAACAGTTTTGAATGTTCATACTAAGCTGCACACCACCTACACTTTTAGAAAGTCACCCTACTCTCATTTACATGCATTGATCTTGATTTTGTCATAGACTGTAGGAACCCATAGTTGGTATGCAGAGCTATACGACAGTAAGTGCTTATAATGTAGAAGCAGAATATGATTCCACAAAGTATCTTTGAGGTTGTTGAGACCAAGGACAATAAGATGCAACTTGGGGTTGCATCTGGTAACTTGGGTTTTTTTTGTATTTCAGCCAGATGTTTGGCATGTGTTATGGGAGATCCTGGGTGGTAAAACTTGTCACTAAATTTGGATCTATGAAGAATGTGATGCTGTGTTCTCAATTTAAAATCTGCTTTTCTGAAGCTATCCCTGTGAAATGCTTATGAAATATAAATACTTTTGCATCCAGCAACACTAGGCAAGTAAAAAAAACCAAAAAAAACAATCTCAGTTTCTTGCAGGTCGTACACCGTACCGCAGTCTGTAATTTACTTAACTAATAACTATATCCCTAGTGTAGATTGCTCTTGGCCATCTGTAAGTATCCTGTTGCAGTGTATACCTGAAACCTATCGTAGCACATGCACAGGTCGTTGAAAAATTTTTCTGTTGTTTTATGTTTGTTATTCTGTTTTTTTATTCCAGGTTCTGCGGAAGCTGCTGCCTCTAATTCTTTGGATAATATAGTCCCAGATGAGCACAATTTCCCAGCTGTGGATTTATGTCCTGGTGCCCCGGTTGATGACAAAACCATTAGTACTGCAAATGGACCTTCGGAACATGAACCACGAGATGCAGAAGAGGAGGGGCTTTTGGATAGAGAAAATATTGTTACTGTAGACGTAGGAGAAGCGGAGGAGTCCACTAAGTCTGAGGGTACAGTTGATGTGGAAGATCCTCCTGAGAATTTCTCAGATTCTGCTTCCACTGACAACACCCTGGAGGACTCGAGTGAGTTTATAGTAACTGTGCTGACCAGGGCGAAACTCGATGAGCAGGTGGAGGGGCCCTCTTTGTTGTCAGAGCCCGGTTCTCCAACAATACCGACCTCCCTGTCTCATCGCGATGAGGACGTGACGGGGGAGAGTTGGCGTCTACACCGTAAACACGTATTTATTCTGAGCGAGGCTGGTAAGCCCATTTACTCTCGCTATGGCAACGAGGAGGCGCTGTCCTCCACCATGGGTGTTATGATGGCATTGGTATCCTTTGTCCAGAGTGGCGACAACACTATCCGCTCCATCTACTCAGGTATGTCTGTGTTTCAAGGTAACTGACCCCTCAGTGTTTAATTCATTTGTCTTTTGTCTTGTATTAGAAAATGATATGGATTGGTAATTAGAATTGGAATTGAATTTCACTGTCAGGCTGATGAATGGATGATTCTAAAGAGTTGAATTCTTTGTTATTGTTTTTTTTAAAATTCTGTTAGTGTATTCCAGAAATAAAAACAAAACATATACGTTTATTTAATTAGACTGTGTCATTATATGAGGAATGTGTCCAACAGCCTTCACATGGCTTCTGTAAGTTTTGATATTGTGCCAAAAAGAAATTTCTCATTTCTGAGGCCTAAAATTAGCTAAATGGAGTCAGCTGTGTATATTCAAGATAACCAGGAAATAGATTTTTACGCTCAAGAACATGACTTACTGATGTGCAACCTATAAATATATCTGTATAAATACAGATCACTTATACCATGTAACTGATTATTAAAAAAATGCATTCATTCTTTTTGCCATATAAACCATTCTAGGAAATCATCATAATGCTTTTTTTTAAAGCAATGGAGAAAGTCAAAGATAATGGCAGGCCTGGTAAATTCTGCAGAAAGAATCCGAGTGAGATTTGCCGATTGGAAATGGATTGCTATCAATTTGAGCAAAAAGTGTGTACTTGACGTTCGCAGATCACATGTAGGTTGCTGAACCTCAGAAGCTTGGCATTTTCAAACAGATTAGACAGGCGGTATCCCTAACCTGCTGACTGTAACATGATTTATAGTATATACTCACTAGTGAAATACTAAATGTACGTAGGCATCTTAAGGAATCCTATGATCAGTAAGAAAGTTGCAAACACTTTTCATTAAAAATAATTTGTTTTTGGTGTAATTTTGTTGAATTTCTAAAGAATCTTAGTCTTAGGAATTTTGTTAATCTTTAAATGAGTTTATTCATGAAAGTAATTTTAAAAGCATATTAGGAGTTTCTAGGTTCAACTCAAGCAGTAACCTTTCTTTTAAGGTATAGAAACGTAATCTGTCAAGGCCAGATAATCTTTGCACTTTTAATTCAAAGCATTCCTTCCGTTTTCTCCCTCAGTATAGTGACTAGATTCTGATGCCCTCCATTGAGCAAATGTTAAGTCCTAAGTGAGTCATTTTCTTTAAAGCTCTAAAGCTTTCAGTGACTCATGTCTGGTGGGCCTGGCCATGTTAAGGCTTTTCCAAATTTCCTGGTTGCTTCTCCGTTAAAACTTCTGCTTAACCTTCCAAATAGACTGCTTAGTTGAATTGTTCTCTCTGCTTGTTTCTCGCACGTTTCTCTAGATGGGCACACTGTTGTTTTCATGCAGCAGGGGCCATTGGTGCTGGTGTCCGTCTCCTGCAGCCGGCAATCAGAGCAACAGCTCCGTAGTGAGCTTCTCTATGTCTACTACCAAATCGTCAGCATGCTCACGCAGGCCAGTATAGCCCGCATCTTTGAACGTAAGAAGAATTACGACCTTCGGCGATTGTTGGCGGGCTCTGAAAAGATCTTGGACGGCCTCCTTAACCTGGTGGACTCTGACCCCAGCCTTCTGCTCTCTGCTGTCCACTGCTTGCCACTGGTTTCCTCACTCAGAGACTCCCTAAGCCAGATCCTACAGAAGGCCATTACCCCCAACCTGGTCTTCTCTATTCTCATTGCCAAGAACCAGCTGCTCACCATTGTCCAGGAAAAGACGGTCATCGAGGACGCCAGGCTGGAGCCGGCCGACCTCCACCTCCTGCTCAACCTCATAGGTGCCTCCTCAGCCTTCCAGGCTGGGGAGATCTGGACCCCCATCTGCCTCCCACTCTTCAACCCTGACTGTTACTTCTATGCCTACATCTCCTACCTCGATCCCCCAGAGTGCACAGTCTGTCTGCTCCTGCTCTCCACCGACAAGGAGGCATTCTACGCCGTTGCGGAGTGCAAGAGGAAGATAGACGAGGGTATGCGGACCCAGAATGCCCTGTGCTCCATTGCAAAGGCTCAGTTGTACAGTGCCAGCCAGGTCGGTGTCTCAGACCTGCGGCACTTCATGTACAAGCCCTTCGATGTACCCGACAACTACCGGCAGCTTACACAGTTCACCAGGTCTGTGTCTGTATCCATGCCATGAAAATGCTGTGTTTTGTATATTTACGGTAAATCGCATTTTAGCAGATTTTAACCATCCCTATTCCTCCCCTTCATTTCACTTCTGTTTATTTGGTTTGGTAGTAGTTGATTTAGCTTTTTCGCTGCCTGAGCCTCAGTAATTATCAATAAAATCCATGTGGTGCCATTGGAAGGTCCTGCACACAGTTTTAATATCACCCATTTATGTTTACGTGTATGTATATATCTAAAGCAGACAAAAGGCAAACCCTCTGTCCATTTAGAAAATGTTGTTCTTTAAATTTTAAGTTTAAAATGTATTTCTTTTAGACAAATAGTCTATGATATGATCAAGCTATATTCAAAACTACTTGTCACGAAATTTGAATGTCTTACAAGAATTACTGCACAATGAATGAGGCATTATGTTGGTGAATTTGAAAACTTATACAGGCTCTGTTCCGAAGGATGGTTTATGCAAATGAGGACATCTCTATGTCCAAAAACAACTCTTAAACAAGTGGCAGTTTTGCAGGGGTTGTGAGAATTATAGTGGGGGTAAAAAACTAGCCTGCTGTTATGGCCTTAAAGCTTCTTTGTTCTACGAAGATGTCTTTTATTTAAAGAGAAATCTACAGACTGAAGAGCGAACTACCATCAGCTGAAAGTAGACAAATCCAGATCCAGCATAGTAGGGTTCAGAAATTTCTCATCCACTCATCCTAATGTGGGGGTTAATGTCTCGCTCAAAACATTAGCTGAAAGACAAAATGGTCTGCTAGAATATATTTTGTAAGCAAAGGTCTGATTGGATAGATCTGAATCCGCACCAGCAGAACTGTAGCAAACTGAACCCTGTGTCTGTTTGCTGGCTTGTTGGTTTCAGCCCTGAGATGGAGGCTCCGTACAGTACTGAGGAGGAGAGGATGAGGCTCTTGGACCTGTACCGGTACATGCACGGCCGCATCCACAGCTCTTCGCGGCCCCTCAAGCTCATCTACCACGTGGCCGAGAGAGAGACGCTGCTCGCCTGGGTAATGGCTTCCGCGCTCAACTCGGAAAACCCCTTTTTCTACTCATTCACGGCCTGATACGATGATGATGAAATTCAGTGGAGTTCTTTCATGCGTAATGTGCATTTCGTTTTCTTAGGAAGAATTTTTTTAAATCATTTGTAAATTTGTTGATATGCGTTTCCTGCATATAAGTATATATATACTGTGTGTGTGTGTGTGTGGGGGGGGACCAATAAATATCTGCAAAAAGGTGATATTGGAGCCAGGCGAAATATGCTGACGTTCTCCATGCTGCTTTACAGGTGACCAGTAAATTTGAGCTTTACACCTGTTTCAGTCCTCTGGTGACAAAGGCCTCCGCCATTAATGCAATAACCAAGTTGTTGCGATGGATCAAGAAGGAGGAGGATCGTCTCTTCATTCGTACACCTCCAAAGTACTCCACCACCCCAAACCCCAGCAAGGCCTCACGAGGAAGCAAGGGTGGCTCTGACAGGCAGGACGCTGACAATGGCTTCTTGTCCTTGTTGTAGGACCCCAGTTCTTTATCACCAACTGCTCCTTCTATAGAACTGTAAGAGTGACTGTCATTGGGGAAGGCGTATCGATACTACTCATGTATATCACATTAAGGTATTGAAGAATGCAAAACTTTCCACACTTTAGGTAATGTCACAAGATTCCATCTTACACTTGTTGGGAAAAGGTGCCATCAACTAGAATCTAAATTTAGCTTTGACGTGGTGAATTAATTAAATGAATTAATTTAAGACCCAGTGTAAAAAAAGAGGCTTTTTACCTGTGGAAATATTAAATATTGTTACAAAGTCTCAGCTTATATTTGAAATAATTTTATTATATTGTATTGCGGTGCCCATTGTTTCACTTCCAGCAACTCGGTGAAACCATTGAATGCCATAGAATGCTAAAATTGCTTTAGGGCTACTACAAATTTTTTTAAACTATTTCGACATCAGAACAGGAACATTCGTATGGCAATGTATGGTGTCTTTTTAATTATAAAATATGCTGCAGTACGTCTTTTCTAAACGTATCTATAAAAATATGACACTGTTACTTGGTACTTCCACACTACCATATGTTTATAGAAGATGTCTAATAAGGTGTTCGCAAGTCAGATGTTTTATCACGACGTTGATGTTCCGAGAGAATTTCTGGTGTGAAAATATGTATATGGTGGTCATTTTAATCACTTTGCCTCAATTATGACCGCTCTTGAAGTCATGATTGTCTCCTTGCTTGGGAATGGAAAATGTTTCAGTTAATTGAAAAGTTTGGTGTACTTGACTCTTGCAATCATGTCTTAAAAGTTCTTTGCAGAAGATTAAAACGATTTATAGGAACTGTGGTGGCTTTTTGATACTTAAAAATAAATCCTGACTTGGCTGTCCTTTTGGAAAGGTCTGCTTTTTAAAATCCTTGATCAGACCTCATCTGACATTAATAACACTTACATTTTAGGAAATAATTGTTTTCCTAAATTTGTGGATAAATTTATATAGAGAAACAATGTAGTACGAAGCATTCTTTTTGCGTAACGGGCAACCTGGGGGAATTGTAATGTTTTAGAAGACTTAAGTAACTGCTGTGCTGTTTAATAATCAGAATAGGCTGGAAAAAATCCCTGTGTGATTTAAATTCTCCGAAGTTAGTTTTAATTAAAAATGTTAGTTTTGAGTGTGCCCTTTCAGTTGTGAATTAATCAGCACAGGGAACAGTCCTATGCTTTTCCAAGCCTGAAGTCATGGATTGTTTTCAGAAATAATTATGGACTTCTCTTAACTATTCTGAATAATGTGAGACCTTGTAATTGTAAGTTTACACTTTTACATTTACAACTACGGGCAGTTCAGGGAGTAGCATGCTTGAAACATTTCCAAACTCAGATGGTGAATGTGTGGTAAATGGCTGTGAAATAAATCTCCCATATTCCCCAGAAAGCTCTTCTGTACATTTTTGTTTCTCTAGCTTCATGACAGTAGTGTCTGTAGTGTCACATTCAGCTGTAATTCACCTTCAAGTTATTTCAAGCTGGGTGTAAATATTAAAAGTTTTTATATGTGAAAGAGTTGGCTTTGTATACGAGTTAAAACTGCACTACCCTATTAAAGGAGTGTACATCAAGCACCCAATAAAAGGCCTGCTTTATTATTACCGTCTTATACAAGTATCATACTGTATGATAACAAAGCAATCCCCCCCTCATTTTAACAGCATATGGGCTTAGTTCCACCACTGGATCCAAATCTTTGGGTATTTTTGAAGTCTTAATGGTGAAGGATGCAATCTGCTGAGCCAAGCTCTAGTTTTAGTCTACTTTAGTCATACTACACGTTTGTCAAACTTCAAGTTTCCATTTTTTGCAAACGGTTTTGCAGACCTTGTGCCACATTCAAGCTGCACACATTTGGCAGAAACCACTTCTATGCTCAAGCCACACTTCTACTTCCTGTTTTGTTTTAGAGGCATGGCAGACTGTTTTATGAGGCTAAAATCTCCCAAAACCACGTAACTAGTTTCATGCAGCTGATTATTCTGTTCTTACAAATGTAAGAATCTCCAGATCTCAATAGTCAGGCGTTGCTGACAGTCCTGGTGGATTGTGACACTGCCTTTATGGGGCTCTGCACCTCTAGTGCTGCAATAAAAGTTCTTAACTAGACATTTCAATAATTGCGTTGCACATTCAATAGATTTATTCCATATAAGTAATAAATGCTTTCCGCTACGTTTAAATGAATAATTTTTCATGAATGAGTTTTGAATCGGCAATTGAGGTAATGCCTCTCGGCTCGTCGCTAAGACCGCAAACATCACAGGCGTGGAAAATAAGTACAATATGACATCTCTTTTAATTTCTATGCAAATTGTTCTTCCTATGCTAACACGAAATCCAACCATTGGCTGTTTTCGTACGCAAACAATTCAGATTTTAATTGGTTTAATACTTCAATTATGTAAGTATATACACTTTTTTGAATATGGTGTGCTAGAAAAAATATCTACTGGATTGCGTACGAGAAGCATATTTTTCTGTCTGCCATAAAATATGTAGTAGAGTTCAGATTAAAAAATACCGTTCCAATGAAAGCTGCATAAACCTAAGTCACATACATTTGGGGGTAGACATATTCTTCTCAGTCGGACTGGCATAATTTTAATGCACCTTGGTGTTCTGCCCTCAAATGACGGCTGTGTTTATGTCACGCAGACATTTGAGAGTCTGCGCAGATATTCTTAACCGATTCTGCCAATGTTCTTCTCAGAACCGGCGACATTCTGACGAGTTTCAAAAGACCATTGGCTGAATCGGTTAAGGTCTGCAGAGAGTCGCAAAGGCTGCTCGACTTAAAACCACCCAGTGTTTAACGGAACGTACTAAAAATTGATGATAATGGGGAGCTTTCACTTCTTAAAAGCTTTGTATGTATTTTAATCATTATAAATAAAACAATTTAAAATATATTTTGAATAGTAAGCCTTGCAATCAAAGTAAATTAAAAGACATTAGAAAATATATTCTTTACTTCACGTGTTTTGCCATTCGACCCCTTTTCTTTACTGAAGACCAAAGTGTTGGTACTGCCCTGATCCAGTCCCTGAGTAAAGATGGCGCAGGCACTGTCAGAGGAAGAATTCCATCGAATGCAGGTACCAATTGTCACCACAGACTGAAACTGGTTATTTTTACGGGCGGGCCTAATGTTTTAAAATCGTATTTAATCTTTCGGGATGCAGATGTCCTATTCTGACACAGGGTACACATCCAGACTGAAAAGAAGACATAGCATACCTCATTAGGCCGGAACGGCAGCTTGTTTAGGGTCGGGTGGGGATTGCTGACGAAGAGAGTTAGTCGCTGTGAAGAGACAGTCAGAGAAGAGTTGAATGAAGAAGTTATCTTTTGTAGCTTTACTAAGGAACACTGCAGTTAATATATTGCATTTTATATATTCAGTCTAAAAGATCTTGCATGTTGTAGGGTTTTTGATTGTATTTGTCGAAACACCACTCAGCTAGCCGTAGTGAAACTGACTTCATAATGATAATAATGTTTACTGTATCAGTAAAAAAATTCACGTTGTTGCATTAGGTAGCAAACTTGTTGATTTTAATCATTTGATTTGCAAGCTTGTTGGTACCCCAAGATGAATTGATTATGAGCACAGTGAAGAAATCTAATATAGCCACCGCTGCCCAGCGTCACTCTACTAGCTAGGCTAATTGTATTACAGGGGTGGCTAACCACCGACTGTTAAAATGGCACCTGTGATGGATATATTCGCATTATAGACATTTCTGAGATGAAGGAAATTTGATATCGTTTCCTCTTTCAGTTGATTAGTTTCAAGGGATAACTCAGTGCATTTATAAATGCGGGGTGAAATCACAAAACTGATATATATATATATATATATATATATATATGAGAGATAGATATATGATAGATAGATATACACAGACATACAGTACTTTGCAAAAGTCATAGGCACATGAAAAAAAATAATGAAATGAAAAGTTTCAAAATATAAAATAAATACTATAAGGGGACGTAAACGACTAAAAAAACAAAAACAAAACAAATTTGCTATGACCACCCTTTCCTTTAAAACTTAGGTACGCTGTAGAGCAAGACAGTTGGCTGGTAGATTGTGCCAAGCATCTTGGAGAACTTTCCACAGTTCTACAGATTTTAGCAGTCTCGCTTGCTTCTACCTGTTCAGGTAATCCCAGACAGCCTTGATGATTTTGAAATGAGGGCTCTGTGGAGGCCATACCATCTGTTGTAGAACTCATTGTTCTTCTTTTGGAAAATTAATGTTTAGAAATAAATAAAAAATGTTTCTACTGACACCCTAAAGCAGACAAAATAACAAAACATCAAAGACTACATTTATATAAGAAGGCTAGGGTGCCTAAGACTTTTGCACAGCACTGTACACACTCAGTGGCCAGTTTATTAGGCTCACCACCCCAAACACAAAAATGCATTGCTCCTACAGACAGCATGTCACCCGTTTTTGACATGCTATATAAGACAGGCAGACAGACGCAGTGGCATTCAGTTACTGTTTGATTGAACATCAATCGAGTGACCTAATCTACTTTTAGCGTGGTATAATTGCGGAGCCAGGCGTGTTTCTTTATCTCAGAAACGGTCGTCCTCAAGTGCTTTTCATGTGTTACATTGTCTAGGATTTAAAGGAGATGTTGCGACAAACAAACAACATCCAGTTAGCATCGGTCCAGTGGGCGAGTACTGTTCATTGATGTGAGAGTTTGAAAGAGAATGGCAAGAATTGTGCAAACTTACAGGCAAGCCACAAACGGGCAAATAACGGTGCAGTACTACAGTAGTACAATAGCCCTTGTCACGGATGGGCTATTGCAGCAGATGACCATACAAGATTTGGTCCCCAGAGTTTGACATGAGCAGCTAAACTACATGGACCCATCTTGCCTGTTGTCAGCGGTACAGGCTGGTGGTGGTGGTTTAATGGTGTGGGGAATATTTTACTGGCACATGTTAGGTGCTACCAATTGAGCAATTTTTGAATTTCACAGCTTATCTGAACATTGTTGGCTTCAGGTTACCCTTCATCACTTGGGTCCTTCCAGCAGG
This sequence comes from Hiodon tergisus, assembly GCA_025775045.1. Lineage (NCBI taxonomy): Eukaryota > Metazoa > Chordata > Actinopteri > Hiodontiformes > Hiodontidae > Hiodon > Hiodon tergisus. Next base: position 2,671,489 of record JAOVYW010000084.1, on the reverse strand, counting down.
ATAATGAGCCATTTCACTAAGCACATATTGTCTCAGAATGGTTCCAGGATCATGACGGCGAGTTCATTTTAGACCATCTTTGGGATGTCATGGAACAGGCTGTTGGCAGCATGAATGTACCGCCGTCCAATCTGCAGAAACTGTGTGATGCCGTCGTGTCAGTATGGAATGTTTCCGGCACCTTGTATAATCCATGCCCTGAAGGCTTCAGGAAGTTCTGGAGGCAGGGTTTGATGGGGGGGGGTCCGACCTGGTTTTAGACCTGTTTATTTTCCATAGTTTCAGTGTATAGCGACTTTGGAATGTATGGTATTTGTTGTTGATTGGAATGTGTGTGGGGGAAAAAAGCAGGAATTTCGGAATCCCGTGAGAGCACATGATCTCATGTGCAGCCCTCTTTGACATTCTCCTCTTCTCTGGAAGGTGGCCGAAAAATCTGCTGTTTCAATTTGCTTACACTTTGTTAAAAAATTAAACTCTTTGGTTTAACTGAATCCATCTAATTAACCACAATAAAAGATTCCTTAGAATGATGACTCTGATAAAAGTTTATTAAATAACTGAAAGTACATGTTTATCCTCTCTGCTCTTTCAGTATAGTTTTTAACTGACTTTGTGCAAGGGACAGATGAGTTGTACATTAGTGCAGGTATTCAACGCCACAATTAAGGCACATGCAAAACTAGCTTGTAGTTAAGACTGATCAACAGGTTAAGCTAAAAAAACACTAAGTTTAGAAATAAAATACAATTAATGCTACTCTTTGCTCCCCCTCCCCCCATCCATTGTCCCCCTTTCTTAGGCTCAACTCCTGGAGCTTAGAACACAGAACTATCAGCTGTCTGATGACCTTCGAAAGAACACAACCGGTAGGACTAAGTTAAGAATAACTTTATAATGGTTAGGGTGTGCTAGCCCAAGCTTTTTTGTGAAAATATATATAATTTTTTTTCCTTTTTATTTTGAGGACACCTCTTAATATATCAATATCTGTATATTCAAAAAATAAGAGTGCAAATTCTTTGGTAGCCATTAGCGCCAGGGGGTTCATTGTTGTTGCCAGCAGTGGTTTCAGTAGATACCTACCTGGAGACCAGGAGGCAGCTGAGCAAGGGGACTGTGTGTTACAAATGCAGTAATTGATTCAAGGTTTTGACTGTTTTAAAGGAATGGGAGACTTCATATAAGTACTTTTCTTTGCACAAGCATGCAACACCACAACGATGTACTCACTATAATTAGTTATGACTAATAGTATTATAATATTTTATTTTAATTGCTATATATTTGAAATGATGTAACATCAGATTATCATGGCCTGTCAGATTTATTGGCGGTTTAAATATGAAAAGGATATGACCTGACATCTTTCAGTTGGTAGAATTTTTTTTTCGAGATGAGCTGGGTCAGTCTTTTGCTTGCAGATGTGGCAAGTACAAGCTTTTGTGTTTCAGAGCTCAATGCTATCCGACAGAAGACCGCAGCTTTGGAGAAGGAGTATGCCAAAGCACAAAAGGTAGAACGCTCGTATTAACTAAAGTGTGGGATGTAGCAAAAAACCACGTCAAGCACCCAGTTAATCTTAGTTTAATTTAATGTGCACGTCGATTCTGATCCGCAAACGCATGATATATTTACAGCGTATTTCAGTCAATTGACTCGGAGCCAGTGGATTATAGAGTCATAGAGAAGAGTGAGATTGAAATTCAACCAACAGCTCAGTCAAACCTACTAAATGAAAGTGTTTCATGTTAGGGAATCTGCAGTAATATTTCATATTTTGTTTAATATTTTAGGGTTCTGTAAATATTCTAAAGTGCTTCTCTCTCCTTTTCATAGGCTCTCAATAAGAGTAAGAAGGCCCAGGTAAGTGTTTTTTTTTTAATGCTGAATCATTGCTTCTGAGGACTAGTCTTTCTGGGGTGGAGTTTGACTATAAGGTAAAATCAAAAAGAACATGGGTGTTGATAGTGTATCATCATTTTTTTAGTTTGTATAAGTGTAATCAAGCAGAAAAGGGTAAAGGACAATCTTCCTCAGATAATAGCCCAGCAATTTACGTAGTTTGGGTGGGGATATGGATCTTTGATCTTAGTGACAGCTTTCGGGCCCTAAACTGGTTCTGACGGGTAATCTTACCATTCCCAATTTTAAGCTATGTCAACGGCTTCTGGAGGCTGCAGCTTTTATTCCTGTGTATTTTTCAGCAGGTTGCATGTACCATTAGTGCGCTATTGGAAAACTACCAAAAGCCTGTCTGAGATGTGTTAGGGTAATGTTTATTATAATGCATTGCGTTAAGTGCTCGGCTTGTTTTGACAGGAAGTGGACTCCTTGCTCAGCGAGAATGAGATGCTTCAAGGCAAGTTGCACAGCCAGGAGGATGACTTCAGACTACAAAACAGCACCCTGATGCAGGAGTTGTCCAAGGTTCTGAAACTTCCGTTCCCCCACAAGTTCATTTTTTATTAAGAGTTCAGGAGAGCACAACTATATATACAGTACTGTGCAAAAGTCTTCGGCACATCTGAAAAAAATTCTGTAAATTGAAGTCGCTTTATATATATGTGTGTGTGTGTGTGTGTGTGTGTGTGTATATATGTATATGTGTGTATATATGTAGATGTGTGTGTATATATATAATTTAATTTTATATTATGTATATATTAAATGAATCATGGAATATAGGATCAGTTTGAGAAGCATGCGATTTCACTGGTTTCCGTGTGAGAAAAATGTATATTAGGTGTTTTTTATATGTGTATGCACACTTTTTTTTAACCCCTTGACTTGGTATCTTTCTGTTAAATCCCCTGCAGCTGTGCTCTCAGATTGAGGACTTGGAACAGGAGAACAAGGTACTGAAGGAGGGGAAAGGGTTGCAGGCTTCCACCACAAACCCTTCCTCTACCCCTGTCGATGGGGAGCTGCTTCGCCTCCAGGCTGAGAATTCTGCCCTACAGAAAAACATGGCAGGTGAGTCAGTGGTAGTGGGGTGGGAGGAGGCAAGGAGGAGACATGGTGGAGGTCCCAGACTCACCCAGTAGTTTTTAAGGATGTTCAACCTTTATTAATTAAACTTGTCTTGATATATTTTATAACTATTTTTAATATTGACGTTTACCTCAATAAGTAGTTAACATTTGAGTAGAATGTTAATATGATATATTTATAGGTTTTAAACTAATGGAATGAGTTTTTGATTCCCAGTTTTACCAACTAAGAAACTAAGAACTTGTGTACTGTACTTGTGTTGAGAGATGTTAGTAGTATAATGGTAAATGAGTAATAACGGGTCCGCAGTACTTGTGTTGTGAGATGTTAGTAGTATAATGGTAAATGGGTAATAACAGGGGCCCGCAGTACTTGTGTTGTGAGATGTTAGTAGTATAACGGTAAATGGCTAATAACAGGGGCCCGCAGTACTTGGGTTGTGAGATGTTAGTAGTATAGTAAATGACTGGCACTCCTTCTCCTTCGGTCCTTATGCCCCAGCCCTTCAGGAGCGCTTTGAGAGGGAGGTGCAGTGTCAAAAGGACCTGCAGGCCAATGCCTTTAAAGCCTCAGAGACCGATGGAGGGACGGATTCTAACGGCATCCAGGTGAACGCTGAGACTGCAGAGGGAGTCACGGATAGGCTGGAACAGGTGAGGCCAGACCTGGCTGGTCCTGGGACTGCGGGTGTACTACATGATGTTCAATAGGACCTGTCTGCCATCCACATATCCATTTCTGTGGCTATTTTTTATACTCAGATGCTACATTTTTTTGTATGTTGTTTGTTTTATTATCAGTAGTTGCTATGCAGACACTTTCATTCAAACAGACTTAACACAGTTTCCAATTTTTACATTAAACAGCAGGATATTTACAGAAGCAATTCAGGTTGAGTACCTTACTCCATCTAGGGTGGGACTTGAGTTAGCTTCCCCTGATTTGTGACTAGTTGGGACCTGCTTTCGAATTTTGCTAGAAATAAGGCAACGTCTTAAGCTGCTACCGTTCCTCTCTCCGCAGGCGGAAGCAAAGTGTACCAAACTGGAACAGCGAGTGAAGGAGCTGAGTGGTGAGTTGAGCCCTGTTCACTGTGCCGGGAGAACCGTCTAATAAAACCGGACAGTCCTTATTTCGGTCATTTATACCCCGGGGGCGTATTAAATCTGATTACATCAGGGCTCTTCTGTCACAGACATCATGCTGGCTTGACTCTGTTGTTGGGGTGGGGGCTGACCTTCTGACTGCTGCTGCGCTCCCGTTAATGGCAGTGTTGGTTCTGAGGCGGGAGGTCAGCTGAGATGATGAAAGGCTGGCTCGTCTGCTGCTGTAAGAGGACTGGGTGGGTTGGAAGGCGTCGTGTCTGTTAACCGGGTGCTGTTTTCTGTCAGAGGTGGAGCTGCGGCTGCACACTGAGGTGGAGGAGAAGCGCCTCCTCAAGGAGCAACTCCAGTCTCTGGAGGTAAAACCTGTGCCACGGTCACGCCCACTCAGACGCTTCATATTCCTATAGTGGACCACGTCTGTGGGGTTTTCTTTCCTGCAATCCTACTGTGGCAAACCTGCAGAGTTAGTTAGTGCATTTTAAATGATCCAGATTTGTTTATCAGTGCAAGGTACACAGGTTACAGAGTCTGTTAGCTACCCTATCAGAGGTATGCTACAGTCCTGTATCGCCGTTCAAATCAGAGCC
>JAOVYW010000084.1:2639369-2656470 GCA_025775045.1 Hiodon tergisus | reverse complement strand
TTCTGGCCATTTTGAGCCTGTAATCGAACCCACAATTGCTGATGCTCCAGATACTCAACTAGTCTAAAGAAGGCCAGTTTTATTGCTTCATAAATCAGCACAACAGTTTTCAGCTGTGCTAACATGCTTGCAAAATGGTTTTCTAATGATCAATTAGCCTTTTAAAATGATAAACTTGGATTAGCGATTGGAACACAGGACTGATGGTTGCTAATAATGTTCTTCAGTACGCCTATGTAGGTATTCCTTTAAAAATAAGCTTTTCTTTCGGAAACAAGAAAATTCCCTAGTGACCTCAAACTTTTGAACGGTAGTGTAAGTATTCAGTTCACCTGTGGTAAATGCAATTGATTTGACATGATATGGAAAGGCCCAGACCTGTCTATATTAGGTCCCAGAGTTGCCATGAGGTTGAAGGAATTGTCTGTAGACCTCCAGGACAGGATTAGCACAGATCCTGGGAAGGGTACCGAAAAATCTCTACAACATTGAAGAACACAGTGACCTCTATAATTCTTAAATGGAAGAAGTTTGTAACCAGCAAGACTCTTCCTTGATCTGGCTAAACCGAGCAATCGGGGCGGAGGGGCTTTGATCAGGGAGATGACCAAGAACCCGATGTTCACTCTGACAGAGCTCCAGAGTTCCGCTGAGGAGATGGGATCATTTTCCAGAAGAACAACCATCTCTGCAACACTTGACCAATCAGGCCTTTATGGTTGAGTGGAGGACGGAAGCCACTCCTCAGTAAAAGGCACATGACAGCCAGCTTGGAGTTTACCAAAAGGCACTTAAAGGACTCTCACGTTTGGAGATGGTGGTGGCAGCATCATGCTGTGGGTATGTTTGTCCCTGTGACAGGGACTGGGAGACTAGTCTGGTTTGAGGGAAAGATGAACAGAGCAAAGTACAGAGAAATCTTGATGAAAACCTGTTTGATACCCAAACATTCATGCAACAGGAATGGCCTCTACAGAGCCCTGATCCAACATCATCGAGGCTGTCTGGGATTACCTGGACCGACAGAAGTCATTATGGGGTAGTGTGTGTAAATTGATGAGGAAAAAATTAATGTAATCCATTTTAGAGTAATGCTGTAACGTAACAGTATGTAGAAAAGGAGTGAAGGGGTCTGAATACTTTCCAAATGCACTGTAAGTGCAGCTTATTTGGCTGGTTTAATTGAAATGGGTTTTTTGCTTTAAGTTGTATTTTTCAGTTTCACTTTTTGTTTTTAATGAAGCCAATAAAAAGCTGTTAAGTAGCCCTTTGCCTCCCAGTGTCTGACCAGGCCCGGCCCGGCCCAGTGTGCTGCAGTCTCTAAATGTGCCTGTAAATATGTAGAGCTGTTTTACCACACCGGATAATGAACCATGAAACAAACAAAGATAAATCAATTAAAAAATATAAATGATAAATGCATACACATTTTTCTGTAATGAGAAATTACATGAAATGGAATGGGACGAAAAGAATCATCTCTGTTGCCGACTTTCATTAAAACACTTAAGATGTATTTATCTGCCAAGTTTTAGCATGCATTATTAAGCACTATGCAACTGAGTCAAGGTTCTGGGAGCTCAGTGCAGGGCAAATAAAAGGATTTGATTCACCCACTGTGATGAAGTTGGAAACAGCTTTGTTGAAAATTCTGTGCTTTGATGATGAGACAGTGACTCATTTTCATTAAAATCCACACAATTCGAAATAAACTGGGTGGCCAGGAGCAATGTTTTCTGCATGATGGCGGGAAGGAAGTGTTTTATACCGGGAGTTTCTCTGATACACATTTTGTTCCACCTTTAATGATAAATCTTTACATCTGTTAACCGAAAAAAGACTGTACATTGTGAGCATTGCTGTTAACAGAAAAAAGACTGTACATTGTGAGCATTGCTGTTAACAGAAAAAAGAATGTACATTGTGAGCATTGCTGTTAACCTTAAAAAGACTGTAAATTGTGAGCATTGCTGTTAACCTTAAAAAGACTGTACATTGTGAGCATTGCTGTTAACCTTAAAAAGACTGTACATTGTGAGCATTGCTATTAACCTTAAAAAGAATGTACATTGTGAGCATTGCTGTTAACCTTAAAAAGAATGTACATTGTGAGCATTGCTGTTAACCTTAAAAAGACTGTACATTGTGAGCATTGCTCTTAACCTAACAATTTTGAATATCAGGAATCAGATCATAACACAGAATGCAGAAATCTAAGCTTCAACATTTTCCAAAGGCCCCCACATTATAATAGCCCTTGAGACTCAGGCAAATATTTGAAAAAAAGAGGCGGGATAATGTTATCTACTTTGATTGGATAGTGGATGGAAGCTTACAGTGGCACTAGCTGATGAGTGATATAGAAAAAAACAAGTAGATGTGTGGCGATAGAAAAAGCTCTCGTCACAAAAATAGATCTAATTATCAGCATTATCAGCAAGTAGGAAAATGGGATTAGACTTGCTTGCGGTGGAAATTACACACCATTTAAAATGTATTATTTACTTATTTTGTTTAAATGACCAGTCCTCAAATTTATTTATATAGAACTGCCACAATGATCTTAAAGGCTCAATTTAAAGCATGCCTTAAGATCTTAATGTAATCTGTATGATGACAATCTTTCTCCTTTTATGTCATTTCATACAAAAAGTTCATCGGCATTCTCAGTTTTAGGTCAGAACGAGAAGACTGAAAACCTACAGTTTGTATGCTGTAAATAACATTGGTGTGACTATTTACTCAGTGCTTTGAGAGACACATTAAAAACAAATAGTTTTTGTTTGACGTAAATTATGTTGAAAGATTAATATACACATGTATTACACACATGTATTGAAAGAATTATATGTAGCTATATGTTCAGTCTACCCTTCAGCCATCTTGAGTGCAGAAATGGAGGATGGAATTTGGCCATAAAATCTTCAAGAAATCTTCAAAAACCTTTCCTTACTGTCACCTCTCTTTTAGTGAGCCCACCCTCGTTGGTGCTCCAAGACGGTAGGAAAGACTCCAGCCATCTTCATGGCTATATCACCTTCCAATGTATCTCACCAGGTTTTGTATGGTGCCATAGTTTATTCCTGCTGAGACTACAGAATTGTTATACAAAAACTGGATCAGATTTTACTCAGCCTCCTCTGGCTTGTCAGCTTCTAACGGCATTCTACTTTTCTTGAGTGTTTCCCTCCCTTCTTTCCTGATGTGGGAGAGATAAGATAGGAAGTCTGAAGAGGGGTATCATCTCCAATGCAGTCCTGGCAGCAAGAACGAACCTTCCATAAAGAACCTCTCAGTTTGCTTTATTCTGTATGTATCTACCATTTTCCAGGAGTTCTAGGGTCAGGGGATAATTATCCAGTTTTCCCACTTTGACACTGGGTTTTTAGTTTTTTGTATTCCCTCTGAAAAATGTAACTTGTTAAGCGGTTTGCGACAAATTATGTTTGTAGGAACGTACTAAAAAATAAAATTTGATTTGATTTTGAATTGACTATGATGATGCTGTATTAGCAGACTGCCCAAAAGCTGCTATCATAGCTGCTGATATTTAGCGATATGCTAATCTTAAAAACCTATCTGGACGAAACCTTTACCTATGTGGCCCCAAAATTGTGGTCATTTTTTATGTGCTCTCATTTCTAAATTGATACTGTTTTTCATTAAAAATCTAGAATACAACTCACCTATGAAAATTCAAAGGTTTATACTGCCAAAAGCTTGTTTTCTTCAGTCATTTATCTCAGTTGTTCAGTTGTCATTACTAATCCAAATTCTCCTCCTCTCTCTGCATGTGTTACTCCTGGGGAACATCAAAAATGCTTCAATCAAGAACTCATTCTTTGGTCAGCATCAATGATTTCAGGTCTTTACATAGGCCTATCTAAGGAATGTCGGTTCTACCAATTGCGTTTGCAAGACCTGACTTATTGTGTGTTAGTTTAAATAATATTATAAGCCTCAGAACAGGATTCAATGTATGCTTTGTCCATGATGTTGCAGAGACTGGATTCTGTTATCCAGGATGCTTGTAACATTCTAATAATATCAGAACATGAAAAGAAAATTTCAGCTCTACTTGATTAAGCAATTTAACACACTTGTCCATTCGTTTTTACTGAGACTTCTGAAATGCTTTGTGAAATTATGATCCTACTTTGATGTAGAATATGTTGCCAATGAATTAAAGACTGGTTAAAAAATATTTGTTTTGAAAAAAAAAAAGATCATTAAAAAAAAAAGTAGAGCCTTGCATTTCAGGTTAGAATTGGACTTTTACTTTTTAAAAACAGTATTTGCAAGTACAATTCTACTTAATGTAACCATTGCATGCTATACTTGCTGTATATATTTTAATACTGAGATGCAGGATGGTCTTGAAAAAAATCATTAGAACTACTACTGAATAAGTACTTCTCAAAGCTGCATTATAACATAATGCTTAAAATATAATGCCACTATGAGATAGCTCTGCTTATTAATTTTTTTAATAACCTCAAATGACAGCTGCTTGTTTAAAGGCATTGTTTTAATGGAAGTTGTTATTTTAAAAAGTGTGTATACAGTATATTGTTATGTAATACATACCTCTGACCACACTGTTCAGGGTGGGATGTGTTGTCATAGGCTCTAGCGTGAGCAATCTGTCAGCAAGCTGTCCGTGCAAAGGACCTAACGGCCTCAAAGCCCAGAATCACACTGAAAACGATTCCACAAGAGCACACTGAAATTATACAAAGAAGTGAAAAGAAAAGTAAGGGGGAGTCTCCTCAGCATCATTCTGCTTCAAAAGTAAAACAGTTTATTCATCTCACAGTTCCACCCCTTCACATGTTAGCATACTACTGTGCATTTCCTCCATCTGCCTCGAGGACAGTTTTAATCTTTCTCCTCATGGAAAAAGCAGGAAATATCCTGCTGTGAAATAGCTACCCGCTTATCCTGCAGAGCTTGACTGAGCTGTCTGCCTGATATTGGTGGATGGTCTTTTCTTTCCAATAGAGACATCCATAAAGAGCCATACATTGTCTATAGATGTCGGACAAGATTTCTGTTTTCTCTATTCACAATCTCTGTAGATACTGTACTGTAACATTATGATTTAAAAAATTTTAAACCAAGGCTGCTATTTTCTAAAACCTGTGTTTCAGACAGAATTTTAAATATATATAAAAATATTTAAGATGACCTGCAGAATTTCCTATATTTTAAAAACTATCCCTGATAAGTTTCTGAAAGTATTTCATAATTTAAACATTTTAAGTAAATGTCAGAAAATAGACAATTGAAAATTATCTCGATATTTTTATAACCTACATAGTTCCATGCTGCCATTTAGGACTGACTGGGGCCTAACTGTTTGAGGTTTTTTTCTGTTTTATCCCTGAAACTGGTCATAATTTCAGAAGTTGGTACTTCATTGCTAAAATGCTTGTGTGAGGTGAGTTGTGAGGACCTGACCACAGGCCTTTACTGTTAATACCACATACTGGTGAATGGACTTATTCCCCGCCTCACTGCTGACTCTGATCCATGTGCAGTTGAGAAAATGCGCAGACAAAGCAAGAAGTTCACAGAAAAGGTGATAAGCAGCTCCAGACCTCTGCATGGCTTCAGGGGAGCTAAATAATCAATATGATAAATCTACTACATTTCTCCCTGGTTCCTCCAGTGTCTTTACTTCCTATTTAGATGATTGACTCAAGTCTTTGCCAACTTATATAGTTTTCTTTGTCAAAAGAACAATCTAAAAATGTGACAATTCTACTGCAAATATTAAACTCCACATTTTGAGTGGAGCCATTTTTCCCCCCTTCTTTTTTCTACTGAATTTACATCTCACCGAGTCCTTCGTCTTATGGTGGCTCTGACTTTAATAAACACAGGAATTGATCAGTCTCTGGTCTGACATTCATATCCAGAAGTTTCCGAAAGCCGGAAATGGCAAACATTGTTTTTACAATGCCGCATCCTATTTGCATAACTGCAGATTGACGGCAAAAGAACGATGAGAAACTTTTTTAATTGAAAAAGTGACTGCACTGCCTGGTTCCAGGCTGTGTAATGTCTATTTTGTGTATCCTTCAGACCTGCTTGTTTGTCTCTTCAGGTTACTGATGATTGACTCATTGCACTTTTTCTGTGTCAGGCTGCATTGCTCAACATAGAGAGCTTGAGTTATTGATCATTTGATGGATCAGTTGGGAAAGCACAACGATGAAATATTTATGACTGCACCACTTTCGTCTTTAAAAATAAGCCCGGGACCGTTTGGACATCAAACATATTTCCATATATATCGCGTTTGGTCTCATTGTGTGTGAATTTTTACAATTTCCGTTAACTTTGAGAGAAGAGACGGGGCGGTGTTAGTGGTACAATTTTATTATTATTTTTAAACAAACATGGAGAAATATGAGTAAAGGTATCAAATTGGGATCAGAGCATGAATTGGACTTTTAATGTGAAAAGCTTGCTAACACTCCTATTACATTCTTTGCAAACATTCTGTGCAGATCTGTCGTCACACCGCAACAGTTATCTGTGTTAAATTACTTTTTCGTAACTGTCGTATTGAGTGATTAATTCAGTCTCAGCATCAGATTATTTAATAATTTCATGTCATTTGTCATAAAATTACTCAAATGAATGTATGCTTTTAGTTCAACAAATCATGAGCCCCATGAAAATGCTGCAATATTATCTTATTGTAAAAAAGAATGTGTTTTCTTAAGTACCATTGCATCCCCTAAAAGGATACGTAAAGTCTAGTAAATTGATGTAGATTGTAAATTGAGGACAGAGAAAGTGGGGATTTCCAGCTGTGGTTGAAAGGTACCATGCTTAAGGTAATAAAAAAGGTGGTTTCGTTTCCATAACAGAAAACATAACATAACTATTTTAAATTGATATTTTTAGCTGGCTAGTGCAAACCAAATGAAAAATGAGTTTGAATATACAAATTTAGATCTTTAAAGATCTTTAAAACATATCCAGTACCAGCAACCTGATTGCCAGAATTGGGTAAACATTTACCAACACTCTGCAAGGTAGAAAAATTACTAAGAAAATATGAAATAGGGGCAGCTGTTAATATCAAAATGTTGTGAAAATTTTGGCAGCCCGCTAATTGCATTTTACATAACTCTAAATAAAAAAATAAAATAAAATAAAAAAAAACCTATTAAATACAGTAACATGAAGTATGTCTACTGTGGCCGAAAGTTTTGAATTGGTACCAGATTTAATGCTTTCCCATATGTCTAAACAGCTTTAGTAAAAAATCCTGATCCCAATATTTGACTGCCTACTGCAGCCATATACTGGAAATTCTAAATGCTGCTAAATGATAATAAAAACAATAAAAACTAATAATGACAAAAAACAAAAATGGTTATTTCCTGTCATAGTACTACATCTGGAAAAACAATATCACACTTCACTATGGTGGGAAATTATCAGTGAGAGTTTTCGTTTTCTTTTTATCCAAGCTGAGTAAGGAAAAAGGCCCTAACTGGTTTAATGGAAACTGCTGCAGGTCTACATTACACTACAGCTAAAGTTCACACAAGAGATGCAAGTGAAAGTAAATAAATTGCATTATCACAGTACCTGCAAAATTGTTTTATTAGATTTGACACTATGTACTTACACAGAGGCTACTTATTAGATTACATGTAAGTGCCCTGTATTGTTCATTACACTGTTCTTACGCTGTTGTTGTTTTTACAGAACACGTTTATTTATTAATTGTAATGTACACCACCAGTATATCTTCACAAAAAGTGATTTTCCCGGCCGGCTAATGTTATTACATTGCCTCTAACCTTACTTTCACTTATTGCAGACAACCTGTTCACAAATCAAAAGGCATTTCTGCTTTAGTGATAATGCTGCAATGGTAACATATTGGCTTTACCCATTATACGTAATGATACTGTTTTGTACAGGACACCACAGCAGGATAATTTAGGTGTTTATTTCTGTATATTTTGTTAGTTGTGGATTTGTCAAGCAGGTGCTTAATTTGCCCACTGGCATGCTGCTCAGCTTCCTACAAGTTAACACTCACCTGCTTTTGGAGCCGCATTTGTGTCACCTGTATGGAGTACATATTAACTAAGCAGACATCACACACAACGCACAGAATAAGTTCTACAAGCATAATTTATTGCAGTCAATAATATCGCATACAGGTACAATTTCCTTTAATCCCTAGAAGAGAAGAGAATACCTTTGGGGACTATCAGCTAAATGCGTGCAATGGTACAGTTTTTCTGTTGTAATAAAAAATGGACAATGGGATGCACTAGAAAACAAGAAACAATATAAAACCAAAATGCACAAATACACAATATAGGCAACACAGTAAAATAGCTTCACTGAATTCTAAAATACTTTCTAAAAATACTGACGAATACTAAAACACTGCAGAGGATTCCTTTCAAGCAGATCTAGGTCTCAATGACACAGATCAAGGATCAGTAGAGGCTAGTCAGTGTAACACAAAGGTGCACATGAAACGACAGTATTATGGCAGTGGGTTGATAGCAAAAGAAAGACAGAGAGTGTGGGATCAACTGTAATTGGCAAAAACTGGCAACCCTCGGAATCACACACTCTTTTTTAATTCATTATGAAAAAAAAGTTCTCATGACCACACCAATTTCCAAGTGACCTACAGGAGAGCCAGCTCTAGCATTTCAAGCTGAACAAATCTTGTACCCTGGAGCACGTTTTACCTCTCAGGAGGCGTGCCCGGTCCGGAAGCAATCAGACACAAGCAGGTAGATTGCCCATTTACGGCCTTTGTTGCTCATTTTAATTAAAGAATCAAACAACCCCCCTCTAAAAAAAGCCATAAACAAACCAAAAAAAACAAAAAACGTTTTGGGTGCAGACCACATTAAACAGACAATTTCAGCCTTAAAACAAACTCATTGAGTCTTCTAATTGTATTAGAAAGGGAAAAAAAAGATAAACACTTCAGAACTGCGAAATTTTATTCTCCTGGCAGTCCTCGGCTTTCCCTTACAGGTTCAAATTAAGGACAGAGACCTGGGCTCTGATAAAGTCCTCTGCCACTGGAATTGTGGGTTCTTTAATCAGAGGGGATGAAGCCTGAGATAATGTCCATGCAATCCAAGATTTTTGGTTTTGTGGAGGGCAGCTCTCAGCTGACCACCAGTTGATGAAGACCCGCGTTGCCGTTTCCGTGCCATTTTTTTCTATTGATAAAGCATGTGGACTATAACCCATCAGTCCGTGCTTCCATCCAAATTGGTAATTTCACAGACTACAATCAACTGACTTGTGATGGGTGGAGAACGGGGACGCAGGCTTGAGCATGCCACGCCGTTCTACTTCGCCAGCGTTGCGGAAAGTACTCAATCTGTCACATGGCTCGCAAAATGATCTACACTATAAAACAGTTTGTTGTCTAAATCTCACCACACAATGAATGACATCCTCTAACTACCCGTAATTGAGAAATGATGGAGAGATGGGTAAACCCTGAACTTCTGAAGTTTGTCACCCCAGGCTTCAATACATACGGTGGTCAGTGAGTACGCAGATTATGAAGCCTTTGGTACAGCGCTTAGTGAAGCTGAACTGAAGAACTAACAGGACAAACAACAAGAAAGAAACTGGAAATCTCAGCAATACGTGCTTGTCTACTGCGGTTGAGGGCTTGATGGTCCTGTGTTCATAGATCAGCCTGCTCCTTAGCCAAGGGCATTACTGTACTGTATTGTATTATAATAACACATGCTAAATGCTAAGGTGACTGAATATTTCTATTGTGGAGTAATAGTTTTGATTCCCTTTCATTTCTTCACTCCCTATTCTGCTGGAGGATTTACTGAATTGTCAGGTGATGGAGTAAATATGCAGTTTCTTTTCTTGTATACACAGATCTGATATCTGGTACTAACAGCTCCTAATTACAGTTAACCCATGCCATTTGTGCATTAATATAAATAAAACAATCATTAATCCATATAGGATGATTTCAGAAATAGGCAATATATCTGACAACAATACATAATGATAGAGGTAAAACAATTCAGTAATATCTTGTATTCCCGATCTCTGGTAAAATTGGTTCAATGAGTATTAACGAGAGACCAGTATCTTCCCTCTGACAATAATCTGATGATTTTATTACAAAAGATGATAATCATTTGGTAATTTAAGGGTGGAAAATAAGTTAAAGTGAAGGCTGTGTCAAACCTATCATAAATTGACTGCCTGTCAACGCTTTCTGCACATTCAACCATATTATAATCAGATATTTAAAACTGGATGCCTTTTAAAGACTTGGCAAAATGCTCTGGCCATAATTCAGTAATGATACCTTTTCTGGGCATTTTCCAGTGACCTTCCAATTTGTAATTTAGACATTGGAAGTTAAATTTAAAAGACAGAAGATTAATTGTCAGAAGAAATGCTTTGTAAATAACCGATTGGATTACGTATCAAATAGAAACATTAGATACACAGACACTTGATGTAAACCTGTATAATTAGGATCAACCAGAACCAGTCACTTATTATAAATAAAGTTATTAAATCAGTTTTAATTTTGAGCGACTTAAAACATTGGAACACACATTTAATTACCACAATCTTCAGACTTTACTAGGGGATTTAACTATGTATTTTTGATCATAATCTGAAAGAAAAAAACACGTGGAAGCCTATAACCGGTGATAAATTGATAAATTAATTGTGGAACTATATGAATGTAAAGCTTATCATAAAGAATGGCACTTGTGTTGTTATGCTGGTGTGTATTTCCAGAGAACCTCCTTCAAAGATCCGTATTATTTATTTGATGCTGCCAGACCTCCAAAATGAATCTTTTATGCTTGTTATCAGGTATTGCTGAATTACAGGAGCTCTGGAGATTTGTACAGTTCGTTCCCAATATTGTTGATACATGTGATATTCTGTCAAAATGGGCAGGTGCATTCTTTCTGACCACAGTGAGATTAAAACTCCTGTTATCCATATCAAAGCATCCAGCCACATTGCTAAAGGGCTGAGACCTTTACCAGAGTTGCGATGTGCTGACAGTTAAGAATTCCACTCAGACCACCACCATGACAAGTGTGCTTCAAACAATATATGTTGTTCATATTGGCAACCACTACCCGTGAACAATAGGAAATTACATTTTCAAACATAGCTATTCGGTTTTGAGGATGGGTCTGTCTGTCATTTCACTGCAGGGGCATCAACACAGAAATAATCCCAGTTAAGCATGCCTGTTCACACAACCAAGGTCAAGACATAAATTGTAATATGTTACACAAAAGGGCAGAATGGGTGCCTGCAGATTTTTCTGTTGTGATTGTGGTTGGAGAATGTCATAGCATATACTGTGCATACATTTTAAGTCCTAACTGAGCCACCTTGTTTCCTCTGCACAACACAGATAGCTGGTTAGGCGTCCACAAAGTAAATTGAGCTATCTCTGTTTAGAATGACTTTAGAGGACAAAGCCCCCACTGTCATTGTATAATGCTGTGCTTGTCATAGGTAAAAGGCATTCAGGTAGTATAATTTGTTTGACTGGATATTGACATGACAAACATTCCGGTTTGCAGGCCATTTCCAGACGCTAATGCTTGTGGCTCAGATTCCACATACAGCCACTATGTTCACCCGTTTGTAGAAATTTGCCTAAGATAAGCAATCAAGCCTTGGCTTTCAAATGCCACTGCCGCATAGGAAATCTGAACTGGATAAAACTGCTGCCTGCATAGGCTGCCTTTTCTATTTATTTTCTGAATAATTATCATGCTGGTGCACAGATAAAACCACCACATTTTGTAAATGCATATGTTTAACCAGTTGTTGACAATGTGTGATGAAAGTGTAGCTAATCCCATGCTGCTGGATAAAAAAGGATTGGTGTTTTGCTGGTTGTCTTCCCAGAGGATGAGCTGTGTTGGCGGTTTGTGCTCTGAATTCTAAGTGTGCTGTCAAAGGCAATTCCAACCGCACATTCTGTTGCATATTTGAAGCTTTTACTCATCTCGATTTTGCCCTTTTATAAATTTAACACATTATCATTTATCTACTAACACAATATTCGGAATACTGACCATTCATCTGCTACTTTTCTAATGCTAACAGTTCATGCATGCAAATGCATAGTTGAGAATTTTATTTATTACAGCGCATTTTTCCAAATAGAATTTGGCGCTGAACAGATTGAATTTTCCTAAGGCAATCAAAAAACAGTAACCCAGTGCCAAACGGGGTATAACGTAAAGCTATTATTGTCATTATTGGTAACCTTTCTATGGTAACATCTGTGCATGATTGCATTGCATTGTTGCATCGCTAAAATAAAATAAAATTAAGTGTTAAGAAGTTACAAGCTTTATTTCCATTATTAACTAGGTATTTTCAGATTAATCAAAGGCATGTTTAGGGGACGTAGGAGTTATGATTTGCAAATGGTTGTATTTCTATCTTGAATTAACTAACCTTATTTTAATACGACTAGTAATTATTTGTTAAATTACTAATTTATGATCGAACTACTATGATCAGTGCTAGTGTTTTATGAAACTGCAGTGGGTGATTAAGTAAGTTATATGAAACAACTTGTTGTACAAAAGTAGTAGAAGTGTAAGGATTACTTCTTGAATTCTTGGTATCAGAGCTGAAAACTGATTCCGTAGTGACGGACATTTTGTTTGCACAGCAATATTTAAAATAAATAAATAAAGTGGAGAGTGTCAAATTTCATGTGTAGTACGTTTCCTATCAGCCAAGCCCACATTTTGGAAGGATAAGCTGACAGTCGTAAGGCTGCAATAGGATCAACTTAATGTAGCCACTTAAAAAATACATAGAAATGAAAATAAACCAGGGTTTAGTTTTGTCCTGCGTACTATAACAAGAGCCCAGGAAGTGTCTATCACTTCATTGAGTACCACAGCTCCAGCTTTCGTGTGGTGATGAAGCCCAGTCTCAATTGTTGGAGTGGTGTGCTAGAAGCCACCAGAGGGTTTTACACTCTTGTTTAAATAATTTATTAATAGAAACGCACCATTGAATTAAATATGAAACAACCCCCACCTAAGGCTGCAGGCACACATGTAGGGTCCTCTACATGAGACGGTTATTGCATAACTCGTGAGAAGAGAGCTTTTATTGTCTAGAGTAATGTCTACTAAGTTTTCAGTTAAAAGGAGGACATAATATTTATTTTAACCAGTTCTAAATTAACTTTGAAATTTGCCTTCATTCATAACAATGACAATGAATAACCTTCAAAAATGGCTTTACAACAATATATTAAGCGGCACCAAACCAACATCAAACATCAACACAATTATCATTAAAATGTTTTTGGATCCTGGGATCCTTTATGACTTCCATAGCCAAAAAGGCAGCGGTACCTAGTAAATAGAGCATGAAAAACGTGTTATGCGACATGGAAAAACAAGGTGCTGATGAAAAAAGAAGGCGCATTGATGCATTTACTAAAGTGTGTTTAATTTCACGAGTGTTCAAGACAGTACTTAAAAGTTCAATGAACGATAGAACTGTGATTATAGAGAATGAAGATGGAACAGATGTGTGTGAAGCAAGCCTCCACATTGCAAACAGTAATGTCAATATGTTAGGAACAAATATTATTGTTTTTGTTTTGGATAATTAATTGCATTGTATCTATTTATCATACACTCTTAATTGTAGTGTGCCATTATTAGTGACAAAGGCACTGAGCTGTCTAATTACAAAACATTGAACAATCAGAAAGAAATAATAGGTTATTTTAGATGACATGTGTAATTAAAATTTTATAGAAATATTATGAATGTTCTATATCGTTTTCACAATGTACCAAAAATTGGTAAATTAGATTGATTTTAATTAAATATAACACGTCCACTAAAAAATATGTAAATATGTAAAAATGTAACATGGTTTATGCGAAATGTGATTGAATAACATATGGAGAGACTGGGAAATAATTCAATAATTGAATAATATTAAATAATTTAGAACCATCTTTCATTAATTCAAAAAAAGTGCTTCACCAATTAAGGACATGCATATAGAATAGTTTTTAAAAAAAGTAAATGGATAAATAGACTGATCACAGGTATGCTAGCGGGACTCAATAGAAAAGAATGAACAACTTAATTATAATGAATGCACTAAAGTTAAATTCATTCACAAAATTAGTACATACGATGTGCTTGGGAGGCCAAATCAAAGCTGATCCCCAGTGCCAACATTACCTGATCATAGCCTATAAGATGATGTTATTTTGAATTAATGTAGATTTTAAAAATATACCGGAAAGTAAAAATGATGTATATATAAACATATAGAACACTGTTAAATCTTTTAAGAATACATTTAATATAAACAACTAAAATTTGTCATTTCATTTTACATTTTAATCTGACAGTCATATCCAGAGCAACATACAAAAGTGCCAGAGTTTAGGGGTTATCGTGCAATAAAATATCCCAAGCTACCGTTCCCTATTGACAAGTACTGCAAGTAGGAACGAAGACAAGTGCTACTAAGGAGATAACGTACTAATCAATTAAAAACAACCAATTTCATTAAGTCCTAAGGATTAACATTTACATTTCTGAAAACTGAAAACCTCTTCCAACAATACTTCACACCACTTGTGAATCTCCCCCCAGGAACTAATCACTATATTCTTATGCTTATGATTATTTTGCTTATTTGTACTGTATGTTATTTCCTTTGTTGCACAAGTCTTTGTACCTTCTTGCAATACTCGTCAATAGGGCATGGTAGCACAGTCTCTGTTATTGCACTTCTAGTCTCTGTTATTGTACCTCTAAACTACGCCACATTTGTATGTCACTCTGGATAAGATGTCTACAAAAAAACGTAAACATAGGGTGGTGGATTCAGGGTTTTGGTCTGAGGTGTTATTGGAAGTAGTGAGTTTTCATTTTCCTCTTGAAGGCAATGGAAGCTGGTGTGTGTGTGTGTGTGTGGGGGGGGGGGGGGTTGTAAGGTGAGATGAGTGTGCAGAGGTAGCCGGGAGCAGATCCAATAGTAGCTTGGTGGGTTAGGATCAGGATCTTGTGGCGAACCCTTGCTGATACAGGTTGCCAGTGGATTTTAATGAGAGGAGTAGCATGGGTGAACTTCCATTAGTCCAAGACCACCGTGGCAGCAGTGTTCTGAATCAATTGGAGAGGTCTAATTGAGGAGGCAGGCAGGCTAGCTAGGAGTGAATTGCAGTGGTCTAGGTGTGAGCTCACCATTGCCTGCTCAGTAGTAGCTGTGTTGATTGCTCTGTGAGGAATGGGCAGATTGTCCTGATGTTAATGAGGAGGAATCTGCCAGATCAAATCACTGAAGCGAGGTGGTGCATGAAGGACAGACTCAAAGTGACTGTGATGCCTACCACTGAGATGCTAGAGTCTTGGAATGGAGTGTGTTTGTACAAGAGGTATAATAGTTCTATATTAAGTGCCATGTTAAGACTGATGTACCGCGGCATCCTGAAGGCAGGTGGTAATGCTAGAGAGTATTCGAGGGATCTATGAAGGGGGAAATGAGAGGGGGTTTCATCAGAATAACAGAGCCTGTGAGCAGTGGATACTTTGCCTAGGGATTTCATGTATAAGAAGAGGAGGGGGCCTAGTACTAAGCCCTGGGTCACTCCTTTGATAATGTAATGCAGAGTAGAGAGTCTCCAGGAAAACTCATATGAACGACCAGTAGAACAGGTACAGACAGGATGGAGAAGAGGGTCTTGTGATTGACAGTGTCAAAGGTAGCGAAGAGGTAAAGTAGAAGTAGGACCATCAGCTCCATCAGTGCCATCAGCTCTCTTTGCTAACGGAGAGGACGTTTTTTTGGCTTTGAAGTTGTATTGACGAGATAATTATCTAAGAGGAAGTGAAAGAGTTGGATAGCAGCAGCACATTCAAGGGTTTTAGATGGGAAGAGAAGCAGGGAGACGGTTAGCAGGTTAGTAGTTACTCAGTACAGTGGGTACAGACAGTTTTTTAAGCAGTTCTGAAACTCTGGCTTGCTTGAATGGTGAAGGGAAGCAACCAATGGACAGGGAGGAGATTGAGAAGACTGTAAGATGTGGGATGATGTTGGGTGCAATTATCTGGAATAGTGGAAATGAGAGTGGGTTGAGTGGGTAGGTGGTGGGAACCCTTCATCAGACAGCGCTGACAATTTAGAGAAACTTGGGTGGTCCGGAATGGTGGTTAATGTGTAATTGTGTGAAGAGCATGTAGTTGGTTGAGTTAAGGTGGAATGGGTGGTCATGCCGCAAGACAAAAATAACTGCATATCACACGTTGGGAAGAAGTCTCTTTGAGCTCATATAGTACCTATGATTTTGTTTGTGTTGATCTTTTAATGATGATGGCTTGCTGTCAACTCAAATAGTTTGCTTTTAAGGTCAGCTGGACACTCATATAAAATTATGTTCATACACATCTACAATTCCTTTTTTTAACTGTCATTGCTTTATCACACTGCAGCACGAGCATTTTGTTTTTGATGGGAAGTGCTAAATATGGAGATTACTATGTAACCGGCTTAAGATCACGTTTGTTTTTTTCTTTCATAGCCAACGGTAGCTATGCTACCCTGAGCTCAAGCACACATTACTGACATTCTGGAGGAACAAAATATAACTTCATGGGTCCTGTTTATATTTACCTGATCTGTGCTGACTGGGCTTTTCAGCAGATGTGTATCTACTTACATGTATGGTCATCATTTGAGTATTCTGTATTATTTTGAGTATGTTCACAAAGAGCAGGTGGTCTATGTAATTTCAAGAATGTGAATGTAAAGTTTCTCATTCATTCTTATAGAGTAGTTGAGACTGTTGATAACTTTACACACCACTGAACTAAGAGCAGTTTAGCTATAACCAACTCTTCTCAATTTTTAAGAAATCATTTGCAATTTACCCATGGAATGAACTGACAGAAAAAAACCTGATTAACCTTATAATCAGATTTCAGGTCTTATTTTTCCTCCGGTGATATCTTAAGGTTGCTTGTGTTTACTCACAGACCTGGGATTCGGCTCTTGATTTTAATTC
>JAOVYW010000084.1:2613825-2632247 GCA_025775045.1 Hiodon tergisus | reverse complement strand
CACACACACACACACACACACACACACACACACACACACACACACACACACACACACACACACACACACACTGAATAGTTTACACATGTAATGCGTACAGATGATAAAACACTCTACATCTGACTGGTATAAAGAGCATGTGACAGAGCATGCAGATAGGAATTTACACACATAAAAGCCAAAACAACAAATTATCGAATATTTAACTTATTATTTATCTTAAATATAACAGAGATTTTCCCTATAAACAATTTCAACTAACAAATCACTTCTATATACGAATGCTCAGACGATTCTTCAGCCTCATGTTAGAGCATATAGCCACATTAGTGTTTATATAGTTTATTTATACTCATTTATGATAGTTTGACTCATTATACAATGCGTCATCAGGTCTTCTGCACTAGTAATGAATTATTTAACCTGCTTGATGTGTTGAATGACATAATTTTCACTGAACAAAAGAAATATACTTAATCTCTTATTTTTAGTTTTCCCTTTGTATTTACATATATGTTATAATAGAAAAAATGATGAAGCACTGGTGGCATCGTGTCCTACATTTTTGTTGACTATGCACCCTTGTCCGTGTCACATTTTGGATTTCAGTCATGCGTGTTTTACCATAGGGATTACCACAAGTTTCATCTACAGTAGGTAGAATTCATTTCACTAGAGAAAGCCTGGGTCACAGAAAACAAATGCTATAGAAGGCAAGGGCTATTCATTTGTTAAATTATTTGAACAGCTATGGGTCAGAATTCATTGTTTACAGATTATCCACAAACAATATAAAGTAATTGCAAGCTGAACAATAACAAAATTTAAAGCATGTTCTGTACTTGTTGGGGCATGGAGATGCTTTCCTGCTTCTTTCATGTTACCACATTACTCCACTAATCACAGGCTAATTCGTCAGGGGACTTCCTCTTTTTGTGGCTTTATAGGAGGTGGCAAGCTGCGAGAAGTCATTTTACTCAGTGGAGTTACTTGAGTTTTACTCACCAGCCCAAATTGCATCATAACCAAAGCTAATATTATTTTAATTGGTGTTAGTAGCTGATTATTTTCCTGACAGGGTGTTGAATTTTTGACAATACTGCAGTGAGATCCCATGTGTCAGCTGACATGAGGCTGAGGGAATATATATTTTCAAAGTTGGTTGTGTGATTGGAGGGCAGAAACGTTGTGGTTTATGTTTGAGAATGCAGATTGTAGCTTAGAAATGTAGATGTCTCTTAAATTGTACTGTTGATTTACCGTTTAAAAAAATTTTTTTTTGGAAAGGCTCACGTTTTACAGATCACACGTCACATGACTAATCAAACCGGTAATAATATCAGGAAATATCTTCATTTCAAATATTTCTATTTTTCTCCAGTAAGAGTGCAAAGATAGAGCAAGCACTGTAATGCACGCTGATCAGTGCAGAAAAGGCAGACTCTTCAGAGACTCCACTCAATGAGTGCAAGTTTCTATTTGCAATTACTTGACCCTGTCTCTGGCGGCAACTGACTTGATTTCTCATTAATGGAACTTAATATGTACCTTTTTTTTCCCTCATCTGACCTTGGGCCTATTTCCAGACCCAGGCCAATACTCTTCAAGTAATTCAAACTTAAGGCAGAATGTTGACATATTTAAATGAGCTACAGTCCAAACCCCTATTAAAGAAGCAGTGGCAGCCACTTACTTCTTACGCTTTCTCATTTTTAAATTTAACGCAAGAAAAATTGTGTTAAATTATCAAATGTTTTCAGGAAACATTCCTAAAAATTACAGAGACATTAAGAAAAACTTAAAACAGGTATACTTTCATGCATGTGAAAGGTTTTCTAAATGCTTTTACCCCCATTGCAATTACTTGATCCTCATTGAACGTGTACAGTAATGCCTTCGTATGCAAGGAACATGCATGCTACAAAAATGTGTTTAGTATGCCCTTTGGGCTGTAAGAAAAAAAACAACATTATAGCACAAAAGCTACCAAATTACCTGTTGTTGTAATTTTTGATGTTATTTCATTCTGTTTCAGCACTGGTCCGCACTGGTGGGCTCGGAAAAATGTGACTTCAGCCTGGCAAGCTCACCTTCTTACGTTTACATGGAGATGTCAAAAATATTTTGGCCATGGCCTTAAGATGCATAAGGATGGTTCCATATTATATAACCCTCTAAAGATAACGTTACAGTAACCCAGATAAGAATGATCTATTTCTGTCAGGTTTCATTGCTGTAAGTGAAACACAATCAGAACATTCTGAAGCAGTTCCTAGAGGATATCTAGTTGTTTCACATTGTAGAATGAGTATAGCTACATTCACATAAATTTAACATTTTCACATCATTTTACAGCCTACAGTATATGTGAGGCAGAGATAGTTAAACATAAAAATGTATAGATTGATTTATTCTAAATTTGAAAAGCAGGCCAGTTTCATGATATAATTAAAGAAACATCATCCAACTGACAATATTGCTTTAATAAAGCAATGTATTTATACCATGACATATGAAAGCATTTATTGAACCAAAAGACACTATCTTTTGGTAAAAAGACACTATCTAAATAAAAAGATAGTTGGCCTAATCATCATAATCATATAGAATCAAGATGAAGACCTATATGTCTATCAACCAGAATGGGCTAAATGAGAAAAATATAATAGTTCTGCTTCATAGAGACATCGTTGTTGGGTGTTTGCAGGATTGGTACGTGTCTTGTTTGCATGTTTGCTCTGGACAATTGCATTCCACAATTATCACATGCTTCAGTGCCGGTCAGTACTTCCAGACCTGCCATCCACGTCCAAGTGGCTAACTCTCCCGTATAATACACCATTAACAACCACAGGCAGGCAGAGTACCCACGAAGCCATGCTCGTCACCTTCGTTCTCCACAGTATTTAGTTGTTGTGTTGTGTTGGTTATACGCTTACTAATATTTGGAAAAAATATGAATTTACATGTATAAATATGTAATACTATGTGATCACTTAACATGCATCAACAATTTGCAGAGTTTTATGGAATACTACAGTAATACGATTTTCATTTTAAGCTATATGCATTTCAAATTTAAGCCTGCAGCAGTGTGAAGTTTTGAACTGGTTACTAAAGTTTTTAAATTATTATTTTGTAGTTTATTATGAAAAATGAATCATAATTGCTAGTAAGATGCCAACACGTATTTTTGTGGTAGTGGCTTTCATCGCATTTTGTTTCAGGGTAGAATTTGCCAATTCTCTTGTCAATACATTTAATTTGACAATACTCTTCAAGGAATGAAGTAATTCAAAGTCAAGGCAGAATGTTGACATTTTTAAATGAGCTACAATCCAAACCCCTATTAAAGAAGTAGTGGCAGCCACTTGCTCAGGAATAGAGTTGATTTTGAAAGAGGATGGGGGGTGATGGAATATATTTGTAATTAATGTTACTTGAAATGTCAGTATGTGAATATGTTAGCCATCTCTGCAACATCTCTCAGAAAACACTGTTTCCAGTTTTTTCCCCTTTTATCCTTTTTAATGATTTTGGAAAGCCGTCTTTATATCCATTGAATAACGTGTCTCTGGAGTAATTTGCTCCTAATACCTATCGCTCACCATCTGTTATGCTATTACATAAGTGTCTTGTGGGAAAGACAACGTCCTTGAACACTGCTGGACCCAGGGGACTTTATGACAATCCCACCCATAGAACCAAATCATGCCTATTTGTGCTTATACGTTTTACATCTGACCATTTAATTTGTAATAACAGATACATTTGATATTTTTTGGATTTGTTCTGTTTCATAATGACTACATTTTATAATTTCCGATGACATAATATAGCTTAGGGGGTTGATTTACAGGGGCTACAGCGGATATCAAAATACATTTTTATTCTGAACTGCCATACTCACAGTTTCACACTAGATATTGTCTGAGATTGTGATTACAGTGAATCTCTAAATAAATTTCTATAACCTTGGTTATAAAGCTCTCCGAGGAGCTTTAAAGGAGATACCTCAGTGTCATTCCATGTTCACCCTCTGGATATGAGGCACAAGTTCTCAGCCTTACTAGTACACTCTGTGCATAAAGGGGCACAGTATCTGATGACCAATATTTAGGTTACAAGTAAGCACAACAGAGGGTACCCCAGTCAATGGGTTCACAAGAAATTCCCACATTCTGGCCCTCTCTGACTGGCTGTTTAATCATCCCCTAGTCTGTACATCACCGCTGGGCATCACCTAGATAGAAACTAAACTGGAGGAGGTGTCAGCCCATCAATGCAATACTTTTGTATATTCTCAGATGAAAGTTGCCATACAAATGGACGTCTTTGTAGTTGTGATTATTTCAGTCACTTACATCCACAATTAAGCCCCCAAGAAATTAAATTTAGTCTGGTCAATATTGTTTTTGTTTTTTTTGTCAATGTTTTGTACATGTTATGGAATTAATGATTACTTTCATTCTAGGGCTCAAACTGAGACTCACTGCCAAATCCCTCCCGCCTCTCCCTCAATGTCATCCCCCCACTCCAATGTTGTCGGGGATCTAAGAAACCACTCTGCAGACCATCTCAAGAGTACAAAAAACTCTTTTTAAAAGGACCCTCATTAAAATACAGGGCTTGTTACCACAAGGCCGTCCAGCCCCTGGGTACTGACTTTGAGGCAAATCAACGGGATAGGGAAAGAGGCTTTGACAGTGTCCAGGGTTTGAACAGAATTGTTGATGTATCTACAGTAAATATTTGTCTGTGTGGGGGGTTGGAGGGTATAGCCAGCATGTGTCACATCACAAGTCTGGTGTTTTCTCCTTCTCGCTCTTTCGATAAAATTCTGTCTTGCCTCATATTTTATAAAGTAAAGATAGTTTATATCATGAAGTTGTAAAATCTTAGAACGTTCTCTAAAGTGAAGTGAGGTCATCCTTACACGTTTTTGAAGTTGAGATGGTTAAGATGGAGTTACAGAAATATGAGGGAGCACTGACCAGTGCAATAGAAAAATACAGGAACGGGAGCAGAAAGGTGAAAGAATACTTGTTTCACTGGTGAAAAACTAACGATCTGCATATGTTTGTGAGATGAGGATTTGAATAGATCAGATTTTCCAGCAATCAAAAACATTAACCACTACGATTTGCAGCAGAAGCCTTGTGGCTGTCCACGTTACAACATTCAAAAGTGTGCACAACACACTTAACAGTTAGCTTTTCTGGAACATAGGTTGGCTTTGTTGCTGGTCTGACAAGACAACTTCAATAGATACCAGTAAACAGAGTCAGGGTTGCCTGAGCCAAAGCACTAATGATATTGTCTTTGTGTATTTTGCTCCTGCAACTGGTGACCTCTTGTCTTGATGATTTTTTCATGAAGAAAATTTAAAAATGTTTCCATGGCATATGCTCCTCTTGAATTTCCCTTCAGTAGCTGGACAATGACAGATTCAAAGTAATCTTTTTTTTTTAAGCGGACAACTGGATTTGCTGCTGATAACTGGATTTGTGTTCCTTCATGGGTAGAGAGCGTGCTTAAGCACTGAGAGGATTAGCGTTACATAGCACCCAAACAACCATGCCATGACACTCAAGTCACTTAAGAGTTGTATATTATTTTAAATGCATTCAACATAAGCTTGAAATAACAATTGAAAAATGAAATATTAATTCAGTTCATTTCAGAAATAATGCAAATTATTATTACATAATGTTTCTTCAGGCTACCACACTTGTGATGCAGCTGAGTACAGGAACAGTTTTAAAGAATATGCAGATTGTCAAAGGGTTTCACATAAGCTGTTTGACGTAAGGCAGTCCTAAGAGGCGAGGGGGGCTGGTGAGGAGAATGCAAGTTTACATTGTAATGCTCTGGGAGTGACAGGACAGAACGGGGAATTATAGAGTGAGACTTGCAAAAGGGTGTAAAGTTGGCGTGGAAATATCACGATGGCCAGTAGCCTAAATTATTTTAAAGTTAATGAAGAGACAGGGCAGAGGTGTGTGGAGATGTAATGTAGGGTAGAGAGGACAAAAAAAACCAAAGGATCATTTCAGAAGTAGGGTGAAGGTAAAAAAGTGAAGAAGGAAAGGGAACAGGGAACTTGGGGGGACGATGTAAAATCTAAGGATTACTCTGACGGAGAGCATCAGAACGTTTAAATTAACAAGCAGAAAGACATGAGGAGACTAAGAGTCAGAGAAGAAAGACAAAATTAAAGACTGCCCTTTTTTAAAAAGAGATACCAATGTTGTGTAATCCTTTTTTTGCAACTACACAAGATAAATATGTCATCCATTCATCTCAAAATAAGACCACATGTTGAAATGAAACACATGGTAAACACTCATTTATATCTCTACTTCTGAAAGTCTTTCGGGTTGTTCCTTAGTAAAAACGTCAGCACCTGCTTCATTCTGTCTCTCTCAGATCTAAGTAGCTTCTCACCAGCATATTCATTTCTTCTAAAAATAATTGGGCCACTCTCTCTGTTGGACGGCCTCTTGCTGTGGCCCTTCTGTGTTCTCAGGCTGACCTATTTACTGCCTGCATGGAAAAGTGAGAGAGCTGGCACTCTTCTCCCATGTTAATGTCTGCCTGTTTTGTCCACGGTTTTCCCTCTGGGACTCACAGGAATGGCGAGACACCACACAGCTGCACCGAATAAGATCCTTTTATATAAATCTTATATAAATCTAATTGTCATTAAAAGTGCCTGTTCACACCTCAGTTGGAATCATGTCAATACTATGTCAAACGAGTCAAACTCAACCCAAGCAATATAAATGTTTACACCTTAATATCAGTTTTCCAACCAACAACGAAATATACTGACGTCATAATGTCCCGAAAAGAGAAATATAGGTATATTAACTGACTGGTTGAGGAATCCTTGTAGACTGTGGCTCTTTATAAACAGTTCACCACTCAGAGCAGGGGATTTAATATGATTATGAAATATCAGACCACGGCACATAGTCTAGTTTATTGGTGGTATGAATTAAATATTACTATTGCAAAGACTGAATGGTTAAATTAAAAGTATTTGACACATTTTACAAACATTCTTCATACACCTAATTTACATAACATTTAACAATTTCTCAGAACTTTTAACAATTTAAATATAAAGTATAAATAATTAATTTACAGTTTTATACATTTTTTAAATAAAACTGGGTTCCAAATAACTATCTGACATTGTCTGGAGAACAGAAAACAGGAAAACTAGGGTCACATTTATTAGTCACTTCAATTAGAAAAAGATTCAGTCAATTCATAACTTTCGTTGTGTACTGTCGGTTTCTTTCATCCTCATTCTGGAGTCAAGAAGTACAAATGCCAGAAACATTGTTTTCAGAGAGTAAATAATTACAATGCAGGCCACCTTTGAAGGGTCAGGTTTAGAATTCACAGTTGTCTGAGGAATTTGTAATTAGTCACTCTAATGGTGTAAAAACATAACTTTTTCTGTTCTTTTTAAAACATTTTTGGCATATTTTCTGATGGTGGAAGTAACGTAATGACGAAATGGGTAAATTAATTAATAGATCAGGGAATCCAAAAGAAGGGCCAGCTGCAAAGATCTAATCATCTAAGCCTCTCCAACATAATTTTATTCACTGCCATGGTTGCTCACTGGAGTTGCGCACAGAATTTTTTAAGTATTAATAAAATCACTGACACTGGAAAGAGCCTGCCTATCAAGCCACTTTCCCAGAGCCCTGTCGCGCCTGTAATGGACAGATAAAGGGCAATTGCCTTATTCTCCTACTACTTTAGACAGAGTGCTTGTCTCCGCACCACATCACACACACAAATTAGTCTCTCAGCTTTTACCCTTTGTCCGCAATGCAACACTCCAGGAAAACCATATCCTGAGCTGTATTTAGTCAGAAATCAGAATCATCAACCAAGTGGTTATGAAAGCTGGAGCAACAGGTCATTAACCGTGATTCCGCTGACATGGTTAAGAAGGGCTTCCCAGCGCATGCCTGAGCCAACTGCATTTCCAGAGGGGGGGGGGGGGGCGAAAAATGGGCTGAACTCCTTCACTTTTAGGGATTTAGAAGCCCCACAGTTTGTGGTGGGCTTTGTTCTGCCACGAGACGCCAAGGGTGGGGCTATCACTGGGGGTAGTAAGTTGTTCCTCAAATCGTCATTTTCATTGACATAATAACGTGCGTTATACTTATATATACACACAGACGGGTGACAAATTAAAGGAAATGCCTACAGTGAGGGGGTCCAGAGGCTCTGTTATGCTGTGGGAAATCTGGCATGGTTTGGATCCACTTGTCCCTTTAGAGGGTAGGATCACTGCAAATCATTACAAAGTTATTCTGAGTGAACACCTTTAACCCATGGTGAAATGCTTCTTTCCTGATGGGAGTGTGTCTCTTCCAAGATAACAATACCCCATCCACAGAGCATGAGGAATAACTGAATGATTTGATGAGTGTGAAAATGATGAGTCTTTACCATCATCGTCAAAAGTGTTCTCTCCAGTAGAGTTCTATAAGATAGATATACATGGTTTTTAACTTTCAGCTTTTAACTTTCAATACTTGATTTGTTCAGCAGCAGAAACTAAGAACATAACGTAACTTTCTTGTTGGAAAAGTGTCATGTTTTAACATCTGTATTCCACATTGAAAGTCCCTGAGCTCTTTAGTATGAGAAACACTTTAGAAACTTCAACAATGACCTTTGAATTGGACTTCCGTTGATGTGTGGCTGCTGACAGATTGGAGCCTGTACTTTAGTGTTTTCATCCACAATAATGCATATATTTAGGCACTTCCCTCATGAAACACAATTAAGAAACGCTGATTCAGAAGCGCAGTGTACTTTCAGAATGCACTCCAGCCTCTCCAGCAAGCTTTTACTATCAATCAGAGAACTGAAATGACAACTGACTTTATAGAATTATATACAGACATCCCATATCCGAAATGCCTGGAACCAGAAGTGTTTTGGATTTTGGATATTTTCCGAATTTTGGAATATTTTTATATACATAATGAGATATCCTGGGGATGGGACCCAAGTCTAAACACAAAATCCATTTATGTTTCATATACACACATACAATATTTTTTATTTTGAATAAAAAATCCGTACTTACGCTCATGAAAACATTCTGCGGCGTCGGTGGTTAGTCAGCTCGAGCATACCCGCTCCAGTCTGTTTCACGTGCTGTTAGCGCTGCGTTCCGTGACATTGTATTTGGTTTTACAAATTTTCTCTTTGGAAGTGTTTCTTAAGAGTTTCATATGCATAGAGAGGAAACATATATGACCAACTGATTCTAAATACGAACCGTACGTATGTAATCCGACTTGCATACAAATTTGACTTAAAGACGGAACTCGAAACAGAATATCAAAAAACAACAATAACATAAAACACAGTAAATGATGCACGTAGGTCTGGTGTTGACGATGGTTGGTAACAAACTGATCCCAACAGAGCGTCAGAGTGTCACGTGGGCAAGTGAAGTCAGGTCTCGAATTTTCGGCTTGTAGTGTCATGTCAGAGCTCAGTGCACAAATCCTATGCAATGCTTTCAGGCATTAACATTCTGACAAGTACCCCTAAATTGTTCAAAAGCTGGCTAAGGTATAAACTGAAAAGTGAGCATAAGTCTAACACTAAAAGTGACTGGAAGATTGATTGGAGCTAAGCTTATGACTTAAACACATACTTGGGGAATAATCGTTTTGAAGCCAGGAGCAGGTTCTCGTATTCTTTCATTTCAGGGAATAAATTTATAGGTTGAAAATGTTTGAAAATGTTATATCCCGTCTCTTCCTGGAGCTGAATGTGGTCATGCCTCTAGATCTGCACTGCATCAGACTTTCTGCTGCAGCCCTGCCTTACCTCCTGTGTCCTGGGAACCGACTGTCAACCTAAGATGGAAAAATAATTTTCCTCCATTCACGTTCAAGCCCTATATATATATATATATATATATATAACTGGCTCCTGCAGCAAGCACTTATACCTTATTATGAAGTTATCTGGATATAAGTATCTTCATAGGGCGCTTGGACAGTTAATCTATACCATCTGTATACCATGTGCTGGATTTATAAGAGGGCTTACTACCTTTGACAGCTTTTAAGAGTTGGATTTGACAAATATTTATAGAAGGTAAAGTGTTGAGGAATACTGACGTGGTTTGTCATGGTTTTTGGCTTAGGTAAGCAATAACCTCGGACTTTAAACAGAATTAGCTGTCAACTATTGAGCAGTGCCTCAAAGGTGACTTCACTGTTAATTTTTCTGCCTTCTAGATGCACAAATACTGTCAGGAGCAGTGTCTGACTATGTGAAAACATGAAAGATACTCAAAACTCTAAAACTGGTCTCGTAAAATTTACATTTCGAGCCAGCCTGGTTCTAAAAGCCTACAGATCAATGCTCACTGTTTATTCATCTTTTTTTTCTGACTGCGAAAGTGAAGGGTTAACATCTATTTATTTCGTAAAAGGACACATCCAGACTCCAGTTTCTCCGCAGCCCGTCCCAATTCTGCAGCCCCTTCACTTTTCCACAGAGCGAGCCACTGAACACATTAAGAAAAACACCGCCTTCCTCTTGGATGTTCAGAGAGAAAAATCAATGGGCTCCCTACTGTTTTGCACGCTCCTGTTCACAGCGACAGGCAGGTGGACTTACACTGTGTGAGCATTCAGCACGCACACCCTTGTAAAGTCATAGACACATGCTGGTTTTGTTTCACAAACTGGACTGGACATGAAAATGCCCGCGTAGACACGTGCACAGTGAATGGCAGGAAGGTCATTTTTATTTTAGGCCTTAATCCCTTTTCAACTGATCTGCTTATGAATTTTACCTCTATGTTGTATATAAACAATTTTTATTGCATGATACTTTTTTTTATAAATGGTTCCTCAAATGTATGCATAGTTCTGAAGAAGCAGCAAAGCCTAGTTGCATTATACTGTATGTATCTAAACTGACATCCGCAATGTTTCCAAACGGTTTGCTAGGCCTCACCTTTGCACAAGAACCAAACAAACCCCCCCCTTCACTGATTACAAATGCATTTTCTTTAGAACATTGTAGTTTCAGAAAACCAGATTAAAGGGGGCTTGATAAATCCTTAAACATGTCAGTTATTAATAATTATTGATTATTCGTGTTATGTACATACAAAGTCCATTATTGAAATATAAAAATTAGGTTCCCTGTTACATACAGTGTTTAAATATTTAAAACCCTATCCAAGGTATTGTGACAGTCAAGCTGTTTCATGCCTGTACAATTTTATGTTAACATATTGTTTTTATGTATGGCATATTATAATAAATGTATTATAATCCCATGTAATTTCTGCTAGAAGCACCCAGGCAGTTGAGGTTTTTTCAGGTATTCACACTTAAATTCTGGAAAACTATATTTTACTGATTTATTGTAACAATAAAAAGCATCTATACATTAACAATAGTTGCAGGTGGTTTGTCCAAAACTTTGTAGCATCATAATTATTATCCCTGCGGCCATTTAAAACACTTATAACAGGAGATTACTGGAATGTATCACTAATTTTACACAATGTAAAAAACAGAAATGCTAAGAGGCAGGGCTGTTACACATGAGAGGAAGCGGCAGTGTGAAACCACTGGAACCACAGACTTTCCATTCATGCACACACAGCTGACTGATTTATCGGAGAACCTGGCAGCTTATAGCCTTTGAAGCTCATAGCCTGCTACCTTACTAAAAGATATGTTGGCTGAGACATAAAAAAGTACTGTAAACATTGAATGACCATAGAAAAAACTGCCCCCCCCCCCACACTTCAATAAACTCCACAAGATCTGCTATACTTCCTGCAAGTACAGCATAGTGCTAATAATATGGGCTTATTATGATATTATGTGGCAGTAAAATATACTTGCATATAACAAGATAAATTCTTGATCAGGATTTCATGGTGGTTTGGTCAACAAATCTCACCACCTCAACAACACAAGCCCAAATTAGTGTTGCTACATTAGGTTAAACATTAAAGTACACAGACACTGACCAAAAGTAGCAGAGACCTGGCCACACTGTTCACTGACTGCACAATATGGGAAAGTGGCGTTTAAAAAAATGATTTAAATTACAGTGTCTTTTATTAGTCAAGATACCAGTAGGATTTAATTATTATTGTCATATGAAAATATGTCATAACGGAAATAGGTTCTCATACAAAATGGGTAAAAATTCCCCAAAACACTTTTATCATCCAACAATTCCCTTGTTCGGCTCAACCAAGCTCCAAACAACTCCATGCTCAGGTACAGGGGGTAAAAATTCCCCAAAACACTTTTATCATCCAACAATTCACTTGTCCGGCTCAACCAAGCTCCAAACAACTCCATGCTCAGGTACAGGGGGTAAAAATTCCCCAAAACACTTTTATCATCCAACAATTCACTTGTCCGGCACAACCAACCTCCAAACAACTCCATGCTCAGGTACGGGCTCAACAAGAACTTAAACCAACAAGCTCACTAAAAACCAACAAGCAGCCTTTTGTATTGTGACCATTGTCTCCAGCTGTACCAATTACACTGCTGAGGACTGTGGGAAAGCAGTAGGTAAACCATGAATGTCAGGCTGGCCAGTCTTAAGTGGGCAAGACTCTGATTAGCTACCCACTGTTGTGCCACTGTATTCTGTCTCCTTATTATTGTTAATTTCTTACCATTTAAATATCCAATTGACCTCTTCAGGTGAACAAAGCTTTTCTCTGTGAGCATGTTTGAATATGCTTTAAAACTGAGAAATTATACTTGGAACATGTCTTCACGAAGCTCTTGGCAGATTTACCGATTATTTACCATTTATATAAACAAAAAATGTATAGATCTTAATGTAATGCATAATTACTGTATTTATCAATTGCTCTTTATTGAGGCATGAATTTGCCAATTATCTTAATTAACTCTTAACTCCTATACATTGATGTAAAATACATGTTGATTTTCTTAGGGTGATAATGAACAGGTAGTCTTCTGGAGTAAGATATTTTTTGTTATAACTTTTATACATCCAAAAAAGTCATACAAAGTCTTTTTCTTTGAAATTCTGTACATTTTATGCAAATTGTTTTTGCTGCAATAGACACGAACAAATAGTTAAGCTGAAATAAAATGTATAAGCAGATTACGAATAGTCATTTACATTATCTAAAGACAACTGGGATACATTTTGAAAACTGAAAATTGAAAACATAATGATAATGATACATGAACATAAGCCCTTAAGTCCCAAATGTCCCATGTTCAGACAGTGCAGAACAATAAGGCATACCCGGTCCAGGAGCAGTTTATGACTTTTATTCTTCATTTTCTGAAAAACAGAAAGAAGTAAAGAAGACAATCTCAAGGAAAAACAACCTTTCAAAGAAAGTAAAAAAATAAACAGCTTTTCAGCCTTTAAACCCAACAATAATAAACCCACAAAAACCCAGCCTGACACAGCCACAGAATAATTTTGTCTATCAGCGAGCACATCCCTCTCTTTCCCTCTCGTTTTGTAATTCCATGCACTCCTGTCAGGTTTCACTTGCCAAACCTCACTCAAGTGTGTGTGCTGAGGTCCTGGCAGTGGGTAACACTCCAAGGTTGCTTGTCAGTTTGAGCTGCCTGGAGGTGTGTCTCCATGCTGTGTGTTACACATGTGATGGGGTGTCTTCATTGTGTAAACACTATGTATTATTTTAATTTTATTTTTTTGCACCAGTACAAGGGCAAGAAATGAAGGTAATGGTAAAAAATTGTATATCAGTTTCCAGCTAAGGAATGTGAAATACCAATTCTTTCTTCTGCAATTTTGATACCCTTTCTATCAATAATTAATTACAAAAATATTACACTCCCTTAATGGAAGACTGCAGAGAGAAGGAGGTGGGATTAGCCTTCTATTAGGCTAACAATATGACAATAAAAATAACAAAGTGACAGAAAATAGCTATGTACCAATAAAATAAAATAAAATAGTTAACACTTCGAGTTCTTTAAATTGGCTGTTGTGTCTCACAAGTAGAACAAAAACAAAGCATAAATATATTAAGTTACAGTTAAGACGAAATTCTTTAGAATCTCCATATTGTCTTAGTCATATGAAGAAAAATCTATAACATAATATCCTCGCTACTGCAAGATGTTTTAGTTTAAGTATTGTGCTTTCGAAATAGATTAAATATAGTGGTGAGCAGCTTTCAAATCTTTGATTTGTCAATAAAAGACAATATTGGGACCAGATCTATTTTATTTTTCCATTTGTGGTAGAATGAATATTTTCTCACATAGGGTGGTATACAAACCTTTATTTGTATTGTTTCGAAACTTACATTTAGCAAGAGCTAGATTCCTGTTTTCAATTTTTCTAGAGCTGCACTAGTACACAAATCAGTAATATTTTGCCAAGCATGCTAAGTAAATTATTATTATACTGTATTTAATTTTTTATGTATAGTTCTAAAAGATTGAATTTTGGAGTGGTACAAGTAAAATATTAGATCAGTAACTATTGTGTCTTGATAGATGTTATTTTAGTCCTGACTAGTTCATGCCTTCTATATAATGGTAATACAATATTTTATACTATACATTAGTACAAATACAGGTACGTGTTGTCAGTTTTTCCCCCAAAATGTTTTGCCAGTAATTGAGTTGCCAGAATAATATTTAATGTAATGTAATCACACACACACACACACACACACACACACACACACACACACACACACACACACACACACACACACACACACACAGTCTCTGTCTCTGTCTCAGTCTCTGTCTCTCTCTCTATTCTACTGCAGATATTTATGAGGGAAAAATGCAGTTTCACCCTTCTGCTGTCTCCCCAGTGTTTGTAAAAAATAGAACGCTAATATTTAGTGTTAATCTCTCCCATTGATCTTGCATGGAAAATCCTTAAAAAAGTATCACTTTGGTTATTCATTAATCAGCTCATTAATCCAAAGAGAAACTACAGAAATGCAAGTGAACCAAAAAGCATAAAGGCCTGCAAAATTTGAATGACTCATAATAACATGCAGGACCGCAGGTGCAGAAATTCAGCTTGTTCAGGCACAACTAATTTGAACATAAAAATCACACAAAATCAGAAACAGTTTCTTGGGATATAACTGATCAATTTATAACTGGATTGAGTTAATTGATGTGTTTATGATATGATACAGAAAACTCAATACATTATTAACAGTAACAAATAATTAAAAATAAATAGGCTTTTTTGTGTATTTCAAAATTTTCCTAAATTGTTAATCAAACAAACAATGGTTGGTATATAATTAACATCATACAATAAATAATTACATTTAAAAACATATAGATGTATAGAATAATAAATTATGAGATTTTTTTTTTTTTTAAGTCAATCTCCCCAGCAAAGATCCAAGGACAATTCATCATATCATGCTTATTGTATTTTTGTGTCCTGCTGCAACATCATTTTCAAGGGGACTTCCTCTTAGTATTCCCAAAGACCTTTCACCAACAGTCTACCATCTGTGTCTATTATAAAGTAATATGTAAAATCCCCGACGTTTAAGAAGTGTCTTCCCCTCCCCTTGTAAACACAGCTTTGTTAAATTAATTGTGTCTACGAGACACGTTCTGCTTATGAGTTGCAAGTGTTAGGACACAACTTCAAGAAGCAGATCGTGGCCTCCAGAAGTGAGTCCTATAGTAAATGCACTTGCTCGAGCATTGACAGAGTCCTATGAGTTCGCTAGTTTTGAATTTAGTTCGTGTCATTGGCTGATTATGACCTGAAGAGCACAGCATCAGCACACAACCTATCCCAGTCTAAGTGAAGCCCAGACTGGGATGAGTTAAATCATCAGGGCTTTTCTCGGCTGGTTGTCTCATAAAGTCTTCCTGGTCACCTGCAGGCCCGCAGTACTGTACACAAGCTGTGTAGCCTGCAGTGCGGAAAAGAGACGGGTGGTGGAAGGATTAGAGGAGACTAGCCATACTTTCTCACTCGCCACGTGTGGCGCTGGGAGTCGTAGAGACAAGCTGAGATGCATTAGCACAATTTGGAATTCCAAATTGGGAGTGAAAAACAATTAGTGATTCAAAATGAATCAGGCTAATTGATATTCCACCCTCTTTTTCCACCACCATTTTTCCAACTGTGTTCCATAGATTTATATATCTATTAAAGTGAAAAACTATGGTTTTAAAATGTGAAATTTGTCCAATCATACTTTAAAAAATGTTTACGCTGTAGCATAATTAGAAAAATAACACGTTAAACTTTTATCTGAAACTAATGGTTTACGATTTCAGGGGCTGAGGTGACGTCACCTATACCTGATTACTTTGTTAATTACTGTCTTCAAGTTCTAATCCTGTCAATCAATCATTGTTATCGATTTAATGTATATATACATATTTTAAATAATCACCTTACAATTCTGTACATCATATTAAAAATGAATGGTTAAATGTGTTAGGAAAATTCAAGGCAGGTCATTTATTCGGCCCAATGTGTGTTATATGCAGCAAAGATTTCACCAGATATTTATGCTAACTATAAATGCATTGCCAACGACCTTTGTCAGACCCATTTTCCCCACTTGTAATTATGACTTGGAAAGAAAATACCATTGTCGTAAACGTATACTTGCAGTATTTACGAGTGCATGTGAACTCGTTCCAGGGAGTGATTCCACATCATTAGTATTCACCATGCCCACCATTCCTGATTTCAGTGGCAAGAGGAAAATTACTGGACACTGTTTAACACAGTGGAAACAGTAGAAAAACTTTTTTCTGACATTTCAGATAGAAAGACTTTTTATTTGAAATGGAAGCACTGCACAGGTACTTTAAACTAATCCACTTGAATGCCACTTGAAATCCCAATTGCTATGACATTCGTTTCATTGTTGCTGCGACTATTGTAAATGACAATCCGCAAAATCTCGGTCCATTGATCAATTATATCTTATGAAAGAAAATTGGTCATGTCATTTATTGCGTAATTTGTCATTTATATCAAGGAGAGATAACAAAGAATACATTCTTTAGGACTGCAGTTAGGGTTTAAAGTTGTATTCCATTGGTCTCAATATCACTAACCTTAGTAATTACACACTGTGGAGATCGAGGAGATTCAGAAGGCTCCTCCAACCCACCTAATTCCTCTCATTTCAGGGCACACAGCCCGTATAGGATGCTCCGAGTTGATTGGAGGTACATCTCTCACTGACAAGCACTGCTGGCCCACAGGTGCCCGGGAGGCCAACAATAATCGCTTTTCACCAAAAACATCCTGAGCTAACCTATGCAGACTATCAACTCTGACACCCCTTTACGAATTGTGTCATAGTGGACAATGGCATGGTTCATACTCAACCCCAGAG
Organism: Hiodon tergisus; assembly: GCA_025775045.1. Lineage (NCBI taxonomy): Eukaryota > Metazoa > Chordata > Actinopteri > Hiodontiformes > Hiodontidae > Hiodon > Hiodon tergisus. Next base: position 2,614,822 of record JAOVYW010000084.1, on the reverse strand, counting down.
AATCTGAATCAAAGGACTCAGGAATGTACATTTACTGGCTGGACTGGCTGCGTGCTAGAAATAGTTACATCAAAGCAATTACACATGTCACTCTCTGCAATTACGCAGTCTCTTTCTGTTTTAGTACTGTCTCAATCAATCAAACTTTATGTTTTATAGTGCATTTTTACAAATAGAATTGGTTATGTATATATATTTTTTACGGCTAAACTATATGTATTTTATGTATATATGTCGTATTCACACACATAAGAACAATTTAAATATTTAAATATGTTAACCTTGTACATAATATATAACCTTGTATATAAACATTGTATTTTAAAGTGGTTGGGGGAGGCTCTTTCCCCTCAGAAGACTATGGGTGTGCTCCCTTGCTTGATACAACACATAGATAAAGATGTGTTCATTCACATTCTGCTCTTAACCATTTTCCATTGACAAGCAGACCTCAGACCAAACATAAACTCTGCAGGCTTGATAGGGAAGATCCTCTAAAAGAATAAGCTACTGGCAATAAGGTGGGATTTGCAGAATGCGCTACATCCTGTGATAACCAAGCAAGATGGTGCTAGGATTTGTTTGCATATTTGGCATGCAAGAAGAGGCAAACTGTGAATGTGTATTCCATAACAGGGGTGCAATGCTCAGTACAAATATGGTGCAATGCTCAGTACAATTTAGTCAGAGGCCTTTTCTCCATTACAGGACTGCCAGAGCCATCATCACCAACCTACATATGCTTATGATACTAATGTAATATACTGTACACATCAATCAATCAATCAATTTTATTTCTATACAGCGCTTTTCACATGTTGCCATGTCACAAAGACGCTTTACATAGAGAATGATACAGTATGTCCCAGCCCTGACCCCCCAAAAGCATGCCAGTGGCAACAGTGGCAAGGAAAAACTCGCTAGGCTTGCAGGAAGAAACCTTGAGAGGAACCCGGCTTAGTGGGGGAGCCCATCCTCTGCTGGCCGGCACTGGGAG
>JAOVYW010000084.1:2590847-2601018 GCA_025775045.1 Hiodon tergisus | reverse complement strand
TGGCTGGCTGGCTGGTTGGCTGGGTGGGGGAGACCTAGTTCCAGGAGTACCCCAACTAAATGCTCCCCAGCTGCACTTGCTCGGACCACTATAACACTAAAGTCACTCATCTGATCCAAGAGGTCTTCTGAATAAATCGGACTTTACTGATTTATTAAACTTTGCCAGCGATGTGCCCTAAATTGGTCCATCCTGTAACAGTCAAGGTTGTAACCACGTTTGCACTGTTCTAATTTCCAGATCCATATCGATATTCCCAGGACAAACCCCCTCATCCCTCTTTTCCAGCAGCCTTTGGTGCAGGAGGTGAGCTCCCAACCACGTCTTCAGTGTCTGCTTTGTGCTGTACTGAATGTTCGGGGGGAATGTCTATTCTGAAGGTTCATTCATCAAGATCAAAGTCAGTAGGGAGAAAATCTTTCTATTGATTTGACATGTAGAGCACCCTCAGCTGGGATTCCACTGAAAGGGACTTCTGACTTTTTTAAAACCGATGCAGCAGGTACAAATGTGCACAGTATACTATCCTGTGAGCATTTTTATTGAATGCCACTTAAAGTGTACATAAATGCAGCATGGTTAAATGGATTAGGTGTGAGGTGGAAAGGTCATTAGGGCTGACTTAGGTGTCTGCATCTTATGGAGCCCTCTTCCAATAAAAGGTACATTGGTTTTCTTTTCTTTTTTTCTTTTCTTTTTCCGAGAGGACGCGCAAGTGTATTTTAATCAGTACAAGGTGGTTCGGTAAAGAATGGTATGAATGTGTGCCTGCAGTGTGCAATGCTGTCGTGCAGCAGGGGGTGCTGTGGCAATGTGGAACTCCACCTGTCAAGAGTTCCCAAATTCTCCCCTTCTCTATTCTTAGCCATGCTCTTCATTTATTTCTTTTTTCCCCTCTCCAAAGTGGAGAGTATTCACAATCTGATAATTCAATTGGCTTCAACTTTTAGAAAATTTCATTAAAGTTTAATATGGTGGTGGAATAATTGTGATAAAGATTATGTTTTAGAATATATATATATATATATATATACTTTTTTTGCTTAACTTGTGCTCTATGCATAAAAGATTAGAAGCCGAGTTTATCCTGCAAGGAATGATTTTGGAGTAACAATAACTTCCTGGGGTTCCTTGTGTCAGCGGTAAAATGTAGACCTGATTGCCATACCCTCTTGGTCGAAAGACTGTAGCCAGAAAATCAGAATAAATAGACACACGCAGGGCATGCATTTTTAAAGAGCAGGATCCTTTAAGATTGTAACAGGAGGGGTGTGGTCTTACTGCTTTTATTAAGAATAATTTATCCGAGTTCATGTTCATGCTCATGTAACTTACTTAATTAGTATTACTTTACTTGGTAATGTCTTTACCACTCGTCTAGACCACTGCCTGATTGGCTTCACCACAGAGTCGATTACCAACCGAAACAAAGAGTTTACCTTATCCTTTAGTCTGCAGTTGGTTCTCAGTGGTTATTGTGAAGTTTAGGCTCAGTCATGGTGAAAGTGGCTGGAAGAGGCTGACTTCTAGTCAATTGTCCATTAACATGGATGAAAAGATCTGGTGCGACGTAATGAATGGCTGCTGAGAGGATTAGCCTTTTGTGATATATTCTAGAGCTCTGTGGTCCCAAGCTTTGGAGTTGCAAAGGTATCTGGCTCAGAAGTGTTCTGTAGTTCATGTTGTTCTTTTTGTTAATGTGTGGTTGTCTTTTAAAAGCTGGTGTTTATTAATTATAGAAAGGTATGGGGGGAGGGGAAGGGGGAGAAACATTTTGATATAAAATGAAACGTAGCATGGTGCGAGTGTTTCTCGTTAGGACAAGGTTCGTAATGTTGTGCTGAGACTCCTCTTCATGGAACCGCCTTCATTATTTATCTGCTGTTTGCACCGTGGTTTTTGACAAGCTTCTGCTGGAGCTTCAGGGTGGGAAGTTTAATGGTATCTACTGCTGTACTGCAGTTCCCTGAAGGGGGGGGGCAAATGCTTCATTCTGTTGCTTCTACTCTCCTCTAAATCCCTGCCGCCTGTTCCTGCTCCTGACCCTCTGGCACAAACCCCCCGAATCCACTCAAAGAATGTTTGTATGCAATATGTTTCATATATGCAGTGAGAATCGTTCTGGAGAGCAAGGCAGAGTGCTGGAAAGTAACCGATTTTAATTTATTTTGTCCTATTTTTTATGGGCGATTTGTCTGATGTTTCTGGATAGTGAGGAGAAAAAAAATGGACCTTTTCTAGTATGAAATCAATTTAGCCTTAAAACTGTGCGCCTACAGCCACATCTTTGATGGCTATAGACGGCAGGAGTTTCCTTGTGTAAAACGTGACCTTTTGGTCTACATTGTAGGCTGGTAAAAGCTGACTAAACAAGTAGGCAAATTGCTTCAGATGGAGAGAAAATCAATTTAATAAAGTCTACAAGTTAGTGCTGAAACAGAAATCAGAGAATCCTGAATGTCAGGAGGGAGTAGACATTTGACGGCTGCATACATCGTTTTTGGACACCCTGCATAATTTAAGAATGGATGAATAAACCAGAAGTTCACTGAAAAAGGTAGCTGCATCACATTGCATTTTACGTTGATGTTAAGTGAACCATTTTCTGCTTTGTGAAAGACCTGCATAGGTACTTCCTGGCAAAGGAGAGAGTTTTTGGCATTGCAACCAGAAAAAAATGTTGCCACAATGGATAAAAGTGAAGTATGCAATTTTAATAGTCGTCTTCGATGCCTCGTTTCAGCGAAAGACTCTTATAAATCATTAATGTCTGGAGTCCTATTGTTCACTGAAGCACTACTGTTAACAGTATGTACCCTTGTTTGTCTGCGTGCCATTGGTTTGGAGTGCTGTCGTCATTCACTGCTTCTGTAATCTTTACCTGTGCTTAAGGTGTTTGAGAGGATCCTGTTCATCTGGGCAATCCGTCACCCTGCCAGTGGCTATGTGCAGGGCATCAATGATCTGGTCACCCCGTTCTTCGTGGTCTTCCTCTCTGAATTTGTCGGTAAGTGAGCCCCGGAATCACGGATGTGTGTTCATGCATAGCAGATGTGATTGATCTGGGTCCTGAGCTTTTCGCAACTTTAACATCTCATCCTTTATGTAAAGCAGGTATTTAATCTTCAATTTTGAAATGGTCAGGTCTTCAAACGATACAAAGAATACTTGGACCAAAAATGATTTACGCAACACAAATGTCCGTTCGGTGCTTTCGAGCTGCTCTGTGTTGCAAGCATTCTTGCCTTATTACTAGTTTGTGTGTCGTGTATATATAAATGCCTAGGACGTGAAAGCATTTTCCCCGCCACCCCCAAGGTTTACAGGCTACTGGAAAAATTACACGAAACTAGATGTTTGCACTGGCTTCAGCCCACTTTTATGTAATTGCTCAAATATATTTTCCCATTAGCATTTTGCAGTAAGCTTGGTTCAATGTTAATGTGGTTATAGAATTGAAGGGGAAGGCAGAAATTGCATGTCCTAAATTGAATAGAGGCCCTGTCCTTATAGAGGACCTATATAGAGGCAGCATCTTGTTTCTGTTTGGCCACGGCTCTCACTGTTGAAGGACCAATGGTATAAACGGTGAGAAAATGTGTGTCCCTTTCTCCAGGACCTTAGATTGTTTTTACACTGAAGCAACATACACTTGCAGGTCTTTTGTATGTCATCTGTGCTTCAGGGCAATTTTAGTTTTGTTTTCCCTTGCCCTTGGAAATGTGAGTTTCCCCCAATTGGTTCCAAGTGTAACGTCAAGATAAATCCATAGTAGAAAGGTTGTAAAACGCATTTTATAGGCCTGCTGTTATAAAGTTTTACTTTTAAGGAATGTACGTGATTGCCGTAATGTTAGTCACACTAACTGTTCATTAGTACTGGTGAATTACTGTTCTGCCAGTAACATTGAAGTACATTCTTGCTAAGCCTTTCCCTAACATGTTGAATTCCTTTTTTCACTAGTTAATCTTGGTCTGATTCCAGCTGCCCATTAGAAGTTAATTTTTTTTAGTGGTAATGGCAGATCCATTACAACCCCTGCAGAGTAGAGTGGCCTTGTCAAAGCAGCGAGCACCAGCTGTGTTGAGGCAGTCATGACGTTGACTTTAGTGTTTCCCTTGTCACTGAACAACTGCATCTCGCAGACCACTGTGGCTCTGGACTTATGAAATCCAAAAACGGAGTCCGAAGACCCTAAGTGGTTGTGTGGAACTGATGATCTGTCCATCTGCTCTGGATCTTCGGGCAATGGTGCAGGTCCTGAACTGAGGGATATAGATCTCTGAAGTACTGCATCGCTGCAATATCAAGAAACTTGCATCTCTCTCTCACGCTCTCCGCACTATGTTTCCTCTCTTTCTGCAAAGCTTAATTACTTGCTAGTTAAGGATTAGAGGGCAGCAAAGGAAACAAATTGAAGTTTTCTTATACATGCCATGGCAGACAAATCAACAGTTTATACCCAAGGACACCGGACCAGATTAACCCAAAGCACCGATCAATGCCAGCGACACTTTTTCCTCCTTTGTTCCCCCTCTCTGCACTTAAATACATTTTCTCGATTATTTATTTGTAGTTTTTTTCCCCTGCTGCTCTGGGGGAACCGTTAGTCAGTTTCTGAAGTGGAAAGGGCTCCATGGATTGGCGATATGATGCTACAGAACCGGTTGATGGCTGAGCAGAGGAGCCTGTCAATGTCCATGAGTGATACTGATAATCTAAACGCTCTGCTTTGGAAAGGTGAATGCAAGCTCCACACTGCTTTCTCATCTAGAAATACATGTGTACAAGTGCCGACCGGTGGGTGGGCGAAGAGTTTGTGATTCTGTCGTCGTCCCTTTGTTGTCTGCGTCAGCAGATTGGCTGTCTCTGTCCCTCGACCCTGGGTCTTTTAAGGTCGGCTTTAGGGCTGAAACGATTACTTGAGTAACTCGAATAATTTGATTACAAAAAATGAAAAATCTTTGTATCGATGCTTCGTTTGATTACCGTCACTGGCGTTATGTCAAGGTTCATCGTGTCTCACACGGACGGTTACTATTGACGCACTGTATTCAGAATTCAGGTGACGCGATGGAGCAAAGCGAAGAGATGGGCAAGAGGAAATTACAGAAAATGTCCAAAGTTTGGGACCACTGTAGTGGTTTTCAGCGAATGCTTATGTACTTGTGCGCTAATGCATAAGTTTTCCTGTCCTTTTAATCAAGCCGTTGGCTTGCTGCGTTTCTCCTTTCCGTTCTCTTCTCATAGCATTTGTCTACCACAATTAACATTCGCCTGTTTTTCAAACGCGATCTACTGCGTCTCTACTACATTCACACGTTTGTTTTCAGTCTTTCTATATTTAATTTGTCTATATATCCTTTTTTTCAGTCAAAATTAAATGAATTATATATTTGAGATGTTTTTGGTTTATATCTTCACATCTGAAATATTTTTTTTTTAAATTATGTTAAAACATATGAGGTATTAATTATATATTATTTAGATTTTTTTATATTAATCATGGTTGTCATCTTGCCATCAGCAATTATCATTAAAAACAACTTTTTTGCCTCACAATTCGTCAACATTACGAGGAACAGGAAGTAATTGACAATTTCCATTTCTGAAAAAGGAACAAATTTAGTTATGACAGTCCATACAGCAGGTCCCTTGTGCTGCTTTTATGCTTAAAAAACATATGTCCTAATTTCATAATGTGAAGTTTATACGAGTACAACGCAATATTTAGTTTTGCTTATATATATTTTGGATATTTAAAGAAGTTTTACTGTTTAAAAAGTGGACAAACACATTTTTTATAAGGTGAGGATTATATATTTTAACTCAATTTGTAGCTTTGTTTTTGATTTACATTTTGGATATTTAAAGTTTTGCTGCTTAAAACTGTGGACAAACTTTTGTGTTTTATTTAAGGTTTAAAATGTCGAAATTAAAGATTATATTAGTAAAACTCAATATGTGGCTTTTGCACTTTTTAAAGTACACATTTACACATAAATACCCTGATTTAGGGTTTTATTTTGTTATTGTAAACAAAAAAGCTAAAATCGAAAAAATAATCGCTTGATTAATCGATTATCAAAATAATCGTTAGTTGCAGCCCCAGTCGGCTTTGTTTGTTAACCAATTGTCATTTTTATCCATGCTGGGAAACTCCCACTGTGTGTCTACAGTCCTTTTCCCATGCTTCACCAAACCTTAAGCCTCCTCAAAGAGCACGTCTCAAACATTTCTTCTTAGTTCATAAACTTCCACCAAGCCGCATTAAAATGGGACCCCCCATTGACGGGAGTTATACTTTCGATACTTTCATTTTAGCATGTCTCTGTCATCGTGAAGGTGACATGGATTTTTTGAGTGAGTGACAGGCTGGTTTTCCAAAGAGCGGCTACTCTTTTTGACTACAGGCTCCGCATGCCTCATTGAATTCTTCTTTTTGCCCTCTTTTCAGACAGTTGCCCTCCTTGGAGTATGGAGGTATTGATCCCTCAAACTATTCAATATCGGGTAGTAAAGGGCTTAAAGGATGGCCAGGAGGCACTGCAGCTATTGTTTTCCTTGCTGCAGAAATGCTAACAGTGAGCTTGCCTTTTGAAATCCTGCTGCTCAGGAGCAGCGAAAGGATGTTCCCACAGGGCAATGACCTGATTTAATCTTACAAGAACACAGGGGCAAGTGTTAACTAGCGGGAACCAAGAGCACCGCGGCACCTACGAACGTTCTTCCTTCGTTTTATCGTGAGGATTCATTTTGTTTTTTTATTATTAATTTGGACTCTCAAATTTCATCACTGCTAGCTTGCTGGTTAGCTCTCCCATTCCTCATCGGCAAATCACATGGCATGAATTTTGAGCCAGGTCAGCATACTCAGTCTGCGCTTCGTTGAGTGGCTTCCAGCTGAGCCACTCGGAAGGCCAGGTTATTATCTCAGACCATGAGGAGGAGGAGATGAATGCCTGGTGTTTTAACTCATTTTGGCCAATTAACATGAGAGAGCAGCAGAGTTGGGTGGGGTGGGGTCTAGATGGTGTTGCTATTATGTATGGGCTTCCTTCAGTGCTTTTAGGGAGGCAAATATCCCAATCCTTAAATTCACCATTTTTTTTCTGAACCTGAGCCCTATGGTAGTGTCTGTCTCTCAAGCACAGAGCTAGTGTTCCAGCAGTCATGCCCTCGAGGGGAATGCGATGAAACCTATGAATGTATACAACATTATTTGGTTCTCTGAACCCATTCTGTCCATTTCTTAAATTAAATTAAATCTTAGCTTTTTAGCTATGGATTTTTTTACTTTGTCTTGACCTCTTGTTCTGTCTAACTTAATTTAGTGTGGTACTTGGGAACATTTTACTGTTTGGTATTGTACTGTAAGTACACCTCATTATCTGAAAATGATTTAGCTCTCTACGTTTGGGACATTGCAATGTTTGAGTGTAATTGCAGTCCGAGATTAAATTCAGTGTAATATGTATCAATACAGTTTAGTGCTGCTGTTTTAAAGAGCATTTAAAGGTCAGATCTATTAAGGAGTCCCAGATGGAGAAGTCTTGAATGTAAAAAGTATAGACCCTAGCAAATTCTGATGCCAGCCCCCGACAAGAGCAGTAACCAAGTGTGCTGTGGTCACTCGCATGGCAAACGCGAGCTGACGCATCGCTTGTGTGTCCCATGTTGTTCATACAGAGGAGGACGTCGAGAACTTTGAGGTGTCTGCATTGCCCCTGGACACGCAAAGGAACATCGAGGCCGACAGTTTCTGGTGCATGAGCAAGCTGCTGGATGGAATACAGGTCTGTTCACCCCCCGCCCTCTCTCTGCCACTGTTGTATGCCTTCCCAGCACAGTCAGCCTGGTCCATCCAGGTTCATCTGGGGCCTCTCCCTTCCAGGCTTGGGTAATTTCCTACCTTCATCGTTGTAATTTCCATCTCTGAATCCCAGCCTTTCTCTTCTTTAGCTCCCCAGTGGTGGGATGAACAGCTTGCAGTCATAACATCTGCCCAGTCGTCTCCTATCGGCTCGCTTCTTTAAATAGGATTTCTCATTTCCTCCTGCACTTAAAATGTCCTGCTGCTCATGCCTCATTTAACGTGGCCAATTTACTTAAGCTTTTGAATTTCTCTGACAAGTCATATGATTTCAGTAAGCATTCGTTAGCCTGATGCAGGCGTCTTGGCATTGAAAATATACCCATGCTTCAGTCTCAATGTTATACTTTATTGGATTCAAAGTTAATATTTAATTATTATTTTAAGTTTTTCTGTTGGTTACATATTGAGTTTGTTGTTGGTGTCTTCATGCCTGGCTAATGGGGCTTAGAGACGGGATTGAATAGCACAAGTTCTGTCCCATAATTGCTGATGACCCTCCCCTAACTGTACACTGTTATTGTACGGTTATTCCCTGTCCCCTAAAACTTAAAAAAATCAAAACCAAAAATATACAGGGAGTTTTATGTTTTCTTTCTCTTTTATTGTAAATGGTAAGATTATTGTGAGTCTCTTTCCTCTGTCTGGCAGGATAACTACACCTTCGCTCAGCCTGGGATTCAGATCAAAGTCAAGGCTCTGGAGGAACTGGTCAGCAGGATCGATGGTGAGACATTAGCATTGTCACCGCAATTATGGTCTACACTGTATATCCCAATAAACAAACAATCCTGTTCAGTAATTACTGTTACCTTGGCATCACTCACAGAGATGCTTTCTGGCTGTTTGCATACTCCGCACTGACACGATCAAACTGCGAACTTCTTTGGTTCTGTAAAGCATGACGTACGCTCATCCTTAGTTGGTCCACAGTCACGTAGTTTAAATTAGCGTTTCCGCTTTTCCCACTCCCACACATTTAGCAGTGCTCCTGTGGGATTCGCCATGCACTTGTGGAGGAACTTCCGCGCATTCACGTGTGTAGAAAAGTCTGATTTCTTCACCAGCTATGGACAGTCTAGATTTACCACCTGGCTAACGATGACTTGAATACCGATCAACAGTGGGCCCATAAAAGATGGCGTGGCGCTAGGTTCTGTCAACGTTCCATCAATCAGACACAGCTGTGGTGCTCAGGCCTCCTTTCACCTCTCCCCATGGGAGGAGAGAAATTGATTACTTTCCTAAAGCAAGGCAGGAAAGAGACCCGAAAAGGAGTGACGTGAAGGGAGAGCAGGGTGACTGAGAAGCTTGGGGAAAATAGAGAAGGGAACCGTTCCCTTAAAATGCGTGGGGGAATTGCAAGTGACAGAAAAATGTCCCTACTGGCAACACTGGATTCATATATGGCTATCTACAAAACACAGATTTCAAATGAGCTAATTGTGGAAGCCATATATCTCTTCCTTCCTCCCATTCATTTATGTCCTAGATGTTCCCAGTAAATGCCTGGGAGTTGTATTTGCTGTCACACCCCAACTCAGATATTGCACTACTGTGCCCAGGGTTCCATTATCCAGTTCTCCCTGCTCAAGTGTTTTTGAAGGTTGCGTCAATGGCCAGATGGCATTAATCAGCATCAGCAATGATGGCATTTTAAAAAAAAAAAAATTATTTTTATGAAGTTCACGTTCTTTCTGCTTAATAGACAAAACAGAGGAAACCATCTGTGTCTTAACACTGCCTCAAAAATGGACTGCCCTGTTTACGCTGTTTATTTTCCATTACGTACATGCTCTTGCTGTTTCCACAACGGTTAACACAGGACGGCAGGAAGGAAAACTGTAATGCGTGGAAGAGCCAAGCAGGCCCTGTGCGTTGGCCCTGACTGATTACTGCTAGTGTGTGTTTGTTTACAGAGAAGTCCAGGTTTCTGCTATAGTCCAGCAGTTCTTGTTTTGTGATGGGTAAACCCCAAACCTCTGATTGCGCGCAATTTCCTAATAGTGAATAAGCAACCCATAACATTTTTTTTAAAGATTTCAGCCTTTTGGTTGTTTTTTTAATTTATTTATTTATTTTTTATTTTTTTATAAAAAATAAAATAAGCTTTAAAAATCTCGCCGGTATCATGTCAGATTCCTGCCTATGCAAGGCATTGTTTAAAGCAACAATTTAACTTTTAGAGTTGAATCATAGCATTGATTGGACAGCAGTGGAATTCCCTTCTTTTTTTTTTCTTTTTTTGGTTTGCTATTAAAATGTGGAGGGAGTGTGGAGTGGGTAGGGATGTAGGGA
>JAOVYW010000084.1:2526530-2542972 GCA_025775045.1 Hiodon tergisus | reverse complement strand
CACCGGTGGGTCACAGCAGGGAAGTGAGTGAGTTTCAGACACCGGTGGGTCACAGCACTGAAGTCAGTGAGTTTCAGGGACCGGTGGGTCACAGCAGGGAAGTCAGTGAGTTTCAGACACCGGTGGGTCACAGCACTGAAGTCAGTGAGCGCTGAGTTTCAGACACTACTGAAGTATATTTACTGGTTTAGGATCGTAGGCAGCAGTGGAAGTTTCCATTTGGAGTCAGACGTGACAGTCACAGCGCTGTTTTATATTTATTTAGCCGGCCACAAACACAGCAGTCTTGATGATGACTTCCAGGTGGATTCACTCGTGTATAGTGCAAGTGAACAGAACCCTGCAGATTTAATTCTTTCAATGACTCAGCTGAGGGGAAGATTCTGTTAAATACATGTACTTTATGCACCTGTGGGGGTGGGGTCTTTATAAATGCAAAGATTTAATTGAAAGATTGCAATCTTTCCGATGCTAAAATGGCTGCATTCTTGTTTCCGCTACGAACTAAATATAATGTTCGGATTGCATTTAATTGTACCAGAATAAAACTAAATTGTTCACACAGAGAGTAGCTAGTTAACGACATCTGGTGGTTCAATAAAATAACTGGCGCTAAGTAGGTGAGAGTCAAGCCATGTTTAATTTCTAAATGTACAGAATTTGATATCAACTAAATTCAACCACTAAAATAAACAGTTAAGAAAACATGGTATACTTAATTTCAGATTATCGTTACAGCTTGGATTACTGACTTTGAGGTCAATAGAGACAGGGCCTCAACTGCAACCATTTATAATTAGAAGGTAGGGAGCGTTGCAAGGCAGAAAGTCGCCCCTTTAAAATGCCTGGGGGTGATTTCCTGCCAAGAAACGCTGCCTTCAAAGGATGCATCCTTTCATTTCAAACACAGCCAATGTGAAGCTACTCCAACCCCAGATGGAATGTCTGCCACGGATCTCGCGATATTTCGCGTCCGTTAGCCGTACATTGCCGACGAATGACTTTCGCGGTAATGAGAAGATGGCGTCTCGCGGTGGGTTTCAGACATCAGCTACTGGAGTTGGTACCGGAGTGATGAGTGCCGGGCCTCCGGGAAGCGGTGTACCCCCAGGAATGGGTCCTGGAACTCCCTCTGGTAGATTGGGACCTTCCCCCGGGGCGCAAACCCATCTTTATCGTCCTCCCATGCCCGGGCCTGGATACCCGGTAAGACCATAGTGAATTGTAGCCACGGAAACAAAGACGAGTAAGGGATGAGGGTTGGGTAGTTATTGCAGAGGTGCAATGAAATGTAGTAAATTCCCATATTGTATTAAATAAATATGGAACTGTTTTGTTTACCTGTATTGGCGGTAGCAAGATAGATCGCACGATTATTTGCATCCCAGAGACAACCCAGCATCGCCAAAAGTTATCAATTGATCATTTTAGTGGATACTCTAACTATAAAGTAGCTTCCTAGATGCTACAAACGATGCCGCGATCTAGCTTATTAGTTTATTATGATGCCTTTTGGGGGAAAAAGTGGCTTTTTCGTACAGCAGCTATGAGGGGTTACGAAAGAAAGTGCTAATTATAATAAACAATTTAAATTGAACTGGCCGAAGGCAAGTAAGAGAAAATGTAGCCTACGTATGCCAGAAGTCCACAGTAACGCCTTGTTACATTATTCAGTTACAAGGCATTTCTGTCGACATTATTCCTACGTTATATTTGAACATTTTACTCATTTACATTGTGTATTTAGCACGTGCCGAGCAATGCACGTCCTATTGTACCAATTAGGAGCCATTGTGGAACTGCAGTTTTGGAGCCAATGCTTCTCCCTACCTGACTTTATCCAGGGCATGGCTAAGTTCTGGGATTTCAAAACAGTTTGCTGGTTGTAGGTTAGATACAAAAGCAACCACACCACCTTTTATTTAATCTACTCCGGGGAGAGACAATCTTGATATCTTGTGGGCACCAGGGTCTATGGGATTAGAGCCACTTGTTTTTCACCTGGGAGGCCTTTTCCGATTTAAAATAATTCAGTTAAAACCTGTGGTCACTGTAGCCCTGGGGGACCACGGTTGAGTTTCTGGTCTTCTCTGACTTCTCTTAGAAATTATTTTTAGCATTCAGTTACACAGAGGTAACAGGTTTCTACAGCCACTCCTCTAATAAGTTGTTTTGTGGTTTGGGCTTGGGGGAAGGGGGTACTGATGTCCCTTCACAGATTCTGTAGATACAAAAGACTGCTTAACACAGGTATTAAACAATGTTAATTTATTAAAGCTATGGGAGACACATTAAGCTATGGGAGTGCTAATTTAATTTAGTACATTTGCTAGGCGTAAATTTCTTTTTTTAAACTGCCTGTTGGGACATTTTGGAGTACCCCGTATTTATAAAGAACACTATGAAGGAGATTTGATGTATGAGTGACATTAATCCACACTGTCCTCCATATGGCCCATTCTTAACAGAGGACTGGGATGCCCTCGGGGAACCGAATGCTGCCGCAGGGCCCCCCTATGGGCCCCCCCGGATATGGTGGCAGCCCCATGTCACGGCCTGGGATGCCACTTATGGACCCAGCCAGGAAGAGGCCCCCTCCTCAGCAGATCCAGCAGCAGTCCATCCAGAATCGCAATCAGCAGTAAGGGGTTCGGGAACCGAGCTTGCCTCAGAGCTTCTGCCCCCAGAAACATCCACCTGTGGTGACAGTCATACTAAAGCGATGCCTCTTGTCGGTGTGTTGACAAAAACATGACGGACTCTTCCTGTTCCCCATAGTGCTAAGAAGAAGAAGATTGCAGACAAAGTTCTACCTCAGAGGGTTAGTGTGCTTCTTGCTGTGAAAACGCTGAATTCTAGCTGCAGCGTTGTTTATAGTCAGCAGCTCTTTGACCACTACTGTGTCCTGGCTCCCCCCCCCCCCCCCCTCTTCTGTAGATTCGAGATCTGGTCCCGGAGTCCCAGGCCTATATGGACCTGTTGGCTTTTGAGCGCAAGCTAGACCAGACAATCATGCGCAAGAGGTTGGACATCCAGGAGGCCCTGAAGAGGCCCATCAAGGTGGGAGACCGCGCAGATAAAAGCATGTCCAATGCTGTCAGTCATGTTGATGTGGAGTAATGACAATGTCGCTTTTGAAATGGTTTTTTTTCTTTCTTTTTCCTAGCAAAAAAGGAAGCTGCGTATCTTTATCTCGAACACATTCAACCCGGCTAAGCCTGACGCGGAGGACAGCGAGGGAGCTGTTGCCTCATGGGAGCTGCGCGTGGAGGGGCGGCTGCTGGAGGACGTCAGTAACCTTTGGACAAGCCCTCAGGCTTCTGATTCTCGCTCGGTCTCCTTCACAGTTGCTGGTTGAAAATTGTTCCATTTAGAGCCAGCTGGCTTGGACACTGTTCTGTCTCTCTGGACTGAGTTTCCTGGTCTTATAAACATTCATAGGCCTGCCTTTGTGTTTAATACCAGTTAAGGTAGTGAATGTTTACTGTTGGATGTTAATCCAGCCTTTTATGTTCCACAGGGCTTTTCATGTGCTAGTGTGAGGATGCCTTCGATGTTGTAAACAGAGGCCACGTAATTTTATAAGTCTTGAAGTATCGGGCCTTTTATTGTCCATGGTGTTGCTTGAGATGTAATGTTTTATATTGTGTGTGGGGAAAAATGTAAATAAAAACAAACCGCAAAACGAAAGCTCCCAGTGGAACGAAGGCATGTCAAAAGAGGTGTCAAAGAAAGATTAGTGGTTTAAACATGGGAATCCGTATGAAGTAGACTCCTCTGTTTCAGACGGCTGTGTCCAAGTATGAGGCCACCAGACAGAAGAGGAAGTTCTCCTCGTTCTTCAAGTCGCTTGTAATCGAGCTGGATAAGGACCTGTATGGACCCGACAACCACCTTGTGGAGGTGTGTGACTGGTTCTGGATGCCTGTGGTGCCTTGTGTTTGGGAAGGGTTGTGTGTCTGACAGTCCAGCTTCGTTCTCAACACCAGAGATTGAATTTACTGTTTTCTGGGAAAGTGACATTGTTGTACATGTCTGCAGTATGATCTGTACAGTCTGCTGTCTGTCTGTGAATAATCAGTACCACCACCTCTTCCGCAGTGGCACAGGACCGCCACCACCCAGGAGACGGACGGGTTCCAGGTGAAGCGACCTGGTGACATGGGCGTGCGCTGTACTGTACTGCTCATGCTCGACTACCAGGTGAGACCGGGGAATACTGTTGAAAAACAGAAGGTTAAGCTTTTATGTAAAAATTAAATGCAACCAGTTTATGTCGTTATATCACTTAATCCTGTGTGTGTGTGTGTGTGTGTGTGTGTGTGTGTGCGCGCACGTTAGCCACCACAGTTTAAGCTAGATCCCCGCCTGGCTCGCCTGCTGGGGATCCACACTCAGACCAGACCTGTCATCATCCAAGCGCTGTGGCAGTATGTGAAGACCCACAGGCTACAGGACCCGCATGAGCGCGAGTTCATCCATTGCGACAAGTACCTCCAGCAGGTTTGCCCAAAGCTCTTCTCTGCTCAGATATTCGAGGGTCCTCTTATTCCCAGGAGGGGTAAATGACCCCTCTCTCTTCCTGACTCCCATGTTGGAGGGTATTAAAGGTAAATATCACATCTTGCCATTTTTTCAGATATTCGAGACGCCAAGGATGAAGTTTTCTGAGATTCCTCAGCGTCTGCATGCCCTTCTGATGCCCCCTGAGCCCATCATCATTAACCACATGATAAGGTGAGCACATTGTTATTAACCACATAAATAGACCCTCTTCCTTATACCCTGTGTCTGTATCCTATTACACATCATATTTACACTCCACCTGTACTTCATATCTGACATACTGTTCATATGCTCTTTAACCTATATATATTCTACAACCAGTAATCAGTTCCCTGCCCCAGAGCACCACACTGACACAGCCCGTCTTTGTATCAGTGTGGACCCTAATGACCAAAAGAAGACGGCCTGCTACGATATCGACGTGGAAGTGGATGACACTTTGAAGACCCAGATGAACTCCTTCCTCCTGTCCACGGCCAGCCAACAAGAGATAGCCAGCCTGGACAGCAAGGTTTGTATTCCCATTCTCTCCCCCCCCCTAAACTGCACATCAGTTTGTTTCAAACTTGCAGTTCTGGCATCAGGCCTAGTGATTGTCATATAGTAGTTGTCCCACTATACCTCAGTAAGAAGTATTAATGGGGCTGCTTTAGCTTTATATACTTACATTTAGAAAATGGCTTAGTTATTTAATGTTTTAAATGTTAAAAACATTTCAGTATTTTTCCAATTTATCTCCACTTTGCCCACATCGGCAGCTAACGTTGCATTAATGGGACTGTTTGTGATTGTTCTGTTAACCTTCCCCACCCCTCAGATCCATGAGACGATAGAGACCATCAGCCAGCTGAAGACTCAGAGAGAGTTCATGCTCAATTTTGCACGTGACCCTCAGGGCTTCATCAATGACTGGCTCCAGTCTCAGTGCCGGGACCTGAAGGTAGAGTGGCTGGCTTCATTCTCACTGCTGGGTCCTGAAATTTGCAGTAGTGCCCATCATTTGCCACCTTAAGCTTGGCTCGGTGTGGCGCTTATTCCAACGTGTCGCTGGCAAGGTTTGGCACTTACTCTGGTGTGTCGTTGACAGACCTTGACAGACGTGGTGGGAAACCCTGAAGAGGAGAGAATGGCGGAGTTCTACTTCCAGCCGTGGGCCCAGGAGGCTGTCTGTCGCTACTTCTACTCCAAGGTGAGCTCTCTGGTCCCTGTGCTCCCCTGCTCTCACCTTGCACCACGAACCTCTCTGTTGGAAACTGTTAGTTTAGGCTCCCCTTGTGATACCTCCTCCACCTCCCACCAGGTGCAGCAGAGACGACAGGAGCTGGAGCAGGCCCTGGGCATCCGAAACACGTGAGGTCCGGAGGGACCAGCAAGAGGGAGGAGTGAGGTTTTCTGTTCCTGACACGGATACAGATGCTCCACTCCGTCTGTTCTCCATCCCTTCCTTTTGAAAATATTGTTTAGCTTTCTACTCCTTCATCCTACTCTACAACCATTTGGTTAATTTACTGTAGCTGTCATCACACTAACGCAGCAATGCCCCTATGGTTACCAGTGGTGTGGTCCTAGCTGCCTGAATAGGCAAACAACCCCCACCCCCCTATACTGCACAGAGCGATTGAATATGTTAAAGATGTCTAATTTTCCCACTCAGAGAAACCCAATTTGGTTTTGCCAAGCACTGACATGGGAATTTTATTTTCAAGTCCTGGAGGACCTGTTTATGGCTCTCATGGATAGGTCGTCCAGTAGAAGTATTGGGAACCCATGCCTGAACAGGCTGTAGCCTGATTGGACTGTTTGATCCAGGTCCTGAAGGAAAGAGGCCATACCAGTCTGTCGTCTGGCCCATTGTCATGCAGGAACACCCCTTCCCCCCGCCATACCACTCTTTCTGCAGGCCCGTTTTCATGCAGGAGCCGTTGGATGAGTGCCCTGGAGGGTCCTCCTCAGCACTTCCTGAAATGCTTGACCCAGGTTACCTTGGACTATCTCCTTTGAGCCGGGATGCTATAGGAAGCCCTAGACTGAAGCAGCTTGTGATGTGAAATGGCAGGTTGATTGGACCTCATTATTTTTATAGCAATGAAGCGCAGAACGCATTAATCTTCTGTTGTATGTGATTTTGAAGTTATATTAGTGTTAGGGTCTCAGATATTCAATGGTTTGTACAAAGGATTCTAGTCATTGTAGAAAGATATTAAAAGTGTATTAGAGAGAGTAGCCCCCTAATGGGGACATGATGATAATTAAATCCAGGACCTAATTGCGGAAGTGAATGCTGAGTTAGTTGTTTCTTTACATTATACCAAATTGATTTAGGAGGAAATTTCTCTAGATCCTAGATCTATCATCCCAATCTTTTTGGGTAGGACAAAGTAGTAAATTTTAGAAGTCTTTAATTAAACACTGGGCTTATTTAAACATTGGTTATTTCTTTATTTGGTTTAATATTTTAAATGGATTTCTGCAAGATTGTGTTTAACATTTTTTTTTTTTATGGATTTCCAAAAAGAATATTGGAGATGAGAGAAATGCATAAGTCTCATGGTGACATTTAAAAAACAAAACAAAAAAAACCTGTTAGACCAGTAGAGCTCCAGTAGTTTCCATTGGGTCTAGCAGAACCCATATTCCCTAGCTGGCAGGTTACATGTTATTGCAGTTTAAATTGACCCCCCCCCCCAACCTTTATTGACCAAACATTTTTGTCAATGTTTACTGTATGTGTTGATTTAATAAAGATGTTCATATGTTGGTGCTTGCCACATTTTCTTGCATATTAACAAGACAACAGATTACTGATTAATGCAGGAAAGTTCTCCCTCCAGCACACATGTTTTTCCTCCAGGGTCAGTGATTAGAAAGTTTATTGGCATTTCACACTCTAACATTTGAGTACACTGATTAGGTGACAACTAGTTAGTTACTCTGACTTCAATAGTAGTAATTGTTCTAAAATTATCTAGTGCTCATGCGATATTAAAGGCTAAGATTTATTTATTACCATGTTAACGACTACCATATTGTGTAATTCTGGGGGACTGACACAATTCCAAGAGGAAAGTGGTTTGTGTTTACTTTTTGGCCAATGAGGCTAAGAGGGGCGGTCTGTGGGGGGGAAACTTGGAAGAACATAATTTTGTTAAGTGCGACTGTTATAGAAAGGGTGGGCATTCAGCCGCTGCAGTGACACGAAAGGTCGAACAAAATGACAACCCCAAAGAAAGTCTGCATAATTGGTTCTGGTAACTGGTGAGTTGAAATGTTTTTCAACGACAAATTTAAAATTAAGCATCATGTATTAACCTGAGGTAAAAAAAAATCAATAGCGATTTAAGGTTCATAAACCATCAGATATGGCATATCAGGTGACGGCCAGTTTGTGGGAGGTAAGTGCAGCGGGCTACTGGATTACGTTAGATGTACCGAGACACCTTGCCTAGGTCGGTAGCCTTGTTCATGTCTGCTCTTCGTTGTCATTTCGGTTTGACGACTTGTTTACTCGTCCTAAAGGTAAAAAATGTAAATTTTGGAAAGTTAATTGTATTTCAAGACCTTCGCTACATTTATCGGCATCGCATGTTGAAACTTTTCATTTAAATTCCCAAGAGAGTTGTGATGAAAGACGTGACATTTCTTACAGCATATTTTATGAAAGAAAATCTAAAAAGCTAACCAAACGTCCCCCTGTTTAGACCGTTGAATTCCCCACACATGCGTGCAAGCTTTGTACAACAATGGCTAAATTCTTCAGACACCAAACTTTTGAATGTGCCTTTTATCCTCCCTTCCTTCCTACTCCTTACAGAATAAGAAACGATCGCCTTTCTGTCCGCAGGGAAGGAGTCTATAATAGCGAATCGTTTTCCGTTCCAAAGCGTAACAGTGTGTAACAGCCCTTTAATGGATTCCTCCATTTACGATGCATGAATGGACTCTTTCAGAGTTGGCAAATGCCAATTTGCTCAATCAGCAGTCTGTTAAAAGACCGTGGAAACATATATAATAATTTTAAATCAAAACACTTGTCTGTCACAGTAAAGTTTGGGACAGTGTCCATGTCCTCACAAGCACAACATTTTGTGTGTTCTTTGATCTTCTCTTTTTCAACCTGACATGTGATGAAATGAAGAGGTGATCTGATTGAATCAAACTCCGCAGTCTTGGGCTGGTTAACAGTTTCATACTAACCTCTGAGCATTTCATGTAAGCTGCTGAAGGTTCTGCATGTTCCCCTAAAGTGTATTATCTTCCTCTTCACACCTTAGGTGTGGCTGGAATTAATTCCATAAGATGTATGACGTATACATATCTTTTATGTTCATGTTTGCATTATTGTCTTGTTTTTAGGGCTTAAAGTGGGGGGTATTGGGTTACTATGGCTCTACCATCTATTCCCACCAGAAGTATCAGAGAAAGCTATATGAGACATGTTATTTTTCACCCCAACTTCGGTGCAAGTTGTAAACTCTGATGACTGTCGCTTTTGATTTAAGCATCTGCCAAATAAGGAAATTCCCCAATGTCCTGCAAAAAACCTTGCATATCGGTATTATTATAAATACAGTTAAATTCCAAACACCATGTGAATTAAACTGTTGTGGAAATTCGTTATTTCGCGGAGATTACTGACTAAATATACATTTTTTAAAAATCCTTTGCTGTATTTGAAGTTGTTAAACTCCAGTGTAACCGCTTGTTCCACTCTTATGAATTAAATGTAACAGAGCATATCAGTTTAATTGATTTCCTCAGAACTTGGTTCTTATTTAAAGGCTGGAGACATCCAATGTTAATATCTATAGCAGGTATGATCCAGTGTTCGCAGCTCTCTCCGCATCTGTCCACTCGGTCTTCCATCCCCCAGGGGCTCTGCCGTGGCCAAGATTGCAGGGGCCAATGCTGCGCAGAACCCCAAGTTCAACCAGACAGTCACCATGTGGGTGTTCGAGGAGATTGTGGACAACCGTAAGCTCAGCGACATCATCAATGCTGACCATGAGAATGTCAAGTACTTGCCGGGACACAAGCTGCCCCCTAATGTGGTGAGTGCTGGTTGTTGGCTGTTGGTTGCTTCGCTACACCGTGCCTATCGCACGTAGCTGAGTCTCAGAATCTGGAGAGAATTTCGGTATTTCTTGCTTGTCTTTGGTTAGTCATGTTTGTACAGTTGTTGAAGAAACCTATGGGTGGTGGGGGACACAGAGAGGTGGAGAGGGCAAATTGGCTGCAGAAGCCGGTGGCGGTGTGTCTGCTTGGGGTTGGCCCTGACTGGACCTTTCTCCCTGGCAGCTGGCAGTTCCTGACCTGCAGGAGGCGGCAGCCGGAGCGGACGTTCTGGTGTTCGTGGTCCCGCACCAGTTTATTGGGAAAGTGTGCGATATCCTCAAGGGCAAGATCAAGAAGGACGCCCTGGGGATGTCCCTCATTAAGGTGGGAGGCTGTTGTGCTTGTCTTCTCCTTGTGTCCTCCCCCAGTTATTTTCAACATTTTCATAGTCCATTTGATTCCTGCTTTGTTTGTTTCGGTAGAATTTCTTATCAAGTGTCAGCGCTTCTGGAGTTGCCTGGGCAGGCTTATCTACCGTCGAGATAGGGTTAGGATTGCAAAGAGGTGGAACATTTCCCTTAAAACTTTCTGATTTTATATCATCCTGCCTACTTCTGTGGTGCCAATCATCTGCTGGGCTACTGGTAGATATGTTCTATTGTAGAAAAACTACATACGTATTTTATTACATTTATATAATTATGAACCAAGAATTGTGCAAATAAGCCCAACATTTCCTGTTAATACTTTTTTATAATACTTTTTGAGATTTCCACAAATTTATACATAATTTATCCACAGTTGACCAATGTCAGTCCTTGAGGTTCTGCAGGTTTTGTCAAATGACTGGGATGTAACCAAAACTCAGATAATAACCCCAGTTAAACGACTTGGATGTGCGGTAGAAGCAAAAACCCAGAGTATTTTGCATTTTGAAAAGACTGGGCTTTTTTAATTTTGGAAAAGTTGTTTCTCACCTTTTTTTAAACCAAAACGGCAAAGGAAATCACTATTTCCCCTGATGCCCCCCTTGTTTTGTACAGCGTCCTTTGATGGACTAATATGAGTCATTAATGTTATCATTAATTGCAACTGTAACCAACACTGATTGTTTACAAATGTTTGTTTTGATAAAAATGACATTAATATTTTTCCAAGCAATTCAAATAAAAATGATGAAATATGAATTTAAATGACATGTATTAGGAATACTGCCACTCCTAGCCTGCTACCCTCTTTGTGCCAGGGCATAGACCAGGGTCCTGATGGGCTGAAGCTAATCTCAGAAGTCATCCGGGAGATACTGGGCATAGCGGTGAGCGTGCTGATGGGGGCCAACATTGCCAACGAGGTGGCTGAAGGGAAGTTCTGCGAGGCCACCATCGGTAAGGAAAGAGGAGGGTCTTACCCATTACACAGGAATTGTGTTTGTTAATGTTTTAAAAGGGCTACAAGAACCTATTTCACAAAGAGCTCCTTGACCCTAGAGGGGTCCTTGAGGGTCGCCGTCGATTTTCCGTTCCTAATAATGACTTCTATTGAAAAATTAGAGGGGAGACTGAACACTAACAAACACCTTAGCTCTAGCCTGACTTCGACAGCCCTGCTGTCAAATGGACTGCAAATTTAAGATGATACATTTTAAACAATAACTAAAAGTAAAATGCTCTGTAGGGTCACTGTAGAGCATGTAGAGTTAACATTTCCAACAGACCGGCACCTGCAGTCCTCAATCCTGCAAATCTTTTTATAGCAGAGTTAGTTATTAATGGGGTCCTTCTGTTAATGTTTTAAAGGTCACTGTTCTGCCCTGTGCCTTGTGTACCAGCCATTGTGGGGACACTGGGTGGACAGCACAGAATGGGTCTGGAATCCTGGCCCCTGGACAGAAATCGTTGCTCATAGACCATGCCAGGGGCGTGGAGGAGAAAAAGTTTGACATGAGTCCAGAGAGCTGTGACAGACAGAGACAGTGAAATTAACTGTCCTGTGCTGATATAGGATCTAACAGTGAGTGTTTAAAGTAGCCTTTTGGCTATGAGACTGGGCTCCAAGGCTGTCAAGTCCCATTGAGATCCAGGGCCTAAGTAGAAACAGTGTCGTCCAGCTAAAAGGATGACAAAATCAGGGACAGCTCCTGGTGTGCAAACCTTTTGCAGCCCCTTCGCTGCCTCGCAGTCAATTAAGTGGTTCAATCAAGGTTTAAACGAGTGTGAAAAGACCTAATCCCCAGGGAAATTTTAATTAAAAATTAAGTTTAGCACAATAAGAGTTTTCTGAATTAACAGCCACCAGGTTTACTTTTTTGATAGAGCCAGTCATGTAGAGTTGTCTGGGATTAGGAACACCTTTATGTAATCTGAAACCATTAACCAGTGTTGAATGACTTGCATACATGATATGTGCGTTGGTGATAATTCAGCGGCCTCCTCATCGCCACCGGTGTTTGTAAATGAAGAGGCGATGCTGATAAGTCGACTGCCCTCTGTCCAGGATGTAGGAACAAGGAGCATGGCGCTCTGCTGAAGGAGCTAATGCAGAACAACAACTTCCGCATCACAGTGGTGGAGGAGTCAGATGTGGTGGAGATCTGTGGAGCCCTGAAGGTGAGGTGTCTCCACCCTCTGGTCCCTCTGTCACATTCTTATTGGCAGCTTTGTGTAGTCTGTAGGTTTTGGTTTCGAGTTTGTTGTTTTTTGTCTCTCCACGCTCTGTCTGGAGAATGTGGTAGCGGTGGGCGCAGGCTTCTGTGATGGCCTGGGGTTCGGGGACAACACCAAGGCAGCGGTGATCCGGCTGGGCCTGATGGAGATGATCGCCTTTGCCCGGTTGGTCTGTGTGGCCGACACCGTTTCCTCTGCAACCTTCCTGGAGAGCTGTGGCATAGCGGACCTCATCACCACCTGCTATGCTGGCCGCAACCATCGAGTGGCAAAGGCCTTCACTGTAACCGGGAGGGTAAGCCGGGAGAGGTGGGGGCTGGGTGTGTCGGCACACAATAATATGACAGCAGTGTAATTGCTGCTCATACACGGAGAGCCATGGTGTCTGCCTGTATTTAATTGGCCTGTATTACACCTGTAAATATCAGGTGAGATCATTTCAAATAAAAAATAATTATCTGTCTAAACAATTACGAGATAAGTTTGAAGGAAAACCTGCAGACAATGCAACTCTCCAGCACTAAGGTTGGCTACACCTGCCTTGTGATGTAGAATGAAAGTTCTTTGGCAACTACCATTCAACTGTGAACAAGGTGGTCAGCTAACATCTAGTTTGATTGGATACTAAAAATAGTATGCACTGGTAAAGACTCCGATGTTTTTGCATTGACCTGTCTAACCCGGTTTGTCTCTGTCCAGTCCATTGAGGAGTTGGAGAAGGAAATGTTGAATGGACAGAAGCTACAGGGGCCCACAACATCTGCAGAAGTTCACCACATTCTCAAGCAGAAAAACTTGGTGGACAAGTAAGCACGGTTAACGCTGGAGTTTTGCTAGAACGAGTGAGCTTGGTGGATGGGCGGTTACCTGCTTGTGATGACAGAGACCAACAATAGACCAGATGAGCTTGTATCGTTGTGTTGGGTTTAGTGTCTGTCGTCTGTAAATAACCTTCTCCAAACCTTGAATGATGGAAGTTATTTTAATCCACATAATACTCCAAGTTCCATCTGGCTGGCTGGTTAAACGGCAATAAGTTATGTTTCTGAAACTATTAAATTTCATTTTAAAATATGATGTGCAGGTCTCTCCTTCTCTAGGTCTCTCCACCATCCGATGCTGATTTGATCTCTTGATGTTTTCTTTGCTTCAGCAGTCAGAAGGTGGTTGTCTCCTGACTTCCTCTCCTCTCTTATACTAGGTTTCCGCTGTTCACTGCAGTCTATCGCATCTGTTACCATGGACACGCAGTCTCGGAATTCGTCAGCTGCTTGCAGAATCACCCGGAGCACATGTGATAGATGGTCGGACAGGAGTCGTGGGTGGTCTTTGTCTTCACGCTCAGACCTTTGACCAAGGTCAGGAAATGACCGAACAGATTAGTTCTTCAGGGGTGTGTCAACCTGCGGCTGCCCTGAGAGACAGATCACAACCGGCTACTCTTTGGTCCTCTCATTGTGAGGTTATGTTTGTTTGGTTGGTTTAGTTACGCTTTTTAAGCTTTCTGTCAGAATGATCTATAATTCCCCAAAAGCTGGAGGCTTTAAATAGCTAAATACAATAACCTTAACACTAACCCTTTCATTCCTCTTAAAGGAAGAATGCCTTACTCCGTTTCCTATAATACAGCCAGTATTGAAGATGGGAGTGCTTTAGAGCAACTCAAAGCTTTAACTTTGGCTGCAACATTGCCTCAAAATATCCTTTTTCAGTTCTCCTGGTTGCCATGGTAACCTCACTTGGCTGTTCGGATATATGAAATTGGGAGCACATTCTGGGGCCTCTGTGATTTGGGCGTGCCCTTGCACTACTGTACTCGCATTGGTCAGGCCATCTGAGCTCATCCTACTGCCATTCGTCCTCGTCCCTGGAAGTTTTACTTCTGCAGAGTCCCTGAGCTGAAAAACAATTCTCTCTAAAAAACACACTCTCTAAAAAGTCTGACTTCAAGAGACTTGTATGTTCTCTCTTTGGAATAGCATTGTATTGATGGTATTGCGCTACTGTGTCTAAGAATAACAAGTGTTTATAACAAAAACAAAACTTTATTAGTCAATAAGTGGTAAATTCCCCCAAATAATGAGCTGGTTTCTCCTGTGGAATGTACAGGTTGGTGAAAATCAAGAAAGAAAAATGGAAAATAATATCATATAGTAGGTTACCAATGTAATGTAATAATTGCAGTACCAATGTTGAACACTAGATGATACCATTAGAACACAGTTTGTTAGTCATAGGAGAGATGCTCGAACCTTTCAAAAGCTGCATGTGTGGGGTTTCTGCTGTAAAATACAAAAAACAGAGATACGTGATAGAAGAGATACAAAACAGTATTTTTTAATTTGCTTTTCTGTTGTAAAACTGTCAATGGCTTGAAAACAATTCAGAGTAGAGGAGACAATTCTATATATGTAAAGACTTTCAGATATGTTATAAATTACATATCATCTAAGCAATCACTGGATCAGCTCCTGGTTATCTCTGCACACTCATCTCACCTTGCGTTCCCACCAGACTCCACCACTGCAGAATGCCTAGTGCTTCCCTCTCTACAGGGTCTAACATCCACTGCCAACTCTTCTGATCACTCACGCCTAAACGGTGGAATGACCTGCCTGCTGCAGTGTGGCTATTGTAGTCATTCACTGCCTTCAAGATGAAAATAAAAACTCACCTATTTAAATAGGACACATCACAGCTTTGAACTACCGTTTACCAACTATGTGTGTTTAATTATGCACTAATGGTTATAATAGCTGTGTTTCTCAAAACGGATTATTTACTCTTATTGATTACTATGTACTTCAGGTTGTGCGTAATTGTGTTTATGTTGTAATAATTTTGATTAGCATGTAGTAATATCCTCAGCAGCACTTATCTATGTACCATCTTGCGGCATTTTGCAAGTGGACCTTGTATCTCAGTATCTAATATTACACTATGAGCCCTTTTGGCACTTATTCAGATAACTGAAATGTAACTACCTAAATAAAATAATCATAAAATCAGTACCCTACTTTCATCACAGTCCACCACACATTCACATCTTTTTCCATCATGCACTTTAAGTGAACTAGTGACAGATCTTTTTTCACAAGAGGTCACGAGATGTACAGGGGGCTTATTCCTTAGCTGGATTATTTCAGGTTCATGTCCACATTCTACACTAATGTTATATATATATGGGGAGGGGTCTTCATGGAGTCAAATGGGGTTTCAGGGTTAGCCAGGCCATGGTTTTCAAAAACTTAGATGACATAAAATGACGAAAACGAATACAGCTAACAGGAGTGTTGCGTAACCACTAGTAAAATGTCTGTTTTCCTTCAAATGTTTGAAATGTCTTCAACGCTTCGGATGGCTTAGTGTCCAAAAACAAAAACTTCTACCTGAACTCTATCAGTTTTTGAGATTTGTGTGCAACGGCCATAGGTCGGATATTTATCCCAGAATAGTCCAGCATTGGTACGGTTCATCTGGTTATTGCATCAGAGCTTGATCAGAGACCATCACCTGACCATGGGGGAACCAGACCATATTTTCTGTGGCACCGTCCTGTTGTTACCTGAGGTCACCATTTCATGTGGCATATCAAGCCATTCTGGCTGTCTGAATAATAGCCTTTCCATGCATTGCTGTTATAATTTTATTTCACTATTCTTTATGCGTAACCTGCTCTCTAAACCCAAATGTGGATATCTTTGGATATCTTATCTCATGAAAACATTATCTAGTTGAATAATTGGTATGCATGTAAATTTCACATTTCTTATGTTTCCTTATCGCATTATGAGTTTTTAGGTGGGGTGCCTTTATCCTGGGGTGTAGAACAAGGGAACACATTTCCCTTTTAAAAAAATAAATTACTCTTGTGATACCCTTTTGACTCTTCTTTTTTCAACCAGGAGTAAACTGAACAGTAGCCATTCAAATGGTGTGCACAGGGTGGTTGGAATGGAGGGTGGACAGAGTTGCAGATCACCACCGACGGTGGTTGGAATGGAGGGTGGACAGAGTTGGAGATCATCACCCCCCAGGGTGGCTGGGCCCTATGAGCTGGAGCGGGCCCGAGCACTGACTGAGCCCTATGAGCTAGAGCTCACCCGAGCACTGACTGAGTCCTATGAGCTGGAGCTCACCCGAGCACTGACTGAGCCCTAT
>JAOVYW010000084.1:2508761-2526430 GCA_025775045.1 Hiodon tergisus | reverse complement strand
CTGAGCCCTATGAGCTGGAGTGGGCCCGAGCACTGACTGAGTCCTATGAGCTAGAGCTCACCCGAGCACTGACTGAGCCCTATGAGCTAGAGCTCACCCGAGCACTGACTGAGCCCTATGAGCTGGAGCGGGCCCGAGTGCAGACTGAGTCCTATGAGCTGGAGCTCACCTGAGCACTGACTGAGGCCTATGAGCTGGAGCGGGCCCGAGTGCAGACTGAGCCCTATGAGCTGGAGCTCGTCTGAGCACTGACTGAGGCCTATGAGCTGGAGCTCACCTGAGCACTGACTGAGCCCTATGAGCTGAAATGTAAATCCTTCCAAATTAAAGAGAAACCACCCCCCCCCCCCCACAGACACACGTAATTCCATTTACATCTCAAGAGCTTAAACTGAACCCTCACAGACAGCTATAATAATCACTGATTATGAGTGGACAATGCAGATGTTTACTCTGGTATATCTAAAAAAATATCTGCGGGCTTTGAGTACTCTGGAAACAGCACTGCTCCATTCTTGGGTATAAATTAAGTTTATGTTTCATTCTGTAATTTAATGTGCATGTGGGCATGTGTATGTGAAATGTAACTGTTATTCTTGTCATGTGTGTTCTATTAATTTAGTTTTCATGTGTGCTATGCAGTGTATCACATGATGGGTTACCAATATTTAGTTTCATACTAAAATTTGATGGTGTACCAGAATGATGATGTCGTGCTGATAATGGCCCATTGTGTTTGGGCAGGGTATGCCCCCCTGCTGGCGGGGCTATTGACAATCAATTAAAATGACTGACAGAAAAAAACAAATTAACTGACAGAAAATTTACCGAGCAAACATACAAAAATTCCACGAGAGTACCAGATAGAAATGAACCTAGCTGTTCCTGAGCATCTGCCAACAAACCCACCTGAATCTGAGCCACCACACTTGAAAATGTGAGCTAATGCGAGCCAACACCGGCCAATGTGAGCTAATGTCAGTCGATGTGAGCCAACACTGGGCATTTTATTATTGTGCCCCAATTATTTTTTTAAATACCTAACTTTTTATAATGATTTCGTAAGCATTATAAAGATTTACCTATCTATGTTGTACAGAACTCTCATACAGATTGTACTACTCAGGGATAAAGCAACCAATATAGTTGGTCATTTACAACTAAAGGGAAAATGATAAAAACCTTGTCAATAATTACTATGAGTTAACTTAGCTGTAAAAAAGGATGTCAGACATAGCTGATGTGTCAGCTAGTTAATTACACCATGCTATAACTCGTCACTACTGCCAGAGTTAAGAATATCTGAAAAAGACTAACTTAAGATGGAGCTAAACTTAAGACGGCTCATAACTTAGGTAACTGTGAAATAGAAAGGCAGGTGTGAGAGTCCAGGATGAGCATCTCAGTTTGAGACCAATGTTGCCTGGTCATACAACTCGGTCATCTTGATTACAGACTTCTGTGTGGTGGAGCAGGTCTTCTTCTGGGACATGTCCACTAGAGTGAGAAGAAACCGCAGTCTAAAAAAACAACACTTTGTCTCCCTCTGGTGGTCTTCTCAATTAATCTGACAATATCATTTTCTCTTTAGCTTCTAAGGTTCCACAATTTTTGAGTCGAATGTTGTAAATCCCTTTAAAATCAAGTTCAATCCACAATTCCATAGTCGATCCTCGTTTAGCAAGGAGTCGCCCATTCCTGGTGATCTGGGTTTCCATACAAACACACTCTCAAATTCAAATACAAAAAATAATTTATCGGCAAAAATAAATGTTATATGGGTGCACATGGTAGTTTTTTGTTGGTGGTCTTCTGAATTTCACCCGTTTTAATTTGAGTCACTTTGGCTGAGCGTCAGTACTATACTACTGAGGGGATTCTCTTGTAGCGCAGTTCCTCAGTACAAAGTAGTGGCAGGACTACAGATCAGCCTGCAGTAGTTTAGCACTTGTTTCTGTATGGTGTGGAGTAAGGAGAACCAGCCAAGTTCAGCGCTGCAAATGCTTTTTGCCACACTCATACGAACACGCATTACGTGCTTGCTTTAAATTTTCACTTTATATTTTTATGGATTTATAGCCAGGCTGAAGTTCCCAGACACTGATTGTTAGCTCCGGGTAGTTGTTGCTGATGCTGTACTGTGTTGAATAACGTGATGCAGTTTTTCTTTCTTTCTGGAATACCATAACTCTTACCCAGGTCGGTGGCAGTTTGTGGCAGTACTGCTCTAGCAGTGTCAGACTCTCTCTCACACACCGAAAATTACTGTCTGTTCCTACGAAGCAATAGATGGCGCTGTGAAGCATTTGAAGACATCCCTTGTACGTCTGCGCTAGATCATAGCTACTGTAATGGTCACATACGTGCAGCGAGCGTAGTTCAGTTTGATTACTCCCAATAACTTGGTAGAACTGTCGATTAAAACCAGCTACCGTGGTAAAGAGCAGCAGTTCTGTGTCGCTAGCAGGCTGCTACATCTGTCAGAAGGACAGGCCGTTTCAATGCATCTCAGAGGAATCGCATCGCTGTGTAGATGGACGCCAACGACTTGTTTACAAGCTGCAGGAAGGGCGACGTTTCTAGAGTGAGGTAAAGCCGATATAATTTTTTGTTTACAAACCAATGGCCTAATGGGTCGGGTTTGCTTACTAAACAACTACAATGGCTTATTTTATTTAGAAATGTATTTGTATTATTATTTGATACATTCCATAACTACGCGTAATTGTATATATTGTATTTTGGGGACCAGCTCTCCGATTCTGAGCAACAAGTGGTGGGTTTGTTTTTCCAACGCA
Organism: Hiodon tergisus; assembly: GCA_025775045.1. Lineage (NCBI taxonomy): Eukaryota > Metazoa > Chordata > Actinopteri > Hiodontiformes > Hiodontidae > Hiodon > Hiodon tergisus. The sequence continues at coordinate 2,523,632 of JAOVYW010000084.1, read as the reverse complement.
CATGGAAGTACATGAAACTGCTGACAGAGTTAGATAAAGTACAATCAGGCGCAACCCTCAGTCAGGAATTTAAGAGGGTAGTATAGCTAACAGCACCAGCCTACACTATGAGCTTATTTTTTGCACTGATGATATTTTCTTCCAGATCAGTTTACCCAGTGTAGGATGTCACAGTTTCTCTTCAACAGCGTATCTCATTTTAGTGTCGTTTGCATAACTTTGCTTTAATTTAATACAACGGCGAATACACCCATGTTGTTGCTCATTGATTCCCAGTTTTGCAAGTTAAGCCATTTTGGGTGACGGGGATGAGTCATAAATTCTTTGTTGTTATTTATACACGTGTTTAAGGTACCTGGTGGAACAGAGGGATGTAGAACTTAATGTGAGAGACAAATGGGATAGTACCCCACTGTAAGTATGATCCGTTTAATGAATTTTAAACATTTGTATTTCCTGTTTTACTTTCACAGTTACTGTGCGGTAAGTTCCTTGCTTGTTGTTTTACTCACTCAGGTACTACGCTTGTCTCTGTGGCCACGAGGACCTGGTGCAGTACCTGCTTGCCAATGGTGACAACCCCACGGGCGATTGTTCATAGCTCACCTCTCTCGTTAGACGTCACGTTAGGGGCATGGATGTCGATTATAGTGGAGACTGTATATCTAAATGGCTCCAGTTCATTGTCCACTGGTGCAATAGACGATGTACACACACAGGTAGAGGTTTAATGTTTTGTTTGTTGATGTAAGTTTAGTACATCTGACTGTGAAATGTCCATAGTGGTATTTAGAAAGTACAGTACAGGTGTAAAGGGCAGCCATGTCAGTGAGAACATTTTTGGGTCTGGATTAGGCCGTTGACCTTGTGTTTATGACTGAGTGTGGTGCTGTTGCTTCTGCAGGGGCGAAGTGCGAGGCCAACACGTTCGATGGCGAACGATGCCTTTACGGGGCGCTGAGTGACTCCATCCGCCGGCTGCTGAGGGAATACAAGCGCATCACCGCCAAGGCCATGCAGCGGGACTACTACGACCACTTCCTGCAGAGGTCAGGGGTCGAGGGTCATACAGTCAGGGGCGGAGGTTAAGAGAATTTTTACCTGACTGTGCTAGTATAGGTGGAAGCAGATTATGTCATTTCTGGGTTCTGACTAACACTGGCACTCCATGAGTGTTCTTTTTGCATGGTGGCACGGCCTGACTGTGGTCATGTTTGACCGTGATTGTGGTCGTCTCCCTGCAGGTTGCTGGAGTAGTGACACTTTGGTGATGTGGTGTTCCTGTTGCACTGTGGCATGATTGTGGTTGGGTTTGTGTTGCGTTCGTCTCCCTGCAGGTTGCTGGAGCAGGGACACTTTGGTGATGTGGTGTTCCTGGTATACAGTGGCATGACTGTGGACATCTCCCTGCAGGTTGCTGGAGCAGGGACACTTTGGTGATGTGGTGTTCCTGGTATACAGTGGCATGACTGTGGACATCTCCCTGCAGGTTGCTGGAGCAGGGACACTTTGGTGACGTGGTGTTCCTGGTGCATGGGGACTCCTTTAGTGCACATCGGTGCGTCCTCAGCGCACGCTCTGAGTACTTCACTGAGATGTTTGAAACCAAGTGGAAAGCGAAGAACATCATCGCACTTAAACATCCGCTGGTATGGAACCTTCCGCGGGTCACATGGTTTTACCATCATTTTTGTATTTCCGCCATATTTCTCTCCTGTGTTTTGGCCCTTTGATATTGATAAATTTGTTCATCTAAAATGTGTGGAGATTAAGGACCTGAGACTTTATTTGTCCATTAAGGATTGTGTAAGTGTTGTCCACTTATAAACTTTCCCCGGGTGGTGTTTTGGGTCACATGAGAGTCTGCACTTCATGATTGTCTTTAGTCATTATGAGCAGTGACCTAATTTCTGTATTTTCATATTGCTGTTTTTTTCAGATAAATCCAGCCGCTTTTGGTGCAATATTGCAATACTTTTATACGGGTAAGTAGTTTTGTCCTTAATTACAGTTGTGAATTTTATGACATTGTTAATGTTTCACCATTATCTACCATTACCTTGGTAGCTAACTTGGTAACTAACACTAAGACAGTTGACGTTAGCTTACTGAAGTAATATGAACAACTTTTCCTGATCTTGCTGTCAATATTGCAAAATGTATTGCTTTTAACTTAGCAATATGTTTAGCTGTGTAGTTAACATGCGTAGTTTGTGTGTAGTATTTGGTGGTGACTACCTATTCAGGCTTCTTGTTAAAACGTTAAACAATGTAAACATATAAATTATGTCCTGATACTTACTATGGAATGCAAGCATAACTGTAAAGCTAGATCACATTAGATTTTGGCAATAAAATTGGTTTAAGAGTGTCCATAGCGATAACCCCACCCTTGACCTCACTTGGCCCGGCTTTAGCCCACCACAAACTGTGGGGCTTCCTAAGCCCCAAAAAGGGGGTTAAGCCCTCCTCCAGCCCCAAGAAATAGGCGGAAATGCAATTGGTCAGGCATGCACTTGGAAGCCCCACTTAGGCAAAAACTCGACGATTGTCTAGATTTACCGAAAACAGATGCTATAATTTATATTCAGATGAGGGACTGGACTGATATTTATTTTCATGTTTCTTGTTATGGCTATATATTTAGTAGGTTGCTCAGTGCAATGCAGCTCTGCCAGGGTTTTGACTGAGCAAGTACAATGTAATGTGACAATGCTCAGGTTTTGACTGAGCGTGCTCAGTGTGAAATTATGACTGCAGGGCGCCTGGACATTGATGTCAGCTATGTGGAGGACTGCAAGCGTCTGGCCAAACAGTGCAAAATCAGCGACCTTATCGAGGAGCTGGAGAGCAAGTGCAAGCAGGTGTACGAGTTTGGTAAGGCCTGCTGCTCCGCCCTTCATCGCTTAGAATGAAAAAAAAGGACAGTCGGTCCACTGGGGGGCTATGCTTTTTCTCTTGCCTTTACAGTGTCCTCCAAGCCTGGGACTTGTGTAAAGGTCCTTAGTCTGGAGCCCCAAAACAACTGCCAGCTCCAGGAGGACCTGGGAATCCTAGCAGATTGCGCATTGCCTGCTGAACTGCGGGTGAGAGCTTCATCTGCTTCTCAGTTATCATCATAATCATTTAAACCTTGCTTAACCACGATTACTCACAAGCATTTTTTGAGTTTTACATGTGGTCCATCTGTAATGGAGTAAAGGAAGAGCAGTCATGGGACTGGATTGGATTTCCACCGTCTGGTTATAAAACTCACCCCTTAGACACTACACCACATGCCTATTACTGTTGTCAGTTTCTGTTGTATGTCACACATCTGTTTCAGGTTGGTTATGGCGAACTGCCCTTCGACAGAACTGACAACTTCACCAGTTACCCGGACATCTGCTTCCGGGTTGAGGGTTATGACTTCCTGTGTCATAAGGTGTGTATCTGCACTAAACTCCAGATCATAGTGCTGACATGCGCATGTTATTGGGTTGTCCCGGTAACGGTGCCTGCCTGTTTGTCCCAATTAGGCATTTTTCTGTGGGCGTAGCGACTACTTCAGAGCCCTGCTGGAGGACCACTTCAGCGAGGGGGAGACTCTGCAGTCTCAGCCCAGCACCCCCGTGCTTACACTGCACAACTTGTCACCCGACATCTTTGTCCGGCTGCTTTACTACATTTACAGTGACGATACGGAGGTGAGCACCAAAGATGTGGATGGTTTCATGCCTCCTGTTGCGCTGTGTTCGCATCATGCACTGTGGGATCCAGGGAACCGTCCCTGTGTGCTGTTCCCATCATGCACTGTGCCTTAAAGTGCCCTAAGTGCAACATGTCTTGACCTGTTGCATGGCTCCTCTATGCAGTTATACCTGAACAGTCACATCCGGAACAAAAGTGTGGCTTTGAAAAAACTAATTGGTAAACTGTTGCAGGTGCTGTGTGAGGTTTGACTGTTGTATCTCCTCCCTGACAGCTGTCCCAGGAAAATGTTTACGAGGTGCTGTGTGTGGCGGATATGTGCCTGCTGCCAGGGCTCAAGCGGCTGTGTGGGAAGCTGCTGGCCCAGACGCTGAGCGAGGACAATGTACTCCACATCTGGAGGACGGCCAAGCTTTTCCGCCTGTCACGCCTGGAGGACCTGAGTACCGAGTTCATGGCCAAGATCATCGAGAAGGTCAGTCAGAAGAACTGTACTAGTTACCCTCATGGTTGGGTCACGAGAACTATGCCAGTTAACCTGACGTCTGCTTTTGGTTTGGGTGTTACTGGATCACAAGAAGGTGGGTGCCCAGTCTAGTCTGGGCGGTCATTCCGTTTCAAGCAAGAGGCAAGGAGTTGGCACTTCTATGCGGACCTGGCCAGAGTTGCTATATCTTTGTTACAGGTCCTTAAAATGGCTAAAATCTTACCTTTTTTTACATTTTACACTAAAATACTTTGAAATGCTTGGCTTTGTTTTTAGATTTGTTAGATTGTTGTTTGTGTGTAACTTATTTGTCACTTGTTAATGTACATGAATTGCAGGGTTTTTCACCATTTTTAACACAAGGTTAAGGTCTGACCCACTTTGTGGTTAAAAAAAAATCCCCTCTGTTCCCCTTTCTGCTCCTGTGTCTTTGCTGCTCACCTGCCTCCTCCTCCTCCCTACTCATCTTTCCCCTTTCTGCTCCTGTGTCTTTGCTACTCACCTGCCTCCTCCTCCTCCCTACTTATCTTTCTGCCTTCTTCTCTTGCTTCCTCTCTTCTCCTCACTGCTTCTCTGTCCTCCTCTCCAGCTGGTGGAGGTGCAGGAGTTTGCCGAGATGATCAAGGAGGACGCGGAGGCAGTGGAAGCGCGGCAGGAGACAGACTCCATCCCACTGGTGGACGACATCCGCTTCCACATCACCAGCAACGTGCAGACCTACAGCGCCATCGAGGAGGCCAGTCAGCGGCTGTCTGCGCTGGAACAGCTACTGATCAGTATCGGCCTGGAATGCTGAGGGCCCGGGGGGTGGGTGGGATATCCTATCTGTTTCACAATCCCAAACCTTATCCAAATCCAAGGCCTTACTTCCCTTGTTACACAGATCTGTAGTTTAAGATTTTCCTTTTGCCGAGACTGAGTGTGAGTAATATGTGTGGCCCTGGCAGTAGGCTGATGAAATTGTGTGGTGTGTGTTTCTGCAGCTGTGCGTGCATGTGGGTGTGTGTTGTGCATACTGCATTTAGGTAAGAAGTGTTGGAACAGGAGTATTTCACTTGTACATACTTGAGCTTTCCTGAGCGTTCTAAAAAAGCTGGCGAGAGCTGAGTGACCTCGTAGTGTGCTGGGATCCCTTCAGCATGCTTGGTCTTTTCAGAAACATGATGCACAATTTTGGATGATGCTACATTGAGAGCAAATTGCAGTAATGGAAACTTCTGCTCTTTTTGTAAGAATATAAAAACCAGTCAGACCTGGGATTGACAAGTCTTCATTTTAAATCTGAATACATAAAAACATTTCTACACACACTCACACACACGCACACAAACATACTGGGGTCTACATATTTGTACCGGTTTGGCGTTGTAACATGCTTACTGTTACTGGATGACTGAGCATTACACCCGTACCCTAAAATAACCAGGCAGGTTGTTGTAGTGACAGAGAAGCTATTAGGGGAGTTTCATTCTACAAATGTTTTCATTTTTGGAATTGCTTTTGCACTGATGAAAAATCGATCGTCTCTGTGTGAAAGAAAATTACATTGGAGTGGTACTGCCGCCATGTTCCTGCCACATGTTCATGTTCTGCAAACGTCATTGGAATGTTACGAGTTTGCTAAGTAGAGACATACCTTCATGTTATTTTATAGCATGGCTGTGCTCCAGGTCTGTCCCAGTGGAAATTTTTGAAATTAAAACGAAGATGAGCAATAAACATAAAACAGCATTCATAGTTCCTAGATATGATAGGGGACCTGTAATTTGTTACACAAAGTGCATTTATATAGACTGAGTTAGATGTAGATACTATATCAAGTTGACAAGCTGTGGCGTTAGCATTACATTCAAATGTAGAGGTTAATATTTAATTGCGCTGTTCCGCCAATGGAGGGCAGTCTTTATTTCCTCTCGTTTCCAAATGCATTAGGTTTAGAAGAATAACTTAATTTTAACTCGTGAAGTGGCCGGTGGTGGCTGTATGTTTCAAACATTAGTTTACTCGCTTATTCCCTGTAAAACAATAAGTGATCAAAATTAAAGCTAGTCTCTAGAAGAAAATATATAAAATCGTATAATATTTTTAAAAATTATACAGTAACCCCACGTCTACTTATTTAAACAGTACGGCGAATATTAAGGCCTGGCTTGCTACCACGCGTTTCCTTTTTTACAAACTGCAGCTGTTCATTTGTTTTCAATGTGTAGTACGGGGTCACATGACGAGCACCTCCAGAATGTTTATCGTTTGAAAGCATAGCAATATATTTGAAAGAGCCTCTTCCGCCTGGAACCCGCGGTGAAGTGTAGTTTTGAGGTGCATTTCCACTGCGGATCATCTTTTGTTTTTATATGACGTGGTTCTATAATAAAAGCAACACTCAAACAAAGGAAATAAGATTATTGTGTTTGGTCCATTCTTTTTTGTATGTATTTTTTGAGCGACATTTATCCATGTGTCGGTGTGTCATCAACGGATCCATTAGAAACTCGCTCCACTGAAAATACGCTGCCTAGCGGCCCAGGTTATCGATTTCTGTCCTCCATGTAAGTGATGACCAGTAATTTCGTCTATGGAGGCATCCAGATTGCCGTAAGGGGGCGTGGCTACAAGTGCGGAGTGCTTGTCCTCCGACTTTGATATTTGGATTGGAAAAGAAGCTAAACAACGTTCTGCCAAACAACGGATTGTTGTACTGGATGGCTGTGTGTTTACGGGGAAGACTTGCCCCTCACCTATTTGGCGAATAGTTCCCCCCCAACATTAACCCTCAAGCAACAACTGTTAATCGCTGTGTTCGAATAGGGAGACGATAGGACCAAAACATTCCACTGCCGTTTGACTGGGGAATGTAGGTGTTAAGGGGCGCCAAATACGAGGCCAGACTGCACCGTTGGGTTGTTACTGCAGGGACGGTCTACTCCGACTCAGTCTGCTCGACGGATCGCAAGGACGACATGTTCATGCATGTTCAAGGTTTTTGGATTTTATGTATAAATAATATTCTTAAATCCGTTTTATTTTTATGGATTCCACTGATAGATTCCCACAAAAACGGCATCGTAGCTATATTAATACTGTGTTAAAAAAAGAGCAAATGTTATATACATTTTGACACAAATTGCTTTTGAGTCAATATTGAACACAGATATAAGAGAAGTTCAAAGCTATGGGACAGTTCCAATGTTTTCTTGGCTACGGAAACTCCAGACGGTGGAGGGTCAACCCGGGTTGGCTGTGACATATCTCCGCGTCCATGCATACACTTCTTAATTAGATATGAATTTGTAAATAGCTAAATAAACTGTGTGCACTTGTGACAACCAGCCCCTGACAAAATCACGCCTTGGCTGTGTAAAAATAAAACAAGACAACATATTCTAAACACTATATAAATCTTTATTTCATTGAACGTATTAAGAGCATGAATTACAAAATAAGTCATTATAATTATTATCTTAAAATAGCCCTTTTTTCTGGCAGTACCTCAAATCTTTACAAAAAGAACAGTGCTTTAAATGTGTGATATGTGAGACTGAACTGAACGGTTCTTTGCTCACAATCTCAGATACAGTATGTGTATGATGAGGGGCACAACTTGAATAACTTGGTGGGCTGCCAGGTGCACAACCTAAAGAACTTGATGGGGAAGTAGTTGGCAGGTAAAACTGAAAAAATCACATGACTCACATTTTTGGGAAAGATACTGTCAAATGTCTGTGTACAAGGCTCAGAAGCCCATTTGGGGCAACGGCTACACTGATTCCAGTGTGATAGCATGGGACAACTTGCGAGAACCACACTTAATATTTGTAAGGACTCTGATGCCAAAAGTAGAGAACCCAAGCCAATAGAGGGCGATAGGGCGAACATCGCTGCTTAGCTTGAAATTAATTCCTCATAGCTGTTTAATGAATAAACAGTCAAGCAGATGTACTCAAACTTTGACTAGTTGTGTATATTTGTTCATGTTGAGCCCCAGTGTGGTGTGTTTGTGTATAGTGGACATTTTAAAATAAATCTCAAATAATTCAATGTGTAGGAGGTCAGTTGACATTTTCAAGTATGTTTATTATGTTGAAACATGTATGACTTTCTTTCTTCTGCAAAACACAAAAGAAGATATTTTGAGAAATATATAGGACATATGTTTTTTTTTTTCTCCATATAATGGAAGGCAATGGGCACCAATGTTGTTTGGTTACCAACATTCTTCAAAATATCTTCTTTTGTGTTCCACAGAAGAAAGAAAGTCATACAGTTTTGACACAACATGAGGGTGAGTAAATGATGACAGAATTGTCATTTTTGGGTGAACTATCCCTTTAACCCTTTAACTTTCACTGTTTTGCATTGGTCTTTCAGTTCGGGTATCAAGCCTTCCTCAATTCGAAATATATATACATATATATATTTTTTTTTTTAAAGAAAGAAAACAACCCACCCTGGTCTCCCCTATTTAATTCTGTCCTCCTAATCTTAATCACTAAACAACAAACCATTTTTTGGATATTTGTGCCTTGGTCATTTGCCTACCTTGGAATAACTGCTGTGGTCATTTAAGATTATTATAATTATTGGACATCACGCCTATTGTACAAACTGTACTGGAAGGGTGTCTCACTCAACATGGTGAGTGTGCCATGACAAATTAGGCCTTGCTCATCCCAGGAGGTCAAGTGAACCAGTTGGAAATAGCCACCTCCCCAGGAGAGGGTTTGTCCTAAAATGTGTCCTATATTGTCAAGCGAGCGATGGTTACATTAGTGGCTCCCCGTTTTAGCTACATGTATTTTATGTCACTAACTGATGTAAGACAGAATCATGATGGAAGCTGAGGAGAATATAACTGTTTGAAAGGCCAAAGCAATTTTTTTTCTTCAAATTTAGCACCCCCTATAGTGCTGTGGACACATTAAGGCATCACACATGAGTTGAGAACTTTGTCAGACACAGTGTGCATTTGCTGCTGATGCAGAGAATCTCCTTTAATGGCACAGCGTTATGGCTCGTTAAAATTAACCTGCGACCACTCGACTGAAAGCCATATTTTCCTGATCTTTGCACGCATGTTGCGACAGATATTACCAATGCTCTTGGTTAACAATTAAGATGACAATTCAGGTACCACACAACTGTAATACACTTCTGATTCAGGCATACCATGAAAAATTTAAAAAAATGTATAAATCAAACAAAAAACAACATTTCTGAAAGTTTCGTTTATTTTTGTCTGCCTAGTGTTTGTTTAACTAAGTTGGCAGACCAGAACATATATTACAACTAAAATGATAAATACATAAAGCTGCAGTCAATGTTGTCATGGAGATGAGACTCCACAAGTCTTTCATGGGTAAGTTATGTCTGAAAAGCTTGTGAAAAAAAGAACAGAACACAGAACAGTCACCTTTATCAGTCTAATTTCATACTCCACGCTGAGCTTAGAAACAGCAACAAAACTGGATCCATCTATTCCCTTCACAAGGTTTTAGCACATCCTATTCAGTTCATTCACCGGTGCTTGTTGTGAAACCCAAGTGCTTTATCTTAAAGTGATATCAACCGTTCATTCCCTCTATAATTGGCCAATTACTTTATTACTGTGAGAGCCTGAAGTGTTTAAATGTTTTCCATGACGACCTACAAAACCTACAATATCTTTTATTATAAGACACACCCGTGCATACCTGTTTTATTTCTCTCAAGCTTTTCTTAAGTTTTTAGTTCACACATACGCACACTCTGAACATCTCATTGACCATGTTAAGAACCAGCCCCAAGGTTGTTTGTGTGGATATAGCTGTGTGTGCATCACCAGAATTCAAAAGGTACATTTTCAGATTTTTAAAATCCTGGCTGGCTTTCAGCTATAAGATCTAATTTGGGTCGGTGAATACTTTATAGGCTTTTATTTTTAAAAATATGGATTCAAATAAGTAAAAAATATATTTTTAAATATATTATTGTAGCTGTCAGATGATGACTGCATAAAAAAATATACAAAGGCTGTAATACAATGGTTTGTTTTGTTTTTTTAACCAATGATGAGCTTGAGAGGGTGTTCAGTAAATCGGTCAGTCCTAAGTTTAGATTTCCCACTTCATCTAAAAAGCCTCATTTGACATTTTATACATTTTACAGTTTTCTTTACTTTCTTGCTAACACACAGGCATCAATGCTGGTTTAATGAATGAAGTGTACTCTCAAATTCAGCAGTCACATGTAGGGGAAAAGGGATTTGATGCATGCTGGTGAAACAGAAGTGTCCAGCCAGCATTAACAAAATCTTCCCAGTCTACCATTATTCTCATTGCAGCAGAAATACTTTCTTTCCAGACACACAAGGTGGCATTTTAACATGCTACAGAATAGGACATGCATAGTATGAAGAGGAAGCTAGAACCCAGTTTGTCTTTTCAAAGTGCAGAAGATTAGGTGCACGTACTTCCTGCGTTAATAAGGTTATGTTGAGCCAAAACATCCTCATTATGAGCCACGAATGCAAGCAGAAGCAGTCAATTGATCAGGGCACATTAGTTGTAATCTAAGTGTGAGGCGACCATCTTGAACTATCACGCGTCAAGTCATTTGGTTATCTTGCAGAAGCCAAGCAAGGCCCACCAAGACCAAATACAATCTCAATACCTCCCTCTGATCTCTAAGTATACAGCTAAATGGACATCGACTAGAAGGCTGGCTGTTAACTTGGAGATTTACTGGTGTTTATTTCAGCCAGTTCTCTCATTCGCTGTGGGAGTCCGGACGTTTATACCTCACATGGTAAGGACTGAGCCCCTGTAATATGGTATTAAACCCACATGCTCACGTAAAACCAGGGCATGCAAGCAAGCCAAAGACATTTTTCATCTTGCTGCCAATGAGCTTAAGGAACGAGCCCATAGAATACAATCCTAACACTAACCCCATAACACAGGTTCTAACCCTAACCACAAAGCGTAGGTTCGAACACAGCAGTTAGAATGATACAAAACACTATTGCTCAGGATAAAGAGAATCATTTTTTAAAAATGGTTACAGAAATCCTTTTTTAGTACTAAAAACAAGGGGGTATATTTTTCCAGACAGATCCGAAAAAAACAACTAGTCCACCAAACAACAGGACACAAGAAAAATCATTCCACTAATGACCATCTTCTCCAACTTTAGTGGGGCAGAAAACCAAACAAATAAAACACAAACCCACAGCAACTTAAACGCACAAACATTCTTAGACTACAGAATCATCTCTACAATTATAAGCCTACAAAAGGAACAAAAACTTACAGGACTATCTGGTCAAAAGCCAATTTAACTCTACATTATTAAAGCCCGAAATTAAGACCAAGGCCAGCAAAAAAAAAAACCATTTAGGTTCAATAAAATAAGATGGCCACAAACATCTAATAGCACACTTTCCAAAAACAGGGATAGGAAGCACAGGAAGTTTCATGAATATAAGAAAACCTAAGCTGGACGCCAGAGGACAGAAGGAACAAAGAGAGGGAATGGACCACCGAACTAAACAATTCCCAGAGCGCCAAAACACAACAATAGGAGCCCCTCATAGGAGAAACACAACTGTCTGCTGATGTTTTCACAGATAAAGATTTTTCCTAACTTTAAACATGTTGACCGCTAACCATATCACAGGTTTTTCTTACATGCATGCACCCGGGAAGATGCGAGACAGCCGACCGGCGCTAATTTGCGGGAACCTGGCGCTTTAAGAAGACGCTCGCCTCTCACGAGGGGAGGCAGGCTGGTGTTTTTCCACTCGTTCTGATGTATAACGGTCACTCATTTTATTAGACAAAGGTCAGAAAGAAAAGCTTATAATATTAGTTTAGCATTGTAATTCACTCATTCAGCAACCAGCTACCACACAATAGACAAGGGACAGCACAACGAATCAAAGTAAACAGGTAACAGAGCCGCCTAAACACATGTCGACTGAAAAAGGCGAAAGACAGAGTTGCTTTTGCCAGTGTGAATTTATTGGTAGCCTATATGTTACTGATTTGTCTGCTTAATCTTCACGGTAATGATTTACTTTTGGCGTTTATACTCAGAAATGTAAACAATTATTTATAAGTCTTTATTTTAACCTATGTATCTCTTTGACAATAAACTGCCCACCTGTCAGTTCATATCAAGAACAAAACATGTAAGGAGCTCGTGTCTCAGTAATGTACTACTTATAGGTCGTATAAAACATACCAACATTACATCGTTTTTTCTGTTATATTTCACTAGATTTTTGTGAGTGTAATCGTATGTCATCGCCAAGATGTTGATTAGCAGCCTACATGGTTTATGTGTGCTACAGCTTGAGCAGTCACGGATAATTTGGTCACCAAATAAAAATACGTTTGTTCATATTTTGACGAATAGGTAAAGTAGGTCTTATATCTCTGACGATGGTTCCAAATTATGGTCTCTGTTGTTTAACAAACATCCGGAAATGTGTTGCTCGGTCTCTAGTATTATAAAACACTTCATTTTAACAAATGACGCGGTTTACAACAATTTCAAACGCAGAGCCCTTTTAAAATTTTGTCATGAAATCACCAGTTACCTTCATGGACGTAGACTACAACCACCACATAATCGACCGCGCGACATATAGAGGAAACGCCGTTTCACTCACACAGAGTCGCTGACCTCAAGATAGGAGCGCCAGAAGTTACAAGTTGTTGGGGAAATGTGAGCTGCTGCCGCTGCCTGTCTTCATTCACAATTACGTTGAACATACAATCACTCTACACTCACTGCAATACAGATTAGGACAAAATGCCACATTTGTAACGCAATTGTCTACATTTTGATTATGTGGACGAAATATTTAATTTAAAATGTAACCGAGAGAAACTCTCAAGGAATCTATCTTTAGTAAACATAACAAATTATTATATTACTCTAAAACCACAGGCAAAACATATAATTAAAAGACAATATACGCCATTAAACTCGATGGATTAATCAGGTTTACAAAAAAGCATCCAGAGGGCGGGGTGTTCAAATAAAATAAAAAATGAACATGAACGGCACAATGTCCTTCTAGACGAATTTGAGGTCATTTGCTGAGCAATTGACAGACAGTGCCTTTCTGATTACCGCGGAGAAAGTAAAGAGGGCCGATAGAAGTGTCAGATTAAGATTTTTGAATGAACTTTTTTTCCAATGACATAAATCCTACGCTGTAGCTAAGGGAGGACAACTGTGACAAAATAGTTTTTATTTATTAATTCAATTTAAACTGGTTTATTTCACATTTAATATACATTTACATTTTAAAATAATTTTACTACATTTTAATAGATTTAATCCTCACTATTGAATACATTCGACATTTAAATGCAATACATACATTGAGCAAGCATTCTGTACAGTGTTCTGTGATGCTTATATATGCATTCAGTGTTCTTTGATGTTTAGTACATGTGTTCAGTGTTGTGTGATGTTTAGTGCATTTATGGTACAGGCAGCCTGTGGTGATAAGTATTTAATCTTGTGGCAGGAAGGTTGTGGGTTCACATCCTTCCAGGGGCCTGCCTTACTACTGAGAGAGGGTCTTAACTGAATTGTTTCAGTAAATATGTGGCTGGGTAAATTGTTAAGCCATGTAAATTCCCCCCAGAAAAAAAAAAATCCTACACAAATGATATAATAAACTAAAAGAAAAATTTGAGTGTTTTTTGGCTTTTCGAATTTTTTTTAAAGATTAAATTTTCCAGTTGGTTCAGGTTGATTATTAACGTCACAGAAGCTTTCAGTCCAGTTGGGTTTGGTTGACATTCAATGAAAATATCTTGAGGAGCACATGATCCAGATGATTTTACAATAGGGCATACGATCACTTCACCTGTAACATTGTCACCAATGCTTTTGGCTTGCTTTGAGTTTGCAGAATAAAAAAAAATCCTATGTGAGGTTATCAAGGTAACAAGTCATTGATGTTGACTGGATCAGACATGGAAAATCATTATTGACACTGCAATACCAGTGATGGGCTGTAATGGCTGTGTTGTTAGTCTTCAAACCTGTATAAAGCCCAAAACCAAAAGTATTAAACAAGCTCATATTCAGACCATCAGTCTGTCCCACAAAAACATAATAAACTGACTATCTGTCTAACATAGACCATAAACTGACAATCAGTCTGTTCCAAAAAGAACATAAACTAACCATCAGTCTTTTTAAACATAGATCATAAAGTGACAATCAGTCTGTTTAACATAACCATAAACTCTTGCCATTACTCTATTCCACATAAACCATTAACTGGCAACTGTGCTATTCCACAGACAATAAATTTAGCACCAGTTTGTTCCATATAGACTATATATTGACCAACAGTCTGTTCCTCATAGACCACCTGCTGATCCCCAGTTTGTTCCTGCTAGACCACATGTTGACCACCATTATTTCCTTATAACTACACATCAGACTGTTCCACTTGTTGCTGAAGAAAACCTGAAGTTGGAATTCCCCCCTCACATGGCAGGAGATAAGAAAGGGTTAGGGTGCTTTTGTGTTATGGTTAGGTGCTTACACATTAGGGTTAGGATACTTATGTTTTAGGGTTAGGGTGCTTATGCATTAAGGTTTAGGTGCTTATGCGGTAAGGTTAGGGTGCTTACACAATAGGGTTAGGGTGCTTATGCATTAGGGTTAGGTACTTACGCATTAGG
>JAOVYW010000084.1:2496643-2508661 GCA_025775045.1 Hiodon tergisus | reverse complement strand
ATGCGGTAAGGTTAGGGTGCTTACACAATAGGGTTAGGGTGCTTATGCATTAGGGTTAGGTACTTACGCATTAGGGTATGGGTGCTTATGTGGTAAGGTTAGGGTGCTTACACATTAGGGTTAGGGTACTTACACATTAGGGTTAGGGTGCTTATGCATTAAGGTTAGGGTGCTTACGCATTAGGGTTAGGGTTCTTTTGCTTTAGGGTTAGGGTGCTTACGCATTAATGATAGGGTGCTTATGCGGTTAGGTTAGGGTCCTTACACATTAGGGTAAGGGTGCTTTCGTGGTAGGTACATTCAAACCTCTTTGTGCATCTGTGTCTTTCAGACTAGAGGGCCTTAATTCTCCTATCAGTCCTCTTCTTCCACTGGCGAGACAAAGGTATTCTGGTGAGGAGAAGCTTGTGGAATCCAAGGCCCAATTTGGAATGTCTGTTTTATTTATGTCTGTATTTAGGTGTTCTCTTGTCACAAGGTTCCAGTGACAAGGTTGTTTCATTCCAGCTGCCTGCATAATTCCCCTCAGACAGAATCATAGGGAGTGCTACAATAAACACAGGGTAATATACAACCTATGTGCAAAGTTAATGAGCCACACACTTGAGTCATCTACAGCATTCTGTACTGTGATGCTGGCTTGGGTGGCTGCACATAACTTTACAAAAACTAGCCTTTCTGTATTGGCCTGTGCTAAAATCCTTCAGCTCACTATATCTGTTTTGTCAGTGTGGTGATTGGTCGGTTGTTGTGCAGTCATCTTGGTCACTATTATAATGCTTGTCAGGTAAACTTGGCTGAAAGTATTATCAGGGGCTTCCTTTGCAAACAGGATGTTTTCACCAGTGTTGCAGAGCTGACTCGTTTCTAATGGTGCCAGCTGGTTACCTGGTAACGAATGGTTACCTTTCGATATCAGGCTGTTACTATGCCGACAACTAACAACACCGAGCCACATTTGAATTACCTACCCTGTGGAATTCGCACTGTAAATTTCCTTATGGTCGCTGTAATGCTGATAACTGAAACCATAGCGAATATTATGGAAGTGGCCTAGGTAGGAAGTTCTTAGTTTTTAACAAGAACTACATCTGAAAAGAGTATAGTTTCGAGGAAGACGCAATGTTTCTTAGAGCTGGTGCCAGGGAAGGAGAGCCCATGTTGAGCTGAGCCATAGGATTCCCTGGCAGGTTTGGTCTCTTAACCTTTAAAGGGAACCAATTCAGGTCAAGGGCCATGGTTCCTATGCCAATTGAAAATCTCCCAATGGTTACAGTGACCCTAGGAACCCTACTTCTAAACTTTTTCTTACAATGATGTGGTCATGTGGTCATGTGGTCATGTGGTCGTCGCTTCAGTCTGTTTCTGATTAAAGTACTATTTTCTCTGGTGAAATGTAGACAAAAACAAGTTATTTGTTTTGTTTTTGAAGATTCTGCAATTTCATGCCAAAGACACACTGCTCCTCATTGTTATGAGAAGTTGTATTTTTCCCATGTAGACAACGTGAGAGGTGTTCTGCAGAACGGTTCAGTTATATCGCCTTGCAGAAATATTAACCCTCTTCCAGTGATACCCCATTTTGTTGAATTTGGAAATCGTGTATACATATTTTTATTAAGTGGGTATCTGTTGAAAATTTAAATAACCTATTTTATAAATTAAATAAGTAGCAATGAAAAAAAATACTTTTAACAATTTGGTATTTAATGGAGCAATTCAGGTGAAGTGCCTGGCCCAGTTTGACACATTACAGCTAGATGTTTATTACAGTGGTTCAGGTACCTGGCTCAGGGACAAACACAGAAACTACCGTTTATAGATTTGAACCAGAAACCTTTGGTTTCATGGCCAGCACCCAGACCTTACACCCCACGGCTGCCCTTCTTTAACTGTGGTTCTCCTGAGATTGTGTCGGACTGTTGCCTTGTGAGCTGCATGGCAGCCTCAAGGGTCAACTCCACCAGTTCCGAGACTTCGGGTGATGTGGAAATTTACCAGATTTTGTCAGTCAGTGTCAAGTGTGAGTCGTCCTTCCCGGAGAGCTGTGGCCAATCTCTGAGTCGTGTGGGAGGGGCCAGCCAGCTTCCTGACTTTTTAGATCGAAGTCGACACCAGATAGGGCACACAGGGCAGAGGAACTCGGAGACAAACTGCACAGAACAAACCGCAGCTGCCATGAAGGAAATGTAAGTCTGTGGGAGTTCGGCTCATTACGCCCAAACTGCGTCAAGCAGGAGAGGCATGAGACAAAAAGGAACATTAAAAAAGTCTGTAGGATTTTTGGCAACTGAAAAAAACCTGCTGAACACATCTAACTTAGATTTGACTTTTTAGTATTTTGGAATTGAAAAAAGAGAGCCATTAACTTTCTCAGTTTCCGATTGATTAATTGGGTTTTTTTCTACTGAATCAGTCGGATCACATGTTAGTTGCCACGATCGTTCCTGTCTCTAGACAGCACCTCCTGCAAAAACAGTCAAGAAAATGAGGTTGAGACTGAGAGTGTATATATGTAATTAAGAGTAAAACACAGTAAAATGGACCTTCGCCCAGCAGAGGGATGAAAAGCTTGTGAAAATGAGGGATCACAGTAATTAGAACTGTGCAGATTTCTTAAGCATTGGGCTACGCAGCTATGTGTGCTTTCATGTGCATTATGAGCCTTTATGCTGGCCCTGGTTAGTTGAATGGGGCTGCGGAGCTTCCAGCCACAGCTTCTACTGTAAGATGCTGGGAAAATAGTGGTAGGTGGAAAGTAGCCCTAATCTGAGACACAATCTTACTTTCCGCTGTTTATGGGTTTAGACAGTACTGGGCCCACATGAAACGGTCGAGAGACAGACGGAAAGGGCTATTGGCCTTTTCTTTTTCTTTTTTTTCTTTTTGTAACAGTCTTTCGATAGAATACAGGCAGCAATGTTTTAGTTAGTGAGTTTGTGTAGGTTAATGTGAGTGGAAGTGTGCGTATGCGTGTGTGGGTATGTGTGTGTAAAAATGTGTGCGTGTGTCTATTCATATGCATGTGTGTAAATGTAAGTGTATGTGCTTATGTGTTAGTGTGTATATATCTGTGTGTGTGTGTGTCACTGTGTATTTCTCTGCATGTCTGCACTTATCAGTGACTGTTTTTGTAATATCTGGTCCTACAACAAAACCCTGGAGAGCTGTGAGTTTGTTGGGTTGCCTTAAGGTCGTCTGTTCTGAGGTTTATCACATGAACAGTATGAGTTTGTTGGGTTATTTTCAGATTGGGCTTACAGAGGTTTATAACATGAACTGTTTGTCATGTTTGAGTTTTTTGGGGCTTAAATGACATACCTCCAACATTGCCTTTTGTTTTCTTTTGTTTTGGACCAGTGGCATAAACAGTTTGTGGGTGCTTGTGAGAGTGAGTGTGTACGTGAATACGAGTATCCACATTTACTTCTCTACTTCTTAGGTAAATATCCATGCAAATATTGCACCAGGCAAGCTTGTTTTTGCCCTTTGAAGGAGACGTTGAGGTGTTGAGAGTGGGACAGCAGTGCTGTCACTGTTTTTAACTGTTCAGTAGAGCCACTGAATGGACTAGAAAGAACCAGATTTCCTTGGGTTTTTATGTAAAACACGTTGAAGGTGCAAACAGGGGAGAACTTGCAAACCTCAGTTTATGTGGCCTAAGATCAGGTCAGTTTTGTCCCAAACCTTTCTTTAATGCAGCAGTCTGGTCCCTCTGGAATACTTGCAACATCTAAGATGCTCTCGGTATTCCCCGACGTGAGACTACCAGTTTTCTGTGTGATGGTATGGTACTTAGTGATTCCCCCTACCTTCTCCTCAGGATGGCCCAGAGGGAGAAGCTCCAGTGTCTGAAGGACTTCCACAAGGACACCCTGAAGCCGTCACCGGGGAAAAGTCCCGGGACACGCCCTGAGGATGAGGCAGAGGGGAAGCCCCCACAGAGAGAGAAGTGGGCCAGCAAGCTGGACTTTGTGCTTTCTGTGGCAGGGGGCTTTGTGGGCTTGGGCAACGTCTGGCGATTCCCGTACCTCTGCTATAAGAATGGCGGAGGTGAATTATTTCTTCCATTCCCCTACGTTGTATTACTTATTCAATTTGACAGACACCATTTGCGAGGGCTGTTTACATAGAGCAATGCCTCAGTCAGACTAATTACATACCAGCAGTCAAACCTCTATTTCTGACAACCACCTACATATAGTAAAGTAAGTACTCCATAGTAGAATTGGACACAATCAAAAAAATAAGTAGTACAATAACAGTTGTATGGTTCTTGCTACTCAGTTTAAAGAACCCAGATAAAGACTGGGGATGAACTGTTTTGTCTGCATGTGAGGATGTTTATGGATTGAGGATGTTTATGGACCAACATGCCTGTTTATGAACTGACTTGCTTGTTTATGGAACAACTTGCTTGTTTATGGACCGACATGCTTGTTTGTGGACCGACATGCCTGTTAATGGACTGACATGCTTTTTTATGGACTGACTTGGTTGTTCATGGAACTACATACCAGTTAATGGACCAACTTGCTTGTTTATTGAGCAACATGCCTGTTTATGGACCAACTTGCTTGTTTATGGACCGACATACCTGTTTATGGACCAGCAGGCCTGTTTATGGACCGACATGGTTGTTTATGGAACTTGAATGCTAGTGGACAGACTTAACTGTTCTGCCCTCTCCAGGTGCCTTTCTCATCCCGTACTTCATCTTCCTGTTTGGTGGAGGCCTCCCCGTATTCTTCCTGGAAGTTGCACTCGGGCAGTACACCTCTGAGGGTGGAATTACCTGCTGGGAGAAGCTGTGCCCCATCTTCACAGGTGGGTCCAGGAGCTCCAAGTTAATTCATTGATAAATTCATTTCCAGGTAACGGTGGTCCCAGTCTTTACCTCTTTTACAAAAGCAATCCCATTGGAAGTAAACTTACTGCTCATTGCTAGGTGATGCTGCAGTGCTTTTTGTCGTGGTGTCCAACCAGATAACAGAATGATTTGGTTAATAGAGCTTTGTGAAGGCTTACTTGTGGGGACTCATTTATAGTTGTTCAACAGGAAGGAGAACAACATGATGGTGACTAATATGAAGCAGTCATGTGTTTTGTTCCAGTGTGGATTTAAGCGTAGGCACACCTCAACAGACACTGGTCAATCTGATTGATTTGTTGGTTTCTACTTTTTATTTTCCGGACTTGGGAGAGATACACAGACACACTGCCCCTCGTTTGGGTCCTTTGGAAACTCTACTGATGGCTCCCTCTTTTGTCTGCTCCATCTGCTGACTGCTCACTCTGCGGATGGCTCACCCTTCTGTCTGCTCAATCTGATGACTGCTCACTCTGCTGTCTGCTTCCTCTTGTCTGCTCACTCTGCGGGTGGCTCACTCTTATGTCTGCTCACTCTTATGCCTGCTCCCTCTGCTGATGGCTCACTCTGCAGCTGGCTCACCCTTCTGTCTGCTTACTCTTATGTCAGCTCACTCTACTGATGACTCACTCTGCTGTCTGCTTCCTCTGTTGTCTGCTCACTTTGCTGATGGCTCACTCTTATGTCGGCTCACTTTGCTGATGGCTAACTCTTATGTCTTCTCACTCTACTGATGACTCACTCTGCTGTCTGCTCCCTCTGCAGTCTGCTCCCTCTGCTGTCTGCTCACTCTGCAGGTGGCTCACTCTGCTGTCTACACCCTTTATTGCATATTTTGTTTTGCCAGTGTGTTTAGCAATACCAAGTATTTAGAAAAAAAGCCTTTTAGTTTGACAGCCTTCAAATTCAAATGCCTTGCCTCCTGACCACTGCACAAAACCCCCCCTGCCCCAAGCACCTGGACACTGTATACACACATGCCTCTGTGTGTTGAATATTTCTGTTGCCATGGCAGCATGGCTGGAGAACAGGAAAGAAATGCCAAGCCCTGAGATCTGGCACAGAAAAGAAAGGCGATTCGGAAATGGGGCAGAAGCAGCGGTGCCAATAAGTGGGAGTCATGGCGGTTGTATGCAGATTTCATCTGGCCAGGTTACAGGCTACAAAATATTTAGCAATGCTTGTTGAATGAATTTGGTCAGGTTGAAAATGAGAGTCATGGAGTGGAGTTGGCCCTTTGTGTTCTGCTTGTAACAGTGTGGGCAGTGTTAGCAGGCGCACGGGTGGGGGTTGGGGTAGTGGAGAGTCATTGGGAGTGAAACCACTAGCTGGACAGCTGGTCCCCAGAGCTAATGAAGGGCAGCCGGAATGCTAATGGCAGGGAGAGAGACTCTCACAGGTGTCCGGGGCTGGTATGCATACCTGTGGTCCTGGCACTGACTCTCCCCTCACATCCCCACTTTGAAGTCCTGGATCCTGGGGTCCTATTCACTCGTGCCATTCAGCTGAGACAGTGTCTCCGGGTTAAGAATAGCCTGGGAGTACAAGTCACAGAGCTGGATAGTTTATTTGAGGTTTTTAAGGTCATTAAGGGCGGTGCAACGATACCCCACCCCCCATGGGATTACTGAGATTACTGACATACACGTCCTCCAGGAATGGGTGCAGGGGTCACAGTCGACTCTGACATGGGTAGTCACAGAACCCAGCTTACTGTCAAAAAGTTTATAATAATTTTTGTTTATAGAATGATTTACCTATTTGGTCAAAGTATCAAAGTATCAAAGTATCATCAGCCCCTATTTTTAGTGTGTCATTGTCTGGAAATGGAATAGAACAGAACATAAATAAACATACAGTGCCCTCCATAATGTTTGAGACTGTTATTTTTCTTGATTTTCGCCTGTACTCCACATTTTTAGATTTGTAATCTTTCAAATTACAAATGGTTAAAGTGCACATTCTCAGGTTTTATTAAAGGGTATTTTCATACATTTTGGTTTAAACATGTAGAAATTACAACACCTTTTATACATAGTCACCCCCCATTTCAGGGCACCATAATGTTTGGAACAAAGCAATAACGTGTAAATAAAAGTTGTCACATTTAGTCCTTTGCATGTAATGACTGCTTGAAGTCTGCGACTCATAGACATCACCAGGTGCTGAGAATCTTCTCTGGTGATGCTCTGCCAGGCCTGTACTGCAGCCATCTTCAGCTCCTGCTTGTTTCGGGGGAAAGTCCCCTTAAGTTTCTTCTTCTGCATATAAAAGGCATGCTCAATCGGGTTCAGATCAGGGGACTCCAGTTTTTAGCTTTAAAAAAGTATTTTGTTGCTTTAGCAGTACGTTTCGGATAATTGTCTTGCTGTAGGATAAAGCGCCAACCAATGTGTTTTGAGGCATTTGCTTGAACTTGAGCTGTTTCCATATATTTCCGAATTAATTCTGCTACTGCCATCAGCAGTTACATCATCAATGAAGATGAATGAGCCAGTACCTGTGGCAGCCATATATGCCCAGGCCATAACAAACCCCACCACCATGTTTCACAGATGAGGTGGTATGCTTTGGATCTTGAGAAGTTCCTTTTCGCCTCCATACTTTGCCCTTGTCATCACTCTAATAAATTAATCTTGGCCTCTTCTGTCCACAACACCTTTTTTTTCCAGAACTCTGCTTGTTCTTTTAAGTATTTCTTGGCAAACTAACCTGGCCATCCAGTGTTTTTGGCTAACCAGTAGTTTGCATCTTGTAGTGTAGCCTCTCTATTTCTGTCTTCTGCAGACAGTAGTTATTGACACACCCACACCTGCCTCCTGAAGAGTGTTCTTGATCTGTGGGACAGGTGTTTGTGGAGTTTTCTTTATTATGGTGAGAATCCTTCTGTCATCAGCTGTGGAGGTCTTCCTTGGCCTACCAGTCCCTTTGCGATTACTGAGCTCACCAGTGCTCTCATTCTTCTTAATAATGTTCCCAACAGTGGATTTAGGTAAGCCTACGATTGGTCAATGTCTCTTACCATTTTATTCTTGTTTCTCAGCCTTATAATGGCTTCCTTGACTTTCAGTGATACAATACATGATGACAACCGGAAACCACTCCAAGGTTATCAAAAGCCTAGGATGAAGACTAGATGCTGAAAGCTTTCTTATACCTGCACTAACAAAGAATTTAACACACCTGAGTTTGTTTAATCACAAACACCTGCAAATCCTTGTGTCCCAAACATTATGCTGCCCTGAAGTGGGGGGGACTATGTATAAAAGGAGTAATTTCTTCATGTTGAAACCAAAACGTATGAATACCCTTTAATAAAACATGAGAATGTGCAATTTAACCACTTGTGAATTGTTTGATTACAAATCTAAAAATGTGGAGTACAGAGGAAAATTGTCCCAAACATTATGGAGGGCACTGTTATACAAAAGAATGGGAATTAAGTTAAATCTAGTTTAGAACAAAATAAACAAAAATAAAGTATTGCATTTGGTTGTCTGTTGATATTCTTGCTTTTTGGCTCAGTACACTCACAGGAAGGGTTTCCACTTTCCCTGGGCAGGTATTGGCTACGCCTCGGTTATCATCGTCTCTCTGCTCAACGTTTACTACATCGTCATCCTGGCCTGGGGGTTGTACTACCTGACACAGTGTTTCCAGGCCGAGCTGCCCTGGGCTCGCTGTCACCATCCCTGGAACACACCCAGCTGCGTTGAGGACACTGTGCGGCGTAACCGAAGCCTTGGTGCTGCCGGCGCCACCAACTTCACCTCGCCTGTGACCGAGTTCTGGGAGTGAGTTGTCTGAATTGTGGAGAGTCCCTCACAATGATGTCCATGTGGAGATTCCCCCCACAGTGATGTCCTTGTGGAGAGTCCCTCACAGTGATGTCCTTGTAGAGAGTACCCCACAGTGGTGTCCTTGTGGAGAGTCCCTCACAGTGATGTCCATGTGGAGAGTCCCCCACAGTGGTGTCCTTGTGGAGAGTCCCTCACAGTGATGTCCTTGTAGAGAGTCCCCCACAGTGATGTCCATGTGAAGTGTCCCTCACAATGATGTCCTTGTGGAGAGTCCCCCACAGTGATGTCCATGTGGAGAGTCCCCCACAGTGGTGTCCTTGTGGAGAGTCCCTCACAGTGATGTCCTTGTAGAGAGTCCCCCACAGTGATGTCCTTGTGAAGTGTGCCTCACAGTGATGTCCATGTGAAGTGTCCCCCACAGTGATGTCCTTGTGAAGTGTGCCTCACAATGATGTCCATATGAAGAGTCCCTCACAATGATGTCCATGTGGAGAGTCCCCCACAGTGATGTCCATGTGAAGTGTCCCTCACAATGATGTCCATGTGAAGTGTCCCTCACAATGATGTCCATGTGGAGAGTCCCTCACAGTGATGTCCTTGTAGAGAGTCCCTCACAATGATGTCCATGTGGAGAGTCCCTCACAGTGATGTCCTTGTAGAGAGTCCCCCACAGTGATGTCCATGTGAAGTGTCCCTCACAATGATGTCCATGTGAAGAGTCCCTCACAGTGATGTCCTTGTAGAGAGTCCCCCACAGTGATGTCCATGTGAAGTGTCCCCCACAGTGATGTCCTTGTGGAGAGTCCCCCACAGTGATGTCCATGTGAAGAGTCCCTCACAGTGATGTCCTTGTAGAGAGTCCCCCACAGTGATGTCCTTGTGGAGAGTCCCTAACAGTGGTGTCCTTGTGGAGAGTCCCTCCCTAAGTTCTTCACGTTCATCTGTCCCCTCTGTCCACAGACACAAGGTCTTGGGTATTTCCAGTGGCATTGAGGAAGTGGGCCCACTAAAGTGGGACCTGGCCTTGTGTCTGCTAGCTGTCTGGGTTGTCTGCTTTTTCTGCATCTGGAAAGGAGTCAGGTCCACAGGAAAGGTGAGTGGGGACCTCTTCAGTACCTGCCATTTGTCTCCCCCAAATGAAATGTAACTTTGCCAAAAGGCAGACGGCCTGCTTGATCACATCCTACTGTGCCATGTTTGACTTGTGTTTGCACAGCCTCGACCGCTTTGCATGGCCTGACTGTCTTACTTTCCCTAACAAAGGGGGCAGTATTCTCTCTAACAGATACTCTAGTCATCCTGCTCAGTTGTGCATATCTCCCTGGTCACTCTTGCTACCATGTGGGTGAGGCATTCACCAAACTTTGCCAAGTAGCCAAGTTATCACATGCAGGAATTCCCAGTGTCACAGACACTGAAAAAATAATTGAATCTTAGTGAATGAACTATTTAATAATAATAGTAATTTAACTATTTGAATGTTTAGACATATAATGTTTATATGTCTAAATGGTGAAATGTTTATAAGCGGTATCTTTTCTCGTGCATGTGTATGTTCGCACAATGACACGTATTTAGGTTCTTCTGATGTTTAAGTATGCACAACCACACATATTTAGGTTCTTCTGCGTGTGTATGTACCCACAACCACACGTGTTTAAGTTTTGTGCATGTATGCCATTCCCAGGTGGTCTACATTACTGCCACCTTCCCGTTTGTCATGCTGCTGGTTCTGCTGATCCGCGGCGTGACTCTGCCCGGGGCTTCTGAGGGGATAAAGTTCTACCTGTATCCAGACCTGACCAGGCTGGCCGACCCGGAGGTAGGAACGTCCGACCTCGGCTTCCTTTGGACCAGTGGGCCATCAAGGTCATCCTCCTCTTGGCCAGTCCCCCATGGCTTCTTTTTTAAAAGATGTTATCATAGCCTTTACCCTATGTCAAACATGGGAACATCACGAGGTGCAATAAACAAGACAGGTGGAGAATGGAACAGTTACTCATTAGTCAGCTGTCCCACAGGAACGTCGAGGCATGGTGGAACTTTATTAGGCATCAGAGAGAGAGTCGGCTACGTACTGTTGAATTATTTCATTTGGCCTAAGCTTGTAGGCTAAACACTGAATTAATCAGAAACAAAAATAGCAATAAAAGGTATCACTGTCTGATGATGAATTATAGAATATATCCTTCTACTACAGAAGCCCTGAAGCACTAAGTGAAGAAAACATTTTTCATTTTTTTCAGGAAGATTATCTTGATAATATGACATATTAACTCAATAATACAATATGCTAAGAGGTATAGACAAAATGATGTGGTGTTGTTATTGAATTTTTATCTCATATTTGGCACACGGTATTGAACAAAGCTCTGTTTAATCAACAACTCTTGGGTGCTAAGGTGTGTTTTTGGACTGGTAAACAAGATAAGAGGTCACACGGTTACTGAGCTAGAGGTCGCATTGACGTTGATGAGAGCTCGGGGCTTTTATTTTTGTTATTAAAACTTGAAACCCTGAAACTGACTCACTCTAACACTAACCATAAACCAACTCATCTTGATACTAACCATAAGCCAACTTTCCCTAACACTGGACCCATTTGACTGCAGGTCACATAGCTCCAACCAGGATGCTCCGTTCCTGTACCTCTGAAAACACTGCTAGCCTACAGTCGTTGAAGGCCAACACCGGCCCCCCTGAATCATAGGCCTCAGCCTTTTACCAACTGAGCAACTGACCCCCATGAGTTTATTGGCAGACGATAGCTAATTACTGTTGTGCAATCTGACAATTAAAAATGTCTGTCAGTGAAAACATTTCCAGCTCCAGGTTGTGTTTCACTGCCAATGAGACACCTCAGCCCGAGTTTTTCTGCCCGTCAGGTTTGGATCGACGCAGGGACTCAGATATTCTTCTCCTATGCCATCTGTCTGGGAGCCATGACTTCACTGGGAAGCTACAATAAGTACAAATACAACTGCTACAGGTGAGGTCTCTCACCTAGGGGGGGCAAGGAGGTGCAGTCTGGTGGAGGAGAGGGGACAGGGAGGGTGCGGGGTGGGGGGCATCTGTGTTGATTAACAAACTCCATGACGTATGTGTGACTTAGGGACTGTTTGCTGCTGGGAGGCCTCAACAGTGGAACCAGCTTTGTGTCTGGCTTCGCAATATTTTCCGTCCTGGGATTCATGGCACAAGAACAAGGGGTGGACATAGCCGAGGTGGCAGAGTCAGGTACGAGGTGTGGGAGGCTGCGATGGTGGGCGCAGTCAGGTACGAGGTGTGGGAGGCTGCGATGGTGGGCGCAGTCAGGTACGAGGTGTGGGAGGCTGCGATGGTGGGCGC
>JAOVYW010000084.1:2473924-2488778 GCA_025775045.1 Hiodon tergisus | reverse complement strand
CAAAGCCGGGGCCCCCAGTCAGCTTTAGACTGCAGTGACAAAGCCGGGGCCCCCAGTCAGCTTTAGACTGCAGTGACGAAGCCGGGGCCCCCAGTCAGCTTTAGACTGCAGTGACGAAGCCGGGGCCCCCAGCCAGCTTTAGACTGCAGTGACAAAGCCGGGGCCCCCAGTCAGCTTTAGACTGCAGAAAGCGATGAATATCTATTCAATGTTGAGAAGCGCCTGCACTTCCACATTTTTTCAGTAGATTGCATTCACAAGATCGAAAAGTACAATAAAAGTTTAAATATTTTTTTTTTATTGAACAAAGAACAGAGCAGAGGTCAGGATCATTCGTTCTCCTCACTGCGGAGCCGAGCGTTGGGATTGGTCACCTTGATGGCCAGCTGTGCTGCCCGCTCCACAATCAACTTCCTGTTCTTGGAGGAAACATTGTGGGCGATCTCTGCACAGTGAGTCCTACAGCAGAAAGACAGCCCAGGTTACAATCACCTCCACAACACCAACAAACAGAAGTCAAGCTTTTATCAAATCTAAACACCATAACTACTAACGACCATTACTGAAAATGCATATTTAACAACAGTACAGTCATCATAACCATGGGAGAAGAAAAGCCTGGGCTTTAATGTATACCATTACAGCACTGCAACGTAGAGTAAACTCTAAATAGTTATTTTGTGGACACCCTGTATAACCTCCTTCTGCATTTGTGCAAAGCATAGTTATCTTTGTCTTCCAGGTCATTGTGTAAACTTAATTCACAGCACCACTAATCTTGGGGAGAAACAGGGTTTAATTTCCCCAAACCTGAACCCTTCAGTATACTGGCAAGGCCTGTAGTATTGTCCCTGAACCAGGTGTCCTTCCAGTAAACTGGTGTGACCTGTAGTATTGTCCCTGATCCAGCAACACATGGAGAAGCTAGATTGACACTTTATCCAAGCATCTTCCGATAAAAGACAGAGTTGGCCCAAATCCAACCCCCTCACCACAACACTACACCTAATCCATGAAGGTAAACGATTTTGCTGGTTTTAATTCTTATCGACAATTCAATCTATTCCGGTTAAAGCAACACAAGTATAACACAAAGCCCCAACAGGGTTCCCAAACTTCAAACAAGCATTTTCTAGGCTGTTGTACTGGCGAGAAGTGTCTAATAAAGCAAATGAGTGACAGATGGCATGAGAGGACTGAGCCCTTACTTGTTGCTCATCATCAACACCTCCAGCTCCCTGATGTTGTGCACCAGGAACTTTCTGAAGCCGGAAGGCAGCATGTGCTTGGTCTTCTTGTTGCTGCCGTAGCCGATGTTGGGCATCAGCATCTGGCCCTTGAACCGCCTTCGGACCCTGTTGTCAATGCCTCTAGGTTTACGCCAGCTTTTCTGGAACAAAAAAAAAGGCAAAGACAGGTTTAAAGGAGATGGACACCTAGTGAGATATAACCATCCACAAAACGCATCAAGTTCACTCTGGTTGAAGCAAAGTAGTCCACACTGTCATTTTCAGAAACAAACGTACTGCAATTTTGACATAGCGGTCTGACTGGTGGCGGATGAATTTCTTTGTCCTTTTCTTGACTATCTTCGGCTTTGTGAGTGGTCTTAGGGCAGCCATGGTATCTGACAAAGAAGAAAAGAAATATAAAACTAAAATAATTAAGACATATCAGAACAAGCTCAAAACTAATTTTACAAAAAAACTCCACTATGCAGTGGAGATATAGATCCAGATGAGCGGGCACTTGTGAACTACCAGACTTAATTTAAGATCACTACAGTTTATTGTGCAAAAAATTGTTACACTGTGGAATTCCCTTAACGAAATTAGACTGCCTGGACTCTTGTGTACCATCTTAGGAAGACTGTTCAACTGACTATATTACCAAGTTTTAAACAAAAACTACTTATACATAACAGTGTGCGATCGACTGCACCGTAATTAAATACAAAAACGGGCGTAGAATGGACTCGAGATGCACCGCTCTACTAACTACGGGCAGCTATACCACTATATAAGCATAATCAAGACGATGTTAGCGAAGTAGTAAAACGTATGGAGTCCTCCGAAACGTGCTAACTGTTAACGTTCGAAATCTCGGTATGATAGTAGCTAGTTAAGGGTCGACCGCACATACACACATAACACAGTCTTTCAAGAAACATTGGGTCAACGCGTGACCGCGGGAGAATAAATATCAGTGAATAACTGACAACAGAGGAATGTTAACCTGCGATCAGCACCCAAGAGAGCTTAAATCGTGTATCGACTACGATATTCTTAAAACCTTATTATTATGAATGAATTTATTAAAATCAGAAATAATTTCACGTAGGTTGTCTGTATCGCTGTTAAAATACACACAACGATTAAACTGCTTCTCTAAAATTAAAATTAAGGAGATGATCACAGATTGTTTGGGACTCACCCAAGTTAAATCTGCCTTCTCCGAAGACAGTAAGGGAAGAGAGGGCTTTGCAGCAAAGGATTGTGGGGGAAATACGGAACGTAAATCACTTGAAAATTCAAAAAATGTCTTATGCTTTTACGATGTAAAACAAACAATTTCAGGGGAGATTGATGGTTTACATTTAGCGATAATCCGAATGTAATTATATCAGAACGTTGCTTGCGACTATACGTAGCTTTTGTATAACTTTGTTTTAAGATGCATTGGTCGTCTAGGACCTGCAGTATGACCTTTCACTCAGTCAAGCTCTTACATTGTGGACAACTTCGGAGTGGCGGAGCGACCGGTCACTGCAAATGTCATTCGTTAACCGCATTTCTTGATAAATTCAAGAATAAAGCAACGCAATACTTTTCTCAGAGAAAAAATACTCGTGACCAGTTACGACTAAATGGTCAGGAAATTCAGGGATTCATGTTTCAGAAGCAAATTTTAAGTGGATACCTGACCCTGATTAAACTGGAACCTAGAGCTAGTGTTCCGCACCAGTTGTGGTTACGTTTTCAGTTCGCTAAACGATCTTTTAGCCAAGCTGTAATGCGCTACTACGTTCATAAATTTAGACTACCGCAGTCATCTGCGTGTGGCTACAATACGTCCAATATGTATTTATTATCTGGTGAATTGTGGATTGGTGTGAACGTTGTTTTCTTTCTCTGTCCACACATTGTAGGAAACACTTTTCCCCCATTTATACCTTTATTTATTAAAAACTATATCTATAACTATCTATAAAAGAAAATGGTTTACATGGTTTAACAATATATTTCAGCATTCTGAAATTTAAGCATTACTTGAATGTATGCACTGTTGGTCATTGTCTATTAGGTTTCCCGGAGCAATAGTTGTAGCAAATTTACATTTTAGGACACATATTACGTGCGCAAATCAACTCGGGTCTGCTTTTCATATCTCATGCAAAGTGTTCGCCATTATGGAGCCTAGTTTGAAGTTCAAACCTTTTTTCTCGCAGTATTTTATACAATAGAAAAAAACCTGAAGTATACAAACAATCAGGGGGTGCATACAAAACATATAAAGACCTTCAGTTATTATTTCTTTTTTTGATGTGAGAAGTGGAAATTATTTTTACATATAGTTTAATTTCCTTGAAAAAAAAAAAGTAAAACTATATCCATTCATAATAGATTCCTTTTATGAATAGGAAATGTAGTTAATATTTAAGTTAAATGGGTCAGAACTATTTTAGCACAACTATATTCCGCACATTCTCCTCGAGAATTCATACTTTGTCAGAGAAATATAGCTAAATATAAGGCTCATCATATCTTGTTCGGTAATTTTGTTCTGGAATTGCAACTCAGTAGCATTCTTAAAAGGCGTACGGGGAGATTGAAGAGTAATGTTGCAAATATCCGCTTCAATCGAAACACATATTGCGTCAACAACAATCGACAGCCGTCGCTTATATTATGACGCTAGGAACGTGGTCGCCCTAATAAACTCTTTCGCACACTGGCGATCCCAAACGAGTGATATCGTAAAGGTGTCAGTTCTAATATAGATGCTGCTATAGTGACAAAAACAAAATCATAGGAGGTGATTGGATTTCTCTGTAAGGGTGAGAAGGAGATAAATAGCGGGTCTACGAGGTAAGATGTTTCACTATGGAAGTTTATCTGCCAAACCCCAGTGAATTTACTGTCCGGTACTTTCAGACAAGATAAGGCGCAACTTCATAGCATATGTGTATACATAGCCGGGTAACTATTTAGCTGATGTTGGAGCTCACATTTATTGTCTATTTTAATGATGGGAATACAGTCGTCTAGAAGTCTTCCCCACTAACTAGTACGATAAGCGCAAGTCATTGCAAGTCCGTATTGTGAGCAACATCCCATTCCGAAATTAACTCCATTGCTGTCAGCCAGCTTGAGAGAGTCAGTGGCTGCAGAACGGCTGTTCCTTTTGCATTCCGATAGCCACAAAACAAGTTGGCTAATTAGCTAGCCTACTCCACGATTTACGCTACTTGTTAATTTTGAAACATTGTCACTTTGTTAGCGTGTTAATATAGTTGGCCGACTTAGTCATAGTAACTATGCTATTTAACTTGTATTTAAAAACATGTATTCCGTTCTAACACTTTGTATATTTTGTTACATTATTAACAGGCAGAAAAGTTAGCTAATGAAATAACTAAATGTATAATGATATCCTAATGTTGAAACATTAAATAGAAACGCAGATTAGGAGTGGTGCATCAGTCTGCGTTCTATTGCTAAATACATATTTACGTCTAACGAGATGTACGATAGCGTTATGGACAAATCTGAATAATGCTCCGGGGTGACCGTATGTTGTTCATCATGCGTAAGAAAACAACAAATCGTCCGATTGTCGATAGAAAGGCGAGGAATTTTAAAAGCTACTAATGGTCTTGAGCTACTCGTTAACTTTTGACCTGCGTTCCTTCAGAGGAACGGACATTTAAAAGACGGGCTGAGTTTATTCTGAGACTCTAGATTAAGTTCATAGAGACAGATGGCCACATCTTCAGAGGGCGAAACTCCGGAAGCCGGTTGAATTTAGCTGTGTCCGCGTATAACGCAAATTGTCTGTAGCATTCATTTGTGGTCTGTTGGAGCAAGGTCGAATGTTCCGTATTTTGAGGCGAAGCTTCCCCTGTCGCTCCGTTTTCGTGCCCAGTAACGTCGGAAGTTGCTCTCCCAATCGGGCCCATGGCTACGACGTCGGCCAGCGTTGACTCTAAGGCGGATCTGTCCTGTCTGCTGGAGCGATGGGAGCGGGAGCAGCACGGAACCACTCAGGACCTCGTCTCTGTCCTAACTAAGTCAGTATTTGTGGGGCGGGACTTCGCAGCGGTTACACCACACCGCTTTTAACTCCACTGGTGCTATTATTCATAGAACGTAGTGTTTATACCCTTGCTAGCGTACTTAACTTTTAAATGTAGTTTATTCACAATCTATAACTGACTTTAAGCAAGGATCAATCTAAACCTTGGACGGGTTGGTTTAAAATAAAGTCTTAACCCTGGCTTGTGTTAAATTTTCTTTTAGAATCTCTGAGCTGATTGAACGGGAGACAGAGGAATATCACAAAGCAGATCCAGATCCATTTGATGACAGGCACCCAGGTGAGGTCGAATTTAAACATCGTACCTCCTTATTAGTTACCCAGCTTTATCAACTTACACAACCGGGAGTTCGGGTTATGTACCTTGCTTAGGATACACCAGCTGGTTTGAGACTTGAACTGGCAAGCTTTCAGTTGCTTGCCTGGTGTGTGTGTTTTTTAGGATGTATTTTTTAGATGTACCACCTAGTGCTAAGAAGCTTTATATTCCTTGTAGGACAGGAATTGCAGTTGGTTTATAATTTGGTTATCATTTTCATATTAATGACATCACAGAATGTTAATGTTTCCTGTCTCTAGGGAGAGCGGACCCAGAGTGCATGTTGGGCCATCTTCTCAAAATTCTTTTCAAGAATGATGACTTCATGAATGCGGTAAGGCCTGTGTGGTGGGGAGGCTGTAGAATTTACAGTGCAGGGGCCTAGAAGGAACTGTGTACCCCCTATGTAGTGTTGATTTTAAGTCTGAGCTTTTCAGTCCTAATTCTGGGGTCCCCGATGTGTGCTGGTTCTTAAATACGTTTTGATTTAGGTTTTATGGGCTTTTAACTATATATCTGATTCCCATTTGGCAATAGTTGTGGGTTAAGCTCGGTATGTACACTCTGCTTTGTTGTAAACACAATAGCTCAAGATCAGTTTGTATACTGAAAATGACACTACCTACAGAAAATAAGTAATACTTAAACGACTAATGAAACAAGCTATTTATCTGCTTTGAATTACTTTTACCTACCCAGTTTGTGCTTCAAAAAATGTTGAAACTCTTCTATGGATACCAAACAATTCTAAATCAGTTGCAAACAACCCCCAGATAAGGACTATTTAATGTAAACAAAGGTTGGGTTCTGTAAAGCAATGTAGCAATGTAATGTAAAGTTCTGTTTAGCTCAAAATGTAATGCAGTCAAAACAAATAAGGCCTTTTAAAAATATTTCATACAATATTCAATCCGAATTGAAAAAATAATTGCCAGAGGTCGGCTAGCCTTTATGGCATGGGGTAAGCTGGAGGTCGGCTAGCCTTTATGGCATGGGGTAAGCTGGAGGTCGGCTAGCCTTTATGGCGCGAGGTGAGCCGGAGGACAGGAGGAGCTGTTTTAAAAGACAAAAGTACACTTACACTTACACTTACTTTATACACTTATTTAAAGTCTTGGGTATTTACTATTATATTTACTTTAACACCAAACCCATCCATCCAGAAGTGTGCCTTTAAACACTGATTTATTGTAAAAACCTCATGTACAGTTTTAAATGATTTTTGCTGGTTGGTGCTAAAGTTAATGGAGACAAATTTTCCAGTTGGTGAATACTTATGTGATGACAAGCAGAGAGGTGTCCCTCAATGTGGCAGCCTGTCGCCTTCTGCTGGACATCATGCCTGGCTTGGAGACAGCCATGGTCTTTCAGGAGAAGGTAAGACCCCTGCCAATCCCCTGCCTCATCACTCCTACCAATGAAAACTGATTTTGACCTGGCTGTCTGGTTCTGGGTCTGCTGCAGGAGGGCATCGTGGAGAGGTTATTCAGGTGGGCACAGGAGTCGGATCCAACGCTGCGAATTTACGCCACCGGGCTGCTGGCCAGCGCCATGGAGAACCAGGACATAGCCGCCAACTACAGGGAGGAGAACTCTGTCCTGGTGAGAACTATGAGAATTTCCACAATACTCCCTGTTATCCTAAAACACACAGGAGCATTAAATTGTCAGACATACTGGTCCAGTTGCTTGAATTAACATTGTAGTTGTGACTTGGCAGGGGACTTCTTGCAATGTTAAAATATTTTATTGTAAACTATGTGATTAAATGATTAATAAATATGATTCATAGGGGACCTTGTTTTGTTGACTATGGTGTGTACACTTTACTTCAGTACTCTTCTGTTTTGAAGAGTGCCTTGGGGTCATGTTTGTTTGGTGGGTGATGCTGTCGGACAGGTGTACTCTGTCCCCCACAGGTGCCACTGATGCTGTCGGACAGGTGTACTCTTTCCCTTACAAGTGCTGTTGTTGCTGCTGATGGACAGGTGTACTCTGTTCCCTACAGGTGCCACTGATGTTGAAGCGACTGCGTCAGCTGCGGGACCGGGAGACGAGTCGGGTTGGCTCACCCAAACGGCCTAGCCCCCGGAAGGCCCTGCTGCCGCTGGACGAGGAGACACTGGACGGTGCCTTAGAGGAGGGTGGGGCAGTAGGGTGGGGACAGTGGGGTGTGAGCCGGGAGAGCATCGAAGGCGACGACATGGCCTTCCATCATGTTGCTTCCCATGGGACTACAAGGCGGCTGGATTCCAGCTCGCCCTCGGATGGGCTGGATGCTAAGGAAGGTGGGGTCCGTGTACGGAGGAGGAGGGTGGAGACTCAGACCAAGCCACACTTCTCGCTGCCCGAGCCCGAGAGGAACGTCAGCGAGCTCTCCAACAGCAGCTGGTCTGAGATGAGCCCCTGGGTCATAGGCAACACCTACCACCTATACCCCCTGACCCCCGCCATCGAGCAGCGCCTCGTCCTGCAATACCTCACCCCTCTGGGGGAGTACCAGGAGGTGAGGGAGCCCCTCTACACCCTGGAACGTTACCCCTGTATCCATTGTTTTCTTTTTAAATAGAACTCGCTGGATTAATTTTATTTAGGAGTTTTTGTACCTGTGAGTTTGTCTATATCCTTTCTCACATCATTTCTTCAATGATCATCGGTGTGTAGGTCAGTCGTTGTGCACTTGTCAACATTAATAGAATGTAGAGTCAACCCGAACACTAAAATTACCTCCGACTAAAGTCTGATAGCCGAATGATTCAGTGATTGTTGATGATGTTGGTGACGTCATCCCCTGGAGTTGAGCTACAGACTGAATGGTTATGCCTTGTGTATGGCGGTTAAGCAAACCAGGGTTGGACCCAGACAGAGGTCTGGTGTGCCCACACGCGTAGTTTACACAAAACTACCCGTTTTCCTTCTACAGCAGGCGCTTGTATGGTTTTTGTGAGGCTGTTGGTAAGCTTTGTCTCCCTCTCTCCTGCAGCTGCTGGCTGTGTTTATGCAGCTGGGTGCCCGTGAGTTGCTTATGCATTACATTGACCTAAGGGAGACCAATGACGCCCAGCTGACCTTTGAGGCCCTGAAGGTCTGTGTCCTAGCCCCACCCCCTGTGTGTGTGTGCCTGCCAATGGCAGAGCAGTATTTCTTTCTGTGGCGGGTTTGGAGGGGAGGCATGGTTTACTTGGGTTTCCCTTTGTGCCTGGGGACTTCTGACTCGGGGACCTCTTTGCTGATGTGCTCGTTTGTCTGGTTTTGGTTGCAGTACCTGGCCTCTTTGCTCCTGCACAAAAAGTTTGCGGCAGAGTTTGTGGCCCATGGAGGGGTCCAGAAGCTGCTGGAGGTTCCTCGACCATCCATGGCTGCAACGGGTGTGTCACTCTGTCTTTACTACCTGGCCTACAACCAGGAAGCCATGGAGAGGGTGAGGCCTCCTTCCAACACTGTGCGCATGTTCACCCACTCCACCCCCAGAGCATTAGTTCCCTCTCATAGTATTGTTGAGATTAGGAGTAAGTTTGAGTACCAGAGTCTTAACTGAGCAGGAGATTGATGCAATGATACATACTTGACATAAATGGGGGATGATAAATTTGGGGAACAATATGTACATGACCAGGCGAGACGACCCTTGCTGTTCTGCAGACTCAGGCTGTTTCCCTTGCTCAGGTGTGCCTGCTGCCACCCTCGGTGCTGCAGGACGTGGTGAGCTACACACTATGGCTCCTGGAGTGCTCCCACGCCTCTGGCTGCTGTCACGCCACCATGTTCTTCTCCATCTCTTTCTCCTTCCGTGCCGTGCTGGAGCTGTTTGATCGCCAGGACGGCCTGCGGCGACTCGTCAACCTGGTGGGTGTCTGTGATTTTCATTCCAATACTGTGCTGCATCGATTAGTGTACCCAATGCTCTTACCCTGATTTTCTAGCACAGCCTAAAGTTTAACGCTCCACCCATTCATGCTGCCTCATTCCTGGGACTGGCGTTTTGTAGCTGCTGTGCTAAGCTAAGCTCCCACTGAATGCAGATAAGCACGCTGGAGGTTCTGAACCCTGAGGATCAGGGGGTGCTGCTGAGCGATGACCAGATCTTCTCCAGCCGCCAGACAGCCAAGCATACATGCATGGCCCTGCGCAGGTACTTCGAGGCTCACCTGGCCATCAAAGTGGAGCAAGTCAAGCAATCCCTGCACCGCTCCGAAGGAGGAACCCCTGTTCACCCCCAGCCCCACTGCAAGGTATGAGAACCCGGTGCCATTGGGGTCATATGCAGAGCTTGGGTTGCTCATGGCTGTGATGGGGAAAGTGGGGATTGTCTGGGTTTGAGCTGAGCTGAGCTCTCTGCTGCTGATTTCACCATTGTTAGTGCCTGCAGCTTACCTGTGTTTCTGTCGCCAGGCCTCTTCCTACTCCCACGAGCAGGTAGTGGAGATGACTGCATTCCTGGCTGAGTACGGCCCGGCTCGCCTGCACTGGGAGCCGGCTGAAGTCTTCCACAGGATGTCCTGTGTCCAGCTCCTCCTTCAGCTCATCTCCATGGCTTGTGGCTGGAGGACCTACTACGGCAGGTGTGTGCGCGTGTTAATGCCAGGCTTTCCTGTCTATAATGAATGCATTTATTTGCCATGTTCCTTGGCAGTAAAAAGGCATCCCCGTCTCTAGGAGTGACACAGTTCGATACGCCCTGGACACTCTGGCTATCCTCACAGTGGTTCCGAAGACCCAGCTGTTGCTGGCGGATTCTGTGGATGTGCAGGACGAGGCTGGCTCGTCCATCCCTACAGTGGGTCAGTTTCAAAACCGTCGTGCCTGCCAAAGGTTTGGGGTTAAGGGGTGAGGGTGGGGAGAGTGGGAGGCTCTGTACCTCCAGCTCCAGTATTGTAGTATATAGCAGCAGCTTTTACCAGATTTCACTTGCTTAGCTTATAAGTTGTGAAGATTTCTACATATTATTTTTATTAATACGGTTTACAAAATTAATATGCATCATGGATAGAGTTTACAATGAGTGTGTGTTTCTAAAACCTACAGTAAGTGGGGGCCGTAGGCTCTGTTATGCTTTACCTTTATCCCATGGTGAAACATTTCTATCCTGATGGGAGTGGTCTCTTCCAGGATGCAATGCCCCCATCCACATGGCACTGGGGGGGGGGGGTCAGTCACTGAATTGTTTGACGAGTGTGAAAATGATGTGAATAATATGCTAGGGCCCAGACTCACACACACACACAGATGTGGGCAGTCACCAGATCTCAACCCAGTTGATATCCTATGGGAGAGTTTGGACAGCGCTCTCCACCACCATCACAAAAACACCAAATAAGGGAATATCTTTTGGAAGAATAGCGTTCCAGAGACTTGTAGAATCTATGCCAAGGCGCATTGAAGCTGTTATGGCAGCTTGTGGTGGCCCAAAACCATACTGAGACGCTTCACATTGGGTTTCCATTTAATTTGTGACCCGTCTGCATATGCACTCTATCTCAAAGTCTAGCCATGAAACTTATTAGGTAAACATAAGCTTATGGGTACCCTGTTACCACTGTTACGATGGGACATCGCACCAAGCATGCTTGCTAATACTGCGTTCATTCAGAACAAAAGAGCATTCAAAAGAAAATATGTACTCATTGATGTTGGTTCAATTTTATTGCAAAAGTATTGCCATGCATTTTATTGACACGTCATGTTGTCGTAGCAAACGGCAGTCCTGATTACACAACAGGGAGTAGACGGCACTTTCATTGTGAAACAGTCAGTGATGTGCCGGTTTTATTAACCAGCCGTTTGCCTAATCCCTGTGTCTGGCAGCAGCTCAGCTAGCTAGTGTAGCGGCCGTCTGGTAAAACCATTAAACTAGCTAGCTAACCAAAGACAAGGCTGGAGCAGTTAGGCATTTGCTTAGAGACAGACAGACGTAACTTTGCCAGTTATATCTCTCTGGAACTCTCCCAGGTCATCACAACCCTGGAGCCAATACCCCCGATTGGTTTACCAAGAACTTATTATGAGGGGCTATTTAGGCCTGCTCTACCATGGTGGTTACTGTATTGTACACTAAATCAATAGCTGTCTCTGGCAGGACCGTTAACACTTGCCATGCACTAGACAGTTAAAATGTAGCTTAATCTAGTAGTCCCATCTATGCACACACGTGTGTTCACAAACTTAGGCCTAGTTTTATTTTCGTAACCTTTATTAATTTATACAGTTGAATATTGTACTGTACATTTCTCAGTCTTCAGACTCTGGTTTTGTCTTAACAACCATGTCACCTGCAGGCACTATCAGATATTTTCAGTAGCAACAATTGATTCCATGTTTAGGGGTTGTTTGGGTATCTTAAAAGAAGCACAAGACTAGTAACCTCCAGAATCACAAATGATCAGTCTTCCGTTCAGTGACAGTTTTTTTGCTCCTCATCAGAGGTAGGTACCTTATTTCCAGATCCTTATGAGATGCAAGAGAGAGAATGGTTTAGTTGCCTTCCAACTCTGGTGCTGGTGGTTAATTTTGACTTTGTTGACCCC
The DNA here is from genome assembly GCA_025775045.1 of Hiodon tergisus. Classification (NCBI taxonomy): domain Eukaryota; kingdom Metazoa; phylum Chordata; class Actinopteri; order Hiodontiformes; family Hiodontidae; genus Hiodon; species Hiodon tergisus. The sequence continues at coordinate 2,476,619 of JAOVYW010000084.1, read as the reverse complement.
GGCAGGGATGAGTCTCATCCTGGTGGTCGCAGAAGGGGAGGTGTTTGTCAACGACGCCGAGATCCAGAAGTCAGCCCTCCAGGTGGTGATCAACTGTGTGTGTGCGCCCGATGAGAAGTTGGTCCCGCCTGGCCTTGGGACGGCCCGGCGGCGGCTCCCGTTGGCTCCGTCGCAAACCGGGGCTTCTGCCAGTGATAGCGTGTTGGCCCGGATGTGGGATGTGGTCCAGTCAAACAATGGCATCAAGGTGCTGCTGTCCCTGCTGAGCGTGAAGATGCCAGTGACGGATGCCGACCGGATCCGGGCCCTGGCCTGCCAGGCGCTAGCGGGCCTGTCCCGCAGTGCGGCGGTCCGACAGATCATGGGCAAGCTGCCGCTGTTTGGAGGCGGACAGATCCAGCGGCTGATGAAGGAGCCTGTGCTGCAGGACAAGCGTGCTGAGCACGCCCGCTTCTGTCGCTTCGCCGCCCAGCTCATTGGCCGGGTGTCAGGGAAGCCCCTGCCGGCCGGTGCTGACGTGTCCCTGGCCAGGCTCCAGCGTGCTGACGTTGTGGCCCAGTCCCGCATCTCCTTCCCGCAGAAGGAGCTCCTGCTGCTGGTCCGGAACCACCTGCTGGCTAAGGGTCTGCAGGAAACGGCCGCCACCCTCACCAGGGAGGCTGACCTCCCCATGGCTCTCCTGCCTCCCCCCTCGTCCTCGTCGTCTTCCTCCTCTGCCGTCTCTGCCCCTGCCGCCTCCCCTGTGCCCGGGTTGCCGCGCATCCCTCGGCTGGCAAACGGCATCGCTGCTTGCCACTCGTCCACGCCCGCCCCTCTACATGCAGTTCCACCGCCTCCAAGCAATAGCTCCCCTCTGATTGGCCGCATCTCCTTCACACGGGAGCGTACACTGCCCTGCAGTGGGGTAGGGGGCAAGAAGCCGCGGGTTCTAAGGCAGAAGTCGGACCATGGTGCCTTCAGCCAGAGCCCGGCTGTGCGGAGGCAGCTGGACCGGCTACTGCCCTCTCCGCCCACCCTGGACGCCATCGTCACCGAGTATCTGCGTCAGCAGCACGCCCGTTGCCGAAACCCCGTGGCCACTTGCCCTCCCTTCTCGCTCTTTGCCCCTCACCGGTGCCCTGAGCCCGCGCACCGGCGGCAGGCCCCTGTCAGTTTTGCCCCGCGCCATGCTCGCCGGCCTCTCTACCCGCCCCACGGCGGCGTTGACGGAGGGCGCTTCGACCGCCGGCTCATCTTCAGCAGGTGAGATGGGGCAGGCGGGTCATGATCGCCTGGAGGCGTGACATGCTGCGGTCATTCCCTCTGTGACCCCGTTCCCCGTTCCGGCTCCCCCAGGTTCCGGCCCATCTCTGTGTTCCGGGAGGCGGAAGAGGACGAGAGCGGGTTCACATGCTGCGCCTTCAGCGCTCGAGAGCGCTTCCTAATGCTGGGCACCTGCACTGGCCAGCTCAAGCTCTACAACGTGTTCACGGGACAGCCAGAGGCCACCTACGCCTGCCACGACTCTGCCATCACCCACCTGGAGCCCTGTCGGGTCAGTGGGAGTCGCAGCGCGGTTTGCATGCTTTCACTGACACATGGTCCAGCTGTACTCTGCTAGGCGAGACGTCGGTGTGTGTATGACGGTCGCTCTCCTGGTCCTCTCCACAGGATGGCTCTCTGTTGCTGACATCTGGATCATGGCTCCTCCCTCTGTCTGCACTTTGGAGCATGCAGTCTGTGTTTGTCATGCAGTGAGTGAAGTGTGCCACTAGGGGGCAGCTCAGGCATTCTTCAAGTGGTTTTCAAACATTTTCCATGGCTGAGTTGTGTTGAGCCAGAACACCTTTCTTTCAGGCATTCCTTTGTAGACGATCATTACGTGGAGTTCAGCAAACTCTCCCAGGACAGGGTCATCGGCACAAAGGAACACATCGCTCACGTGAGTAACATTAAACTACGTGAATAACCCATACAAATGATTTCTAAAAAAAAAAAAATCTTTAATCAGAATTGGTTTTGAAAATAATTTTCAGTTATATTAAAATATACAATCAATATTCCAGAAAATAATCATAATGAAACAAAAGAACTGAACTGTAGTAATTATTTATATGCTATATCTCGTTCTTTTGCTCACGCGCTCCCAGTGATTCTGCTATATGAGGGTGTGAGCTGTCAGTAGCACATCAGTCTCTGACCTATTCTTTCCAGATTTATGACATCCAGACCGGCCAAAAGATCCTGACTCTGGACAATCCAGACCTGGCCAACAACTACAAGAGGAACTGTGCGACCTTTAACCCCACGGATGACCTTGTCCTGAATGACGGTGTTCTGTGGGACGTGCGATCTTCTAGGGCCATACATAAGTTTGATAAGTTCAACATGAACATCAGTGGCGTGTTCCACCCCAATGGGCTGGAAGTCATCATCAACACAGAGATTGTATCCTCCCTGCTCTCCGCAGTTTAACCCCAACGCTAAACTTTAACCCAAACCCTCATCAACACAGAGATTGTATCCTCCCTGCTCTCCGCAATTTAACCCCAACGCTAAACTTTAACCCAAACCCTCATCGTCAACAGTGATCGTATCCTCCCTGCTCTCCGCAATTTAACCCCAACGCTAAACTTTAGCCCAAACCCTCATCGTCAACAGTGATCGTATCCTCCCTGCTCTCCGCAATTTAACCCCAACGCTAAACTTTAACCCA
>JAOVYW010000084.1:2402118-2414923 GCA_025775045.1 Hiodon tergisus | reverse complement strand
CCATAGAGAACGCTTGATTTGGTTCTCTTTGGGCTCATATGGACGATTGGTATTTTCTTTTAAAAGTCCTTTTAGTTTGGCTGTACCAGTGACTTTATTTCCAGGCACAGGATTCCAACATTGTATACATGTCTATGGAGTAAATTCATACCAAATGTTTCCCCAGCAATATTCATTCCCTGTCGTGCAAATGGTCTTTTTTCTTTTCTTTTCTTTTTCTTTCTTTTTCTTAAGCTTATATTAGTGCTGTGTTGGTAAATGAGTAGACATGGGTGTCTCACGGATGCCGCAGAGCGCAGGAATGTTCTATGGAACTGTGATGCTTTTTTGTTCATAACTGTTTGTACCGTTTGAATTAAAATCGTTTTCCCAATGGCTGTTCCTCTTTTATAATTGGATGGCAACATTAGCCTTTAACCACATAAATTAACCATCACTTATGGTTCTGGAATGTTTTTCAAAAAATAAATCTATAGCCATTTCTTACTGGAATTTTGGCATCCTTAATTGGATTTGACTGTTAAGCTATTTGAATCTCTTAGAAAATGTCAGACATCTAAAATAAAATTCCTGTATAATTCAATTGCAATGAGCTATTCTATAAATCAAAACGAGACCTGTCAATGTTTAAGCCTATATGTTTTTGTGTGTATCTAGCCAAGCAGTGGTGCTAGTTTTCTTTTTATTGAGCTAGCTTGATACCGGCTGTTCGTTTTATAAAACGTTAGCCACAACTCCGAATGCGACACAAGACCTACAAAATGGAAAAACTAAAACAGACACGGCTAGCCAACTTAACGTTCTCTCCCCTCCAGACAGTTTCTGTAACTAGCTGAAAAGTCAGTGGGACTGATAAGTGTTCGTGGTAGGATGTGTACATGCAGTTATGAGTACGCAGTTACCCTGATATTGAAAATGTGTAACTTGACCTTTGACCATATTTTTCTGGGGGGGGGGAATACAGGCCCCAGTTGAGTTTGAGGGCAGTGGCATGCTTTTTAAGGTTACTGCAAATGCATTATGTTTACGCATCAAGTCACCCCACACGTCCTGCCTCGGAAAGTCGGTAGGAAGCGCGAGCCGAGAGAAGCCTGGTGAGCTGGATTTATACCGGGCTCAACCTGCTCAGCGCCTTTACCAACCAAGACGTAAACCTGCACGGTGAGTATACGAACCTCGCTTTCCCTTCCCCGTTTACTTTGACATTTCTCTTCCTTGCTAGAAATATTGTAGCAAAACCAACAGTACGGCCAGGTGATGTAGCAACATTAGTTGTTTTTTATTGACTTTTGACAGCTGAAAAAAGCCAGGTATACAGGGGAAAAATTGTGGAGATTATATTATATTATAATATATAAAAGTATTTTGGAGACTCCCTGGAAAATCCCTGGGCGACAAGTTTACACAGACACCGTACCACGCACAAATGCACCCACAAACTTGCAATAGTAAATAACTTTTTAAATGGTGGCCAAATGTAAATTATTGAGCAGCTCATGGTTATTCAGTTAGGGTTTTTCAGGGTTAATTCAGAACCTCTCTCTAAACTGGATTTAGTTTAATGTTCATTCAGAAGCTCTCTAAATTTCATTCCAATGTGCTACTGTTGGGTGCAACTGTAATTGTAGGTTGTGCTGCAATGAAAAACATGGCAGCAAATTTAACACAAAGCCGTTGTTCTGTTTGACCACTGGAGAGCAGTGTCAGCCTTTGTCAAATATATAAACTGCCTGCAATGTAGTTGTCCATCCAGTTTATAATCTGTTGCCCTTGAGCATCAGGGTCGCCAGAATTGGGTCCACACACACTTTGTGGAGTGTGGAGCCAGCAAGAGGCTGAACGGCAAAACACAACAGTCATTGTTATTCCCCTGGAAAACTAACCGAAGCTTGGAGCGCCTGAGAAGTTCTTCCGCCATCGTTCCAACCAACGCGTGGCCCGGTGTAATAGCCGTGCCACTCCCCCACGGCGCCTTATTGCCGTCAGTCAGTCTGGCCTAGGACAGCCAGATCTGTCCCCGTTTTGCATCCAGGGCGGCCAAGTTTCGGCCCCTTGCCTGGCCCAGACACTCGGCCAATTCTGATTGGGTCCTAGTGTACTGCTGGAGCTATCCCAGTTGGCCTGGACTCTCCAGACTAGGGCCAGCACCCTTACCTGGTATACCACCAGAACTGTGTCGTAATTGTCCAACCTTGCAAGCCACACGTTCTCACACAGTACCGGCAGTGCTTACTGGAACAGTTGGCGTACTTCAAACGAAGGGCTGAGCTGTCCAGCAGTGTCAACGAATGGCAGACCCACCAGGCTGGAACTCGGGGGGGGCGTTCTGGTTAGGTGATCTGGGCGGTGTGGCTGGTGCTATCACCTGTTCCTGTGGCGTACTTTTTTCTGTTTACAGTTTGAATTTTGTGTATTTTCGGTAAAAGTTACTTTATTGCTTATTATTGTATAATGAAATATTTGTATTCATAGGTTACCTTACAATACAACTATATACAAAATAAAACACATTCCTAAAGTTGTTATGCGGGCTCAAAAATTCCCAACTCTACAAATAACTTTCTACTCCGGAGTCCGCTCTCTTCTGCTCTCAGTGTGACATGTTTATATTTAGCCCTGTCAATTCGGCTAATAAACGATTTCATCGTTGTACATGTAAATCGACTCAACTACGAACACAGTGAATTGTGTCTCGGCTGCCATAGTGTCTGACCCCACTACAACATTCAGAGGCGATGAGACTTACAGACTGTCATCGCTATCTCCTTGGCTGACATCATGGTCTGCATCAAACAATTTCAGTATTCGCGATCCTATTGAGACAGTGTCTGAGCGCTGAGTTAACTCATCCGTTCTTTTGAGCTAGACAGGGGTTTCTCCTAAAAATATTACAATATATGGTAGATATCTGAATTGCTCACTGTGTTATAACTGGGTAATCGATCATTGTGCTCTGAATCTACTCTTAGTGTAGAAGAAGTAATACCTCGATGATGTTGAGATCGGGGCTCTGTAGAGGCATCTGATGCAGAACTCCTTGTTCTTCTTTCAGCAATTTATGTTTGGACATCTAAAAATTACTTTTTTTTTCTACTGACACACTAATGCAGAAGATATCCAAGGTACTTTCCGACACCATCTACAAGGAACTGGAATCAAAAGTAGATATGGGTATTAATTTACTTTGTAACCACACACCTCGTCAAAGTTATCAAGTAATTGTAAAAATTAAAGTTAAATTTAAGTTTAATTAAATTAAAAATTGTAAAAGTGGTGGAATTGCATTTTCAGGGGTCTTAGCGATGTAAGAGAATGTTATCCGCGTATAAAAGACACAACGTGCTTTACGACTCCACTTTGAATAAGATTAATGCGCGCATCGTGTCTGATCATCTCAGCGAGAGGTTCGATGATTAAGGCTAATAATTGAGCAGATTTGCCTTTTGCCTCGTGACAGAGAAAAGGGAGTTGAGTAATGTGTTTTGGTTTTAATGACTGCTAAAGGCAGGCTGTAGAGGATTTGAATCCCAGAAGTTAATTTTTTTTAAATGTAAATTAATACAGCTCTGAAATATTTCCACTCCACTTTATCGAATTTTTTTTTAGTGTCAAGAAAAATCAGCACATTCATGGAATTTAGTTTATTTCTGTAAGATAAAATATTCAAATGTAAGCTCAAATTATCGGTATGGCTACTTGAAAAAATAGTTTCGCTATAATTATATAGTATACCTTTAAAAGACCGGCCTGTTTATCTTTTTTTCATCAATAATATAATTGCAGTAAAACGGAGGGACTGAGGAAGCGTTATTATTACTATTTTTTGTCATGATAAGAAAGAACGTGATTCACTACCAAGAGGAAAGGCTTTGAAAATATCACTGCTTTAAGACTCCACCGGGGTCTAGGAATGGGTTATTCACCAATCAAGAGTTTTAGGTCATGGCTTGATTGAGAATGCATTCTTATTGCCATTTACATAAGCACAGGACACAAAAAGTGACGTTGTTCTATTTAATTGAACCACTAATGAAATCTGTACCTGATTCGTTAGGTCTTGTTAAAAAAGCATTCCTAAAGTAATTAATTTCTTTATTTTGTAATTTACGCATTGCAAAAATTGCGCATTCTGAACATGGTCAAGTTAAATGCTCTAGGGCTGGAACTGTTGATTAGTTAGGTCTCTGTATATTGATTTGAATATTTTAATAATTTACACAATTCACAATCTCATTATTGGGGTCTGAGATGAATGTGCTTGCTTCTGCTATATAGCAGTGTAAAATGAATCTCACCAAAATGTTCATAGGTGTTGGATTATCTGATCCAAGTCTTGAAACAGTTATAACTAATAATGACTAATAATCAGTGCAACCCTGGACTGTTCAGAGAGAAGTTTGCTTGCTCGGCAAATCTAAATAAAGACGTGCACCACTTCAATATTAAAATCCTGTTATTTTGTTCACCCAAACCTTGCACCGATCTCCTGCCTGGACCCTGTCCCAAACCCTGCACTAATCCCCCTACCGGACCCGGTCCCAAACCCTGCACTAATCCCCCGACCGGACCCGGTCCCAAACCCTTATCCTGCACCTATGCCTTGACTGGAACATTTCCCAAACCCTAACTTTGCACTAATCCCCAGACAAGACCCTGTCAAACCCTAATCCTGCGCCCATGTCTTGACTTGACCCTGTCCCTAATCCTGTGCCAATCCCCCTACCGGACCCGGTCCCAAACCCTATGTGCCCATGTCTTGACTTGACCCGGTCCCAAACCCTATGTGCCCATGTCTTGACTTGACCCTGTCCCTAATCCTGCGCCCATGTCTTGACTTGACCCTGTCCCTAATCCTGCGCCAATCCCAGGTCAGGACCCTTTCCTCCTCTCTGCACCCTCCTTTCTTGCCTCTGCACTCAGTGCTGCTTCCGCGACAACACCCTGTTCTACCTTCAGACGCCATTTGGCTACGTCATTCTGAGATTCACTCTCACTCAGGTTACATACTTGCATTGGCTTGAGGGAAAACATGGGACCGTCATGACGACTGGTTCTGGCTTCAGCTTGAGTATCATTTCCCTTACGCGAAAATGCCTTGGAGAAACTCAGAAAGCCAGCAAATGGCGCAGTATGTGTGATCTCACCTGGCGTTTCCAAGTGCAAATCGTATGCAGCTGAATTGTTCTCTAAAAACCTTACTATTGTCTATAACTAGGAACACAAAATGAGAGTACACAACGCAACCAGCCATTAATCTAATAAAAATTCGGTAATATATCTACTTGTCTACCCATGGCAATGAAAAGAGGGTTCCATAGTTATGAAGCCATCGCTAGTAAATGCCAGGAGTCCAGTCCTGAATATTTGTATATATATATATATATATATTTATTTTTTTTGCATCAAATTTGCTTTAAAAATTTGCTTAAAGTTACAAAGTGGGGTCACCGAGTGCTGAAGCGTATAGTGCGGTTTGGAACACAAGAGTTCCCAACCTCCTCTGGCATTAACATCAGTACAAAAACTGTGTGCCGGGATCTTCATGGCATGGGTTTCCATGATCGAGCAGCTGTGTGCAAGCCTTACATCACCATGCACAATGCCAAGCATCAGATGCAGTGGTGTAAAGCATGCCGCCACTGGACTCTGAAGCAGTGGAAACGTGTTCTGTGGAGTGACGAATCACGCTTCTCTATCTGGCAGGCTGATGGACGATTCTGGGTTTGGCGAATGCCAGGAGAACGTTTCCTGCCTGACTGCATTGTGCCAACTGTAAAGGTTGGTGGAGGAGGGATAATGCTATGGGGTTGTTTTTCTGGGGTTTGCCTAGGCCCCTTAGTTCCACTGAAGGGAAATGTTAATGCCTCAGCTTACCAATACATTTTGGAAAATTCTATGCTTACAACTTTGTGGAAACAGTTTGGGGAAGGCCCTCTTCTTTTCCAGAATGACTGTGCCCCAGTGCACAACCCTATGAAACCTAGATAAGCAGAACAGAGATTGCGAGCCAGGTCCAACATCACAAATGCTCTTCTGGAATAATGGGCAATAATTCCAACAGACACACTCCAAAATCTTGTAGAAAGCCTTCCCAGAAGAGTGGAAGCTGTTGTAGCTGCAAAGGGGGGACCCACTCGATATTAATGCCTATGGATTTAGAATGGGATGTCAAAAAAAAAGAATTTTTCTGCCTCTGCTGGTTTCACATGCATGCAAGACGTTCTATCAGACAAAATAATAAAAGCCTAGCTTATTACCCTCCCTAATGGCTCAGATGGTAAAGGCGCTTGCCTAGGTGCAGACTGAGACAGGATTTTTCAGCATCAAATCCAGATCATATCGTTGGGCAACTGTGACTGGGAGAGCACAGCAGTGCTTTACCCTTGGCAAAGCTCAGCCAGGCTGGCGTGTTTGGGAATTGGCAGGGTTTCTCCCAGCTCACGCCTAACCAGTGTCTCCCGGCGGCTTTTTTGGCACCTGTAGACTGGTAGCACCATTGGGAAGGAAGTGCTAAAGTGACCTTTTGACTTTCTGTCAAACTGACAATAAAGCCTATTGTAATAATTTAGCGAGCCCCGTAATATATATATATATAATATATATATATATATATATATACATATATATATACATATATATATATACACGTATATTATTATTTTTGTATGCAAGTGTGTATTTTTAAAGACTTTTACAGTATTTTAAAGACTCACATTTGTGCACTCACGTTCACAGATATGCAAACAGTTCTGTCAAGCTCTGCAAGTTAAATAGGAGTAAATGGGTTTCATCCAGCACAGGGAAGACAGAGGCTACCAGGTTTTTTTTTATTGGACAACGGAAATGTGACATTTCATAATACCTGTGTGGAACAGGATCCTACCAAATGAATGTGCTGTTTTTGTCCACTAACTAATTAGCCTGTGTAATGTACATGAGTGCAAAAAAAAACAAAAAACAACTCTCTCTGGTTTGTCAATATTTATTTTAAGAAATGCATTTGATAAGGAAACGGAGCAGAATGAAAAATTCCACTTAGACGTCACACTGTCTGCCGGCGTGGGGTTTTTTAACAAGCTTTAAAGAGAACGTCCCGTTTTGTTCTGCTGAGCCCACACTGATCTGACTCAGTCCCCAGGCAGAACCAGAACATGGGCGTTGGAACTTTTCCACATCTCCAGCAGAAACTATTATTGTGTTTTTAGGAAAGAACAAGTGGAAATCATAGTACACAATGTGCTTTTTGTTTTGCATTACATAGCTGATGAGATTTTTATACACATTCTATTGGCTGCACAGGAAACGGAGCCAAAGAACAAAATAATATTTAAAAACGCAATTTCCTCAGCTCCTTCTCATATGGGCAACTTATTCAAGATTATTGAATCACCTTGTCGACTAAATATACACTACTAGAAATGTATTCACTGTGTGCAACTCAAAGTTTTTAACCTGTAATGCTTCTTTTGACAAACCAACTCCAAATGTCAGTGTTAGCAGTAGAAGTAGAACATTATTTATCCCACATGGGGGAAATTGCAACAGGATAGGAGAGTACATTGTAAATAAATCTATTAAGTTCTTGACAATACAATCATCAGCCTCAGTAAAAATGTGCAACATTACGCTCTATAACACATGCGGCAACGCTGATAGCCACCTTAGTCTGCGAAAAAGACACACTAGGCCTCTGTATGATGTACTATTTTGACCTCACTAACCATAAGAAGGGCACTACAAATCGCTCAGCTGTTGCTTCTAACAATGTCATGTCTAAAAGTAGATGGGCTACAGAAGAGATATCATTGCACAATAATTTCTCATCCCCATCCTAGCCAATTAATTACATCGTGTCAGTGCTGACAAACCCACCTGGGAACATTTTGAAATGTTTATGCATTAGCTGGAGTTTCTGCCCATTTCTGGTAGGCCAAAACGTTCGGTCTGTTGCGCCGTCTTTAAATCAAGCCTAGGACTTGTCAAAAGCTACTTGAAATCCCCTAATGCCACACATCGTAACATCCTCACACATGACAAATGCTGACGTCATCACAACCCAACAGAGGAGAAACCCTGACCACCTAGTCATAAAGACACCCTGACATAGTCACAGACACACCCACACCTCAAAACATCCCCATAACACAATTACTGTAAATGGGCAGTCTGATGACTTCCGATTCTGTTCAACGGCATACCTCGTGTCATTGATCAGCCACCAAAGGGCATACTTCCTCATCGCCATCTCGAGTCGTTTGCCCATAGAATATGCGCAGTATTCGCTAATGCCATCAACAACGCTACGAGAACACAGTTGCCAAGGCGGCTGTCGATAGAACCAAGGCTGTCTACAGAGAATGCGCACTGGGTTAAGTTATTACAATCACGCAATATTTGTTCTAACCAAGGAGAGAAGCACACGGGAACGCCCTCTGGCATCAGACAAATACTTCTGTTGTTAGATCTGGGCTATTTCAAAGCAAAAATAAAACATGGCCACGGTATGAATTTGTATATTTCAAAGTTATTTTCGACCTAATTTGGCCATTGGAATAACACTGGGCCATTGGAATAACCTCTTTGATCAGAACTACGATTAAATCGAGTGGTCGCTAGGTTCCCTGGGTTCTCACTTGCATATTTACTAAAGTTTGTATGCGTTTTGTAAAATGCGATTTGATAATCTATTTTTGACAAATTCCAAGATGCGCTATCTTGTTATAAATCTTCAGCAACACTTTAACCTCGCCACTTCACCTTCAGATGTGCAAAATCACGATCATCTCGATGCCCGTCAGGCTGTTTATCCAGAAAACCTTCCGGCAAAAAACTGAAAATGTAAATACCACAAAAATTATAGAAAGCCACGTTTCCAGACTTACTTAGGTCTTTAAGCAACGCATAAAGAGTTAAATAAGAAATCACACTGAATGGGCCTATATGTTCGCCGTAGAAATCAACATAGCGGGTTTTTCATCTTTAAAATTATGCTGTTTTAAAATTAATAAATAAACGGTAAGAACTATAACCATTCCTGTTTAGCGAACCAAATGAATCAATTGGCAAAAGGGAGAGAATTGCAGCACTTCTTTAGTAGTGTGACTTTCTTAACCGAACCTCATCCCTACTGTAGAAATTCGTCTCAAACTTCCCCAGAATTCAGGTTAAGCGCTAAAAGACGGAAAACCGTTATGGTGGTCATTGAAGGTTGATTGATATAAACCTGTGTTAACTAATGTACCCGTTTCCCACAGCAGTCGACAACGTGAAGTTAAAATAGCGGCGCCGAATTAAAGTAACATCCACTGATAGCAACAAACTAAATCAAAGCAGTTTTAGAGTCACCCACAAGAAAACATACATACCAACAAGCTACTAATGTCTCAAAAAAATCATGCCACGAATCCACTAGTTTATTAATTTATTTTGTGCTAATCTAGGATTAGAGACATGTTCCGACACTAGAACTCCGGCCGATCTCCCAAATCAAAGCCGATGACACCTTACCTACATAGCTAAAGAGTCTGGACCCCTGAGCGAGGTCTGATTGTGTCGTTTTATTCATCACTTTAACCACAGACCACCACTCGCACAAGTATATTGTTCGGCGACTTCATATTATTAATGACAAGAAAAGACATGGCACAGGAAATCCATTCACTTCCTTTACCCTGACATCACGGGGCTACTTCCGGCAACGGCGAGATTCGAAATCCGGAATACATTCTAAACATGATTAGGATATGAACCAAGACAACAGAGCTGCCAAACCTAGTTTCTTGTCATTTCTCTACAGCTAAATAATTTAGTTACTTGACTAGATAGCCTTAAATGTCTTGTGGCAGCCCAGACTTGATTGAAGAAGACTAGCCAGCTCGACAACACACGTAGCCACCACAGTTCAGAAAAGTAAATGCTAATTGCATCTAATATTAACACCAAAAACAACTGTTTGCTTCTTAAATAATTGTCACAGCTTTCGCCCAGAAAGACTTGACTTCGTTCCGAAGACTTGAAATTGAAAACGAACTCTGGTGTGCAGCAACTTTCTGTATGTTCGTTCATACTAAGTAGATTTCCCTTAGTTAGGTCATTTGTAGTTTGCTAAATACAATTCTTATGTAACTTCCCCAAAAATAAATGACTAAATGAATCCAACACTCAATTACAAACGAACTCTAAATTTGACCCAGACAAATAGAAAGTCCCGAGTTGCATTTGGTTATGTTTGTTTGTTGTTTTGTACAGGAGATATAGGTTTTATTGGTGCCTACTCATCACGTAATGTTTGTAAATATATACATGTAAAATAGTATAGTTAGTTATTAATGTAGTGTCTAGTGTGATGACCGTACTGAATAGGCAAAATCCCTAAAATATAATAAACCAGATCAAAGAATGCTGAGCACATATCGAAATAAGCATGATTACATTTTTCAAGTATTTGTGAATTTTTGTCTTTATCCCTAGTTTATGGACCGTAGGCTTGGAGGCAGTTAAAGTTGCCTACGTATCAGATTAATTCTGAGCGGACCTTGACTTTTGTAGGCATAATTTCTGAAGAAGTGTTTCCCAATTTTTTATCGTGTGGGCCCACTGTTGGTCCCAGCTCACTTCTTTATTAATTCGGTTTGACCGAGTTGTTAATTTGCTTTCATTGTGATATTTATTGGGATCCAGTTTGGATTGTTTAAACTTGTTTTGGATTGTTTAATTTGTGAAAATGCGTTTTGATTTTAATTCTAAAATAGGCCCACATAGAATCTTGAACTTTCATTTTTCAATTCAATTCAAGTTTTGTCGAATAATATTGGATCGTGCTAACACACATAAATTCATTTCTAATATAGGCTATGGACTGAATGCTCTTATTATGAAGATCGGTATAAAACAGTGGGAGTTACTCTCATCTATTTTAATGCTACATAAAATAATTTATCTCCAGTGTCTGAAGTCCATATAATCCAAATATTCCGCCTGCCGCGTACAGTTAACTTTCCCCTTCGGTTTACATTCACACTAAAAGTTATTTTAAATAATTATCATGTAAAAACCAGCTATTGGCACTAAACGGGTCTTAGTTCATTTGGGGTGTTACTTTTTTTCAGTTTTAGCTAAGCATTGAGTTCCCACAACGATACGACCGCAAGGCTCTCCAGCTGTCAGTCTCGTAAGGGTGTTAAACTCAGACTGCCTTTTCCAAATCTTTAGATTTCCCCGAACACTGTCACATTTATTAACTGGGCCCAATACTTTCACGGATAAGAAACACAGCGAATACAAATTGTATAAAATATAACACCGATAAGAAAAGTATGAGACTATTTACTCAGAAATTCAGCTGCAGCATTGATACCAACTGCCTTTCGAACGTTCAGCGAGCTGTGTGCGCGATTGTGTGAGCGGCTGAGCTGGCACGCAAAGAGTTACAGGTCAGGGTGTCTACTAGAACACAGTGTTCCCATCAGAGCAGTTACAGTACAGCCGGTACATTGTGTTACTTTGTGGCTGCTTTCCAAGACCTGCCCTTAATTTTTACACTAAATCTCCCTCCCCCTCGCTCTTTCTCCGCCTTTTCTCCCCCCCCCCCTCTCTCTCTCTTCTACTCTGCGCCTGTCCTCCGTGCGGTTTGAACTAGCGTGTTGATCGTTTTAATTCCGAGGGTTGCGAGTGTACGTTCGGTACTGCCAGCAGAACATTCAGTACTATCGCGCGGAGAGGTCGTCTTCAATTCCCAGCAACGCTGTCATCGCCGCGTGAGCGGAGCCCGGATCATTCATCGGCGAGAACTTGCTCAAGTGACCTCGCGCAGAAAAACTAACCTGACAGTGAGCGGTAGACAGATTTGAAAGACCTTAACCTGTAAGTTACTATTAAATATATGTTTAATTTTTCTTCTTGAATTTTTCTTTCATAGCCTGTACACGTGTTTTTGTTGGATGTCGTCAACTGAAGCAGTGTTGTTTATATTGATCAATGTGTTTCCAACGATATGTTGTCATGTTCGCAGGAGGAAATATTCTCAAGAAATACATAAATAGTAAAGTACATTCCAAGATATATAACAAATGACATTTAAGCAGTATATAGTTTAAAAGGTCAAAATTAGGGACCCCCACGTTTCTGTATTGATTAAAAGAGAATAAATTGTTTTGTTAGCTAAAACTGTTTTAATTTTTAAGGAAATATCATATTTACTTTCAGGCGTGTATACTAATAAAAGAATAGCGTTGATATTTCTTAGTGAAATTCATGCCCGTTACGTGAATATAAACCTTAATCTCCAATACCTGTTAGATATCTTATGAACACATTTAATTGAACGATAACATGTGCACGGACAAACTCACAACAAATGTTCATATTTACTGCTATATTTAGTTGTATAATTTAAATAATTAAAAAAATTTGAAATGGAAGGTGGCACATAACTTTGTATTCTGTTATGTCAAAATCGACACACGCCACAGACATTCCGCAACCATTATTAAAAAATAACTGAATAGACAGCGTCCGTTTCATAAAAACTAATCTCATACAAATAAATCATGTCATATATTAAATGCCAGGTGAAATGCAAATGATTGATCATTATCATCTCTGTTTGGTATTGGTTGTCACATAACCGCTTGATTAGGTGTGTTAAGTAACTAAGTGAAGAGATAAGACTCTTATAAGAATAATTTTAATACCATATATATATATGGAGTATATATATATATATATATATATATATATATATATATATTGAGTTGATAATATCAACTATCAATGTATTTTTAAAAATAGACTTTATTAGGGAATT
>JAOVYW010000084.1:2336472-2363721 GCA_025775045.1 Hiodon tergisus | reverse complement strand
CACACACACACACACACACACACACACACACACACACACACACACACACACACACACACACACACACACACAGATACACTAGCACACACAAAAAATACCTTTTGGACTTAGCGTTATCCAAATCGATAGATGTAATTGTCAATAACTTCTTAGAGAATATTGTTACACTAAATTATATTAGTTTAGTCAAAAATCGGTTTTAGTAACCACCGTTTACATGTTTTGCTTGTATAGATAAAGGCCTTTGGATGAATTTACGGTGCTGGACATCCATTAGGATCATACCAACATGAAAGTTGAAATTCTGTTGTCAATACATTCAGTAACCTGGGCCCGTTTACTTTGTGCAACTATAGGGGGGAAAAGCTTTATTATTAATTTTGAATTTTCCTCGTTCTCATTCAATGAAAGCTTGCACATGTTACAGCTGTCATTTGAAGCCTCACCTACAAATTGAGACAAGTGGTACTGCCCTATATTTCGACCCCACGCACACTTTCCCAAACATCAAATTAAAGTATGCCTAGGCTTAGTAGCATATTTATCTATTAATGAATTTGCGGTTTTTCTTCTTGGCAAAGGGTCTAAACAAGTTATCGGAGTCGACTACTTTTATGAAAAAGTAAAGCAATTAACCATGTTGACAAAGAAACACGTACACTGAAAATATAAAGTTGATTTTTAAATAACTTTTTGTTTATGAGACAAATTATTTATTTCTCATAAGATTAGTTTAAAATGTTGATGTTTCACGTATATGATCTAATTCACTCAATCGAAAGGGAATATTTCACAGTCAAGGCCTCTTCTAGGCTATTTAATTAACAATGTCTAAACTTGTTTTGGAAGCGTGCAACATACAGAAACCAGGGAGTGCACAAAGGCAGTCCACAATATAGTTCCAGACTGATTATGCAACGCCAGAGTAAGAAAAACAGATATCAATGGATTGTTATCTAAATTTGACTTCCACAACAGGATATATACTAATAAATACATACTAACGAAAGTTTTAAATTCTCTCAAATGTAACACATTGCATCCCATTTCTTTGTTGTTTCGGGACTATTAGAGAAAATGACAACTATTAATTACAACCCATTTGAGAATATTTTCCACAAATGCCATCCTTTATCTCGTGACTCCACACTGTGCATGAACGGAATATTCAAATGCCTGCCGTCGCCTTTCAGAAATTCTATTAAATTCTTATCTCCTTGCAGCAGACAATTTTTTTTGCATTCCTATTGTTATGCATTCAAGCTAAAATCAATCACTGGTGTCAAGGCCGCATCAGTATGATTTCAGTTGCACTACAGCTCGAGAAAGCATTTGAGGAGATACAAAATACAACAAAATAAACAGAAGGGCAAACAAACTCATTAACCCGCTAACCAGAACGCACTATGGATAAATTAATGGATCCCGTATAATGTTGAGACTTTTTAAAGCACAGTACTAGGATTAAAACACTGCGATGTACAGTCCGGACACACGCACGCAGACATTAGTCATATCAAATTCGCAGCGTTTTACCCACAATAATTTCAGGACTTGAGACAGCGCCCTGTTTAGTATTCAGAACCATGGACAGCAGCTTAGAGAATTCTGTAGGCGTGCTGGCGTGCAATATATTTATATGTATGCAGTACCGAATGCGGTTTCATTTTCTTTTAATTTCTTTACGTGTCTAAAAAAAAAAACACTGATTCTTCAAATCTACCCAATGCCCATCTACACTTTATCTGAAGCCTCAATCTAAAACCAACAACATTCGCAATTGATCCAGTTCATTTGATTCCCTGGCTGTTAGTAATCAGTGATGTGAATACATTTCCAACAACTGCAACCAACAATAATCGTGTCTTACCTTGCCTACGAATATGTAACTATATTCGTGTATATAACAACACACATTTTGATTTTGTAGATTTTGACAGAGCAAGTACAACCTCGGACTAAGTCATAACTTCCCTATAGGTTTAGAATGATATTAAGTGTAGCACACTGCATTCAATTCGTAGCATGAAATAATTTCCCAATTCGTCAGCAGTCACAGAAAACTACTAAGAAAGTTTTATTTTTTTGTCCTTATTTTTTTCATACAGTTCCTGAACCCTCAATATAGATAGGTAGTCCCGTCGCTCCCGATTAAAATTAGTGATTAGGCTATATTGTGACGGACCCAAACCAGTATAAATATTGCATATAATGGCAGCTGAGGAACCAAAGTGGGGAAGCGCTGCCCTGCGAAGTCCCTCGACAGATGGAACAAACTGACAGACGAAAAAAAAACAAAAAAAACTTTTAATTAGCCCGAAGCCTGGCATTGTCCCCAAGGCTTTTGGCCACAGATCCCAAAGGGTATAAACTTTCCATTGTTTATCAACTTCTGGGTGGAATCATTCTTCTCTTAGAAGGTGACAATTTTAAATAGTAAAACTTAAAAGTCGGTCAAAACGGTTAAATAAACAAAATTGCCACTGAAGGTTTACCACGCCATACTAAAGAAATAAGTAAATAATAATAATAATAATAAAACAATCACACAAAAATGTAAACAACTGTTCCCCTGAACTCACAAACTCACTCAGTGAGTAGATTTTTTGTTATTTGCGTCTCTTGAAAGAAAAGGAATGTTACAACCTGGATTTACTCGACTGTTGATAATATTAATAATTAATTAATAATTAATTTATCAAATGCAATTAAATTCAGTATTCTAGTCTATATTACTATAAGTTTCCACATTTTTTCTCAGCTTTTTAACTTTTAAAATAAAAACTGCATTAAAAAGCGAATTTTGTACGTTACACACTAAAATAATGTTATTATAATAATAAACATATAAAGGAGCAACAGTTGGGAATTAACTTCAAACTAGCTTCTACTAGCATAAATATATTTAAGTACGTTTCATGCAATGCTTTATAAGTAATACCTTTATATTATTATTATTATTATTGTTGTTGTTATATATCATAAACTTGTACTTAGGCTGGAAACAAATCAACGCCGGTTAATCACTCTTTACTCTACAGACTCTGGTCTGACGTAACAATATTCAACAGCGTTTTCTTTCAATGAGTAGATTTTATTTAATACGAGTTAGTCAAAGTTGTGATTTGGAACCAGCCTTATCTCGTGCAAAAGAAACACCGAAAAATGAAAATATGTCGTACTAACCTAGAAAAGTTTTACACAGCTTCATGTTTGCAGCCGTTTTTCCTCCATGCACGTTCATCAAGTACAGCGAAGTTAACTTCATTCTTGGAAGAGTTGCTTCCAAGAGAATACAACTTATCAGTTAGAGGGGGAGGGGAGGAGGGGTGTTGCAGGCTGTGGCCGCTGCTTTCGGAAAAGCCAATCAGAAACAGCCGTGCAAGAATTTGTATCTTTATGCAGCCGTCCCTCTTAGCCAATCACAGCTTGTCGCTCGACGAGCTTTCATCAACAATGGCTTTTGAATATAACACAAAAGAGTCCATTTCCACCAGGCGGGGAGGAATCTGATGTAACTTCTTTCTCTTTCCAAACTTTATTTGGAACCTAAATATTTTAATATACAAAGTATTTTTCTTTCCACAAGAGAACCACGAGTAAATGTAACACAGAATATAAACATATTTTAAAATGAATAATTTTCGCGACATCACACTATTTTCAGAGTATTGTAACGTTTTATTTAAAGATGAAAAAGCCATTTAAAAACATTGCTATACTAACCAGTACATGACACTTGCACTGTGCGAGTGTTTTTTTTATATCAAAGGGGCGTTTAAAAAAAATAATTTTATGCGTTTCAGTTTTCAACCACATGGCATGTGTCTCCTACAACAAGGAAATCTGTTTCAAATGATTCTTCGTCCTACACTCTGAAATTGTTAAAGTATGCACCTCACCAATACCAGAATAACACATATTACTTTGAAGAGAAAAACACCACATTTAGGCATTTCATGAAAATATATTTAATTTAATTAATTTTAAACGATTTGGCAAACTAGGGCTTCTATAGGGACAGGAAAACTTGGCAGGAAAACAAGGAAAATTGATGAAGCAAAGCTTAAGATAAATCCTTGACGAAAACCTGCTTCAGAATGGCACAAAGCACAAGGCCAGAGTTACAGCGGACTGGCTTAAGAATAACAAAGTGAGTGTCCTTGCGTGCACCCATCAAGCCCTGACTTGAATGTTATTGAGAATCTATTGGCAAGACTTGAAAATCGCTATCCATAAGTGATCCCTACCAACCTGAGAGATCTGAAAAATTTCTGAGAAGAATGGCCAAAGTTGCTCCAAGCTGTCGGCAGAAACTTATCCAAAAAAACTCACAGCTGAAATTGTGAAGTGCTTCCATCTTGGCACAGGAGGGTGAATATTTCCGTCTTTTATTTTCTTTGCAGTTTTTGCTGAATATTTTTGCTTGGTACTGGACATCATTTGCAAAAATGTTAAATTACCCAAATTAATACAAATATTAGTTCAATAAAACCTTTCTCCTCTTGGGGTTTTAGAATACAATGAAATATGACAGAAAAACATGAATGAACATTACCTAAAGTATTACCGACATATAAAATTTGCTGGTTAGAGTGAGTTTGAGAGCATACTTTGGAGGAAACACCATTGCATTAAGTTAAGAGCACTTCTCATAAATTGCTCTTGTTATTAACATGAGTAGAGGATAATGGCATTTTACTTAAAACCTTCCACAGGTTAAGTTGACGGCAACATTGAGAGTAGAAATGGACTGGAATGTTGTTTTAATGTAATCTCATGACCTGTAGGTGTGCTCATGCCAGCTCGTTGTGGGTCAAATGTTCAAGGTGGCCACACAGGGATCCGACATCTTCGCTGTTGCATTGTACATTCGTTTGCATGGTCTCTGCTCAGTGCACTTTGGATGCAACCTGTTAATCCTAGCGGTCAATATAAACCTGTCGTCTGTTTTTCAACCTACCTATTTAAAAAAATATATTTTAAAATATCCTCTAACAATAGTTAATTATAGCTATTTTTTTTGGTCAATTGTTATTATGCAAGGAACTTATTTAGGAATATTTCATTAAACATACATCTTTTAAATATAAAAAAAAAAGATTTGTCAAATATTTTTCTCAAAATATTTCATTCAATAAATCCTTATTGGGAGAGAACACATGACACTATCTGATGTCTACCATATAAAAATAATAAAAATATAAATATACTTTTATGATCAAGAGGCTCTTTTTTCTCTCTTGGGGCTGCTATACAGGACACATTTTCTGTTTGTGTATTAAAAGGACCAGTGTAATATCAGAAATCACGACATTACAAATATTAAGTTTCTTTACAGTCAAATTAGTATATACACCACCCTTCTCCTTTACATTTGCCCCACATAGTTTATGCCACTTATAACCGTATCCCGAGGGAACGCGGATTGTCCTATTGCTAATCATTAGAGAAAATGAACCTAAATGCATAAATTTCCATGGGGCATGAAATGTGGATGATGACACTTGCAACCCTGGGCGTGCAATACAATATCTGAATACTCAAGAGAGTGTAGCCCGAGATCATTTTCAGTTCTCAAAACCAAGCACTGGAAGCTGACAAATCTTTTTTGCAGTTCATGTCTCTCAAGTTTTCTCTGTCTCAGAGGAGACTCCGTCAGTCTATCCGCAGAACACGTTTGCGTTAAGCATGCGTTCAAAGTCATTGCTGTACCCAAGGCCAATTAAAATTGGTTGAAAATGTGCTGCCCAATAACAGATGGCCCAATGGACAATGATGTCTCAAAGCCCCCTCTGTGCAGTTGCTATGGCGAAAACAAGGGAAAAAAATGTAATGGCTTCATTGCTTATTAAATTTGCTCACAGTGCTGTCTTTGCTAATGCCTCTGGAAGGTTTTATCTGAAAATGCCAGGCACCCTCTTATATTATTTGTGAGCAACAAACACTCTTGTTAAACTATTAACTTTACCCCCTCAAAAGGAAAAAACTTTAAACTCCACCCTCTTGCTATGCTGCTGAATAAACTGTGACAACCCCCGTACAGCTGTAAAATACTGAAAGAAAAAATTAGTTTAGGCAAACCCAGATGGAAGTGCATGAAAGGCCTTCTGTAAGAAACAATTATAATTATTCCCGTGAACGGTTTTTACATATTTACAATGATATTTCTCATTGATTATTAAACAAAATATTAAAATTGTAACACAATGGAGTACAAGTGAAAATAATTGATTATTATTGAATAATACATAATTGAATATCCAGCAACAACAACAACAATAAGAAGAAGAAGAAGAAGAAGAAGAAGAAGAAGAAGAAGAAGAAGAAGAAGAAGAAGAATCATTCTATCTTAAAGAGTGTGGGAGGGTTACAGCTTAAAAGGGAACTTAAGCTACTATCCAGCCAGGTTCTTGTCTCACAGTGTGGCTGCGCTTGAGACTTCACTCATAAAGAGGCTTGCTGGATATTGTGTGGAAAAAGTAGTTGAGAGAAACTTGATGACTTTGGGGCACTCTTGAGGCACTGACATGGACTGACAAAACTCTGCTCTGGCAGACCTAGGGCCACTTCTTATTAAGTTTTTAATTAATGTCCTTCAATGTCTCAGCCTTGGGATGAAAACATTCTCAGTAGAAGCAGCAGCAGTACTAGTATTATCATTATTATTAGTAGCAGCAGAAGTCATAGTTACATAAGCAGTAGTAGTATTAGCAGTAGTAGTAACATAAGCAGTTGTAGTATTATAAGTAGTAGTAACATAAGCAGTAGTAGTAGTAACAGTAGTAGTAACATAAGCAGTTGTAGTATTAGCAGTAGTAGTAACATAAACAGTAGTAGTAATAGTAACAGTAGTAGTAACATAAGCAGTAGTAGTATTAGCAGTAGTAGTAACATAAGCAGTAGTAGTATTAGCAGTAGTAGTAACATAAGCAGTAGTAGTAACATAAGCAGTTGTAGTATTAGCAGTAGTAGTAACATAAGCAGTTGTAGTAGTAACATAAGCAGTTGTAGTATTAGCAGTAGTAGTAACATAAGCAGTTGTAGTATTAGCGGTAGTAGTAACATAAGCAGTTGTAGTAGTAACATAAGCAGTTGTAGTATTAGCAGTAGTAGTAACATAAGCAGTAGTAGTAGTAACAGTAGTAGTAACATAAGCAGTTGTAGTATTAGCAGTAGTAGTAACATAAACAGTAGTAGTAGTAACAGTAGTAGTAACATAAACAGTAGTAGTATTAGCAGTAGTAGCAGCAGCGCTAATAGTAGTAGTAATAGAAGCAGTAGTAGTATTAATATTAATAGCAGGGGAATTTAATAAGGAGAGGGTTAGGGAAGGAAAAAAAGTTTTCCATAACTGGCTTGTGTGCAAGATTTTTTGCACACTGCAGAACACAGCAGACAGGTCTGGCCAATGTGCCCGACCTCATAAGCTTCATGTCCAGCCTCTCTGTGATTTAGCTACATCCTCGCCGTGTCAGCCCTGCCAAAAGGCATCTTGTCTGTATCTGCCCGATGGCAGGCCCTAGCTGGAGAGCAGCCTCCCTCTGCCTTGCCTGCCCCCCTCCCTCCTCCTCAGCGCAGTAGCAGGCTGGGCTAATAAGTGGCCTGACCAGCAGTAAATACAGGCAGCACTCCGCAAACAAGGCCTAATTACAATGACAAAGGCCACCACACTTTAGGATAGACCTCGTAGCAATTTTAGGCTGCGGGGGCCACTGGGTAAGTGACATTTTTAATGGGCTTTGTGTGTGAAAGAGAGGCCTAGGTTTCTGGGCCCAGCTGTCACAGTGGAAAAATATCAGACCGATGGATCTACCGTCTTTTTCATGGTTAGTCAGTGAATAAGAGTGAATGATCGGACTTAATGAAGCAAAATGAGCAGCCATTGCATCAACAAAGATAAAAAAACTTTAATTCAAGATGGGATTTTAATCTTGATTTGTGTTTATGTTATTTTTCGCACAGCACATTTGATTAAAATAGTGAGCATTATGTGTGATAAAAGAAATATTAATTTGGGAAGTGAACCAAGAACACTCTGTCTTTACTGTAAAATGTATGTTAAATAAAAATAAGCCAACATTTTAGGTTTACAACGAGCACATGGCAAACAGCACAAAACTCTGGCAACCCACTAATCTGACTGAATATTTATACTATATATGTATTCTATATTCATATTCTACACTTTACAAATCTTTCATATAAAACTTTATTTGATAGCTTTTTCTTTTAATGAATAGAAGAAATATGATCTACAAAAAAAATAGAAAGAAAGAAAACGCTATAAAAACACAATTCGATGCAATTAGCGAGTTGTTGGAGTTTTTGATTTGGTTTCAGCCTTAGTTACTTAAGCAAATACTGAAAGTCTTGCTTAAAGACGGCTGTTGTTTCATCTAATCGCTTGGATACAGCGTTTGAGCTTCTAATTCCCGGCAAACAGTCTAACAGATGCTCGAAATTATAGGTGGCTGGTTTCACAGAGTAGAAGAACAAAGCAGAAACTACCAGAATAAGAGAGCAGTGGATTTAGAGGTCGATTTAGAGGTAGGCAGAATTAGAGGTCAACCTTTCCCTACCGTAATATTCCTTAACACAGTCCTTCTTCTTGCCAACATTCTCTCACTTTTCAGACACTTTCACCAGGGTGGCAATAAACATACTTCCTCCAATTCAAGCCATCGGGTATCACGCTATGTATTCCTCTGATTTTGAGTTATGTTATTAACACTTTAAAAATAAAACGCAGGAAGAAACAGGGTGTGTGTGTATGTGTGTGTTCGGGGGGGATGCCCCAAATATCAATGGCAATTGTGGTGCCACCTGGGTTCCCAGAGTTTCCAGACTTTAGCCAGTCATCGTAGAGTAGTGGCGACATACAGATTTTGGGTGGCCAAACATGCCCCTGTTACCATGGGCTTGGGACCCTCCCTTCATGTGATCGGAGTGGGGGATTTTGAGAGACATCTGTATGCAAATCACATTATGGTATAGAAAATTGCAGAGTGGACTGGTAGTAGTGTATGGTATCAGCAGAAAACACTTGTGTACTAAAGAGTTCTGTTCCAAGTCTGGCTGGATAGTGCTTTTAGCTCTCTTTATGCAAATGCTAGAGATTCTCCAACTTCAAGCTTATTCTCCTCCTTTAAACACATTACTCACTTAAAAGAAGAAGGTACCCTTCTCTGATTGGTTCATTCACCACACCAATCATCTAAAAAATATATTTGATGATATAATTTAATAATTTAATGATTTAATGACCAAAAAAAACCTGCTGTTATCTACTGTAAATTTGCCCTCATGTAGGGGAAAGTCTTGGAACACGCAAAATGATACCGGTGGCCAGGATATGTGTTTAACGCGAGCCGCCGCGGTCGAAAAACAAAGAGGACCAGCGCTGACAAACGAGCAGGGGCTGACCCGATCCCTTGGAAAACGCACTTCCAGCCCTCAGTGGCGGTGGGTGACGCGTAATTGGAGTAGTCACAACACGGGACGGGAGTGCAATGTCACGCTGCGCCCTCGGCCTGCTGAGTTCCACTCCTTTCCAAACGCCGCACGTGGCAACGCACTCCTGGCCCCGCCCCGCCCCGCCCCAACACACGGCCCCCCCCCCCCCTGCACAGACACCCTCGCCCCCGAGTGTCTCCTCTCCACTGGCCCTTCAGCACTTCAGCTGGCCCTGGTTCTCTTCGCCTGTCCAACTGGCTCCCTTCCAGTTTAAACAGAAGGCTCAAAAAAATAAAAAAATACAGGGAGTTGGGTCATGAATTATTCATGAGACCCTGTAATGAAGCGAGTGCACTATTTAAAGTGTTTCTTGTGTAATGGAGTTTCAGGGACAGAGCTATCATTTTCTCTTAATGGTGTTTTCCACACTGCTCATCGTGTGTCTGTCCCCCCCCCCCACCACCACCCAATGGTGATAACTGCACATTACAAGAAGCACACAGACGGCGATTACCAACAGCTGCTGCTGGAGTTTTGTTGCAGCAAAGTGACCAATTTTCCTTCCGTCATTTAAACAGCAGAGTGCCTTGTAAAAGAAAAAAAAGAGATATATGCCTTATCTGTAATTGCTATTCAGCACATGCATACATTTCAGTGATGCTCCCAATGTTAATGATTCGAGCATGCTATGACTGATAGTCGTTCTGGACCAACTTCAGGGGAAAACAAACCACAGAAACCCAGAATGTTTTGCTCTGACTGCAAAATCCGGCCTGACTCAGCTGACTGAAAGGTTTTTTTCTTTTTTACTGTCCATTCCTGTGATTGCACGCTAAGTTAAGTCCTTGCGTTCATGATGCAGTGTGGGTGTAAATACATGATTAAGTAAATCAGGTGAACGCAACAAGGATGCCAAAACGCGGCCTGGCTACTACGTCTTCCAGAACACTGAAATGCTTGAAGCGCACAGTGTCCCGCTAAGTTAATTTAGCCAAATAAATGGTGCAATCATGGAGGGAACAAAAAACATAATTACCTCTTCTACTCCAGCGCTAGGGATGCTTAGCCTTAAAACTGGACAATAGGTCTTGGCTTTTGGTTTTAATCTGCGTAGAGCTGGACCGTCCCTCTGGTCTGGAGGGAGCAGAGCAATTTCTTACACTCCTGCCTTGAAGCTCAGGGTGAGGGGCAAATTAGGCACAGCCCTCCCAGGCAAAATCAAAGGCAGGTGGAGGGTAATCTGGCTGGAACGACACAGAAAAACACCTGCTCTACCGACACGGATGAAATGCACGCCACGATGTGACAATAAGATAAAACAGACGTCCGGCTCCAGGAGTGTGTAAGGTAAGTTGGCTTGACGCGCGGAAATGACACTGTTGCTTAGAAAACCGCCGCACTTCATTTCCTCCAGTGCTAACCCACATTTTTGCGTCTGCTTCCCTGCCGTCAGACATGATTTCCTCGCTGATATTATCTAAAGGGCAGGTTGTGTGAAGGGTAACAAACGCCCCTTGCATGTCAGATAGAGGCACATGAAAAAATCTGGTCTTTGATTTTTAATAATGATTATCGTATTCACTAAAAAAAAAAAAAAAAAACACCGAAATATTAATCTTAGAACTTACTCGAGTAACATTACAGATCTTATTGTGGGAAAGTCATTTTTGCATCAGTCTGCCAAAAGATCCATTTAGTTTGTACTGTGAGTGTTTAAAGCCCACCAAAAAAAAAAGAATAAAATTGCTTTGAAACCGTCCACCCCAGGGCAGGTGAAAAGGCATTGCTATTTACAGTCTCAGCCGTTTTCATAGGCATACGCGCGGTCTCGCTCGTTTATTCACAAGGCACAGGCCATTAAACACACCCGGCTGGAGCGTTTAGTCCCGCCGGTGACACCCCGATCAAGGCAGAAGCAGAAAGAGAGGCTGGCAGTAGGGAATCCGCGAGACCTCGCTGCACCGGCGCGCCCAAACAGACCCACGCTGATCCCAGCGATCGAGGGCGCCAATGGCAAATGGCATTGCTGGTATCAGCCACTGCACCGAAAAGTAAAATAAAATGACAGGATGTTACAAAGAGCAGCTTTCTTGAAACGGAAATGAATTGTTGGCCGTGCTTATCCTCCCGAGAAAACATTTCAAGAAAAGAGCAGTGGCCCGCTAAAATAACGCGCCCTGCTAAAACGATTGCCATTTAAAATGAATGACACACCCCAGTGCCGCTGTGCAGATTCACCTGCTGTTGGAAAACCGACTTGTGACTACTTTTGACTTGCAGTTGTACATGTCCTCCTCTGTTATTATCTGTCTTGGACTATTGTTTCTGGTGTTTGTGTGTTGTTTGTCCCCTGCAATCTGTCTTACAGACTGTTTTCCATCTTTGAAAACTTGCTAACATTGTGTTTGACAAAACTGTGGATGAAAGAATTTTAAAGAATGGAAAAAAAAATTAATTTGAAGTGATTTTTCATTGATGGGACTTAAATGCTGACATTGACTTGAGCCTCTGTCCACATCAAAGCGTTTCGAGAATATTCTTAGAAAACAGGCAAGACTCTGATGGACTTCTCTGGGGCAGTGTAGGAGGAGACTTGCCCACGGGACACTATCTCTAAAACTGAGGCTGTTTGTTGGCAGAAGACCTGCAGGAAAAGATAAGTGCTGAATAAAAGCCATGACATTTGCCCGAACAGGGGACGGCAGGTGAGGGGGGTGTGTTTGTGTTTAAAGTGCGGCTGTGCATGCCGTTTAATGAGTTTAATGTGGTGGGGAGCGTGTGTGCATATATCTGTGTGTGTGTGCGTGTGTGTGTGTGTGTGTATACGCCTTTGTCCAACACCTGCTGTCTGTTGGATCACAATAGTAGTACAATGCTCTGCGACAAGAAGGCAGGAAAGTTATCTTTTTTCCCCTTGGGCCAAAAAAAAAAAAGTTCAACTTTTCCTTTAAAAAACAAAAACAAAAAAACCAAGCAATCAGACCAGAGACAAAGGCTTTGGCTGCACCTGCTGGTGTCTTTGTTGGGCTTTTAGGCTACCAAACACTGGTCTGTACACATTAACTCTTTCATATCAAAGCCACCCCCACTCTCCCTCACAGTTGTACAGTTAAGTTTATCTCTGGAGATCAGATTCACAAGATTATAAATGACATCTGACATGAAGCATAGGGTTATTGTGACACGTTTACATTTAAATCAACAGCTTTCTTTGTCAAGATCGGGCCAATGTTAAAATATATTCCCAAAGAGTGTTTGTCTATATGTTCCGGTGACAAACATCTGAGCAGCACGTGGTGTGACATCTGAGGGCTCTGAGATCCTCTTCTAGACTGCTTGATTCCTATTCAAATGTGGTAATAATGTTTCTTACTTACATAATGTAATATATATGTATAACAAGCACGAGAGCGTGGAGTTATATACAAACTATGGATTCTTCTAGGGTTCCAAAAAAATAAAAATTCGTTAATTGTGACAAAAAAATTAACGGCGTTAAGCATTTGAAATGAATCGCACGTTAACTTATATATATATATATTGAAACCATTATCACCTGGCTTCAACTCAGTGCATTTAGGCATGTAGACATGGTCAAGACGATCTGCTAAAGTTCAAACCAAGCATCAGAATGGGGAAGAAAGGTGATTTAAGTGACCGTGGCATGGTTGTTGGTGACAGACAGGCTGGTTTGAATGTTTCAGAAACTGCTTATTTACTGGGATTTTCACGCACAACCATCTCTATTTTTTACAGAGACTGGTCCGAAAAAGAGAAAATATCCAGTGAGCGGCAGTTCTCTGAGCGAAAATACCTTGTTAATGGCAGAGGTCAGAGGTCAGAGGTCAGAGGAGAATGGCCAGACTGGTTTGAGCTGATAGAAAGGCAACAGTAACTCAAATAATCACTCGTTACAACCAAGGTATGCAGAAGAGCATCTCTAAATGCACAACACGTCGAACCCTGAAGCAGATGGGCTACAGCAGCAGAAGACCACACCGGGTGCCACTCCTGTCAGCTAAGAACACGAAACCGAGGCTAAAATTCGCACGGGCTCACCAAAATTGGACAATAGAAGATTGGAAAAACGTTGCCTGGTCTGATGAGTCTCGATTTCTGCTGCGAGATTCAGATGGTAGGGTCAGAATTTGGCGTAAACAACACGAAAGCATGGACCCATCCTGCCTTGTGTTCACCGGTTCAGGCTGGTGGTATAATGGTGGGGAGGTTCTAACCCGGCACTAGCATGGTGCACCTAATTAAGTGGCCGGTGAGTGTATATTTGCTATGGAACAAATACAACTTGTACAATAGGAACAATATTTGTTGATGTGTATGTGTATTTGTGCGTGTGTGAGTGCTTGTGTGTGTGAGTGTGTGTGTGTGTGTGTGTGTGTGTGTGTAAGCGTCTGTGTGATCAGTGTTTATGTGTGTGTGAGTGTGTGTGTGTGTGTGTGTGTGTGTGAGTGTGTGTGTGTGTGTGTGTGTGTGTGTGTATGTTTATGTGCGAACATGAAAAAGCAGGAGTCAGGGCAGTCTGAAAAATAAGATAAAAACACACTTAATATTCCAGGCAGTGTGGCCAAGCTCTGTCAGGTACACACACTGAGATCTGAAATGGGCGAGACTGAAAGCTTGAAGGCCTGAATTGTGCACGCTCAGGCTTGCATGCAAATAAAAGAAATCTGAAGAATATGACACCCTCTCTCCACCACGGCCCAAACACAAGAGATATCAGAAACATCTAAAGGAGAGGAAACGCTACTATAAACAATCTATGGAGCAAACAATGCGTTTCTATTATAAATTTCATATTTCTATTATGTTTTGTTTTAAATGAAAGATTATGTGGTTGGTGAAAATCTTCCAGATCGGTTGGTTGAAAAGGCAATGCTAAACACTCGACCGGTGTATTTCGATGTATAATGTTTTCTGTAATAGTAGTACCGCCAAACAACTAAATAATTTCTAAACCAAGTCAGCAAAGCTGATAAAATCTTTTATTTCGAACCTTTTGTAAATGGGTGTGCGAACAGACTTACACCAGGGAACAAAGGCCTGTGACCTCCTTTAGCATTTCCAAGAACAGAATCTAACACGCTGAAAGGAACAAAGCCGCAGAGAAACGGAAGGGAAAAGATCAATGTCCGCTGTAGAAAAGCCTGTCGAGATAGAAAACGGCATGCGCCAGGCTAATCCCGCCGTAATGACCATTCAGCCAAGGACCTACAGTCGAGGGAAAGAAATAGCGTTAAACTAAGGAACCTTCTCAGGATTAAAATCCCCCTAATATCTGGAGTGTCCCCCCCAGTCTATGACCCCTACACAATCTCAGCTAATCTCAGCAAACGGAAAAAAAAATATTTCTTTATTTCTTTATTAATACATTTCACAACCGTGGACACTAGAAACACGGGGACAGTTTTATCGGAAACCAAACAGGCTGAGAATAAAGAAGAATGTTGATGCACCATTCTAAGTGCCAAAGGAAAAAACAGAGAAGCCACACAATCTGCTACTCATTGGAGAGTTTGTGTGAGAAAGAAAGTCACCTGCTGCAGTACCGTGCATTTTTATTGATAAACATTTCATTAGCACCTGTTATTGAATTTAAGTATTACTGCTAGGTCATAATTACCATTCAATATGCAGTTTTATGCGTTTTTTTTTTGCATCATCAGACATTACATGTCATTTGTTTGAACTTGTCAAGGCAGTTAAAATACAACATCACTGCACTCTTCTGAGCATTAATGGATGAAATAGATAGCAAAAGCACATAAGAGCCCTGATTTGGGATGTAAATAGACATTCTCTTGAAAAGGATATTGTAATGTCATGTTCTACCATGTATCTGCTAATGACAAAATGCCTCCAAACAGCAGCAACGCAGAGTTGTTGATGTTCAGAGTTGTACAAAGGCAAATCGATGAGCATTGAGCAGGACTTTTTTCACTAAGACCTTACCTCAGTTCCATTTTTAAAGTATGCTGAGCATTCGAAAGAAGTGTATTAAAGGATGTGCTGAACTCAAAGCTAAAATGATACCAGAGCAACACGGCCAATCTACAAGATGGCAGTGTGCACAGATAAATCAACATCCACTGCTTCTCTGTTAGGGTTTTCTTTTCTTTTTTCCATACAATACGAGGACGGATAGCTGGTCCATCCAGAAGGCTATTGGCAGATTAAGTTGTGACATGTGAAAGACATCAGGATCAGCTCCAACCATATGGGCCACCGATGAAGAAGCCTTTGTGTGCTAACTGTGGTTCACGCAGAGACTCCATCTCAGGGTGGCTGGCATTAATGGGTCCCATTGAGTGGTGAGGAGCCTGTCTAGACTGAAACTTCATCAGAATTAAGATCGACCGCCGGGACAGGCAGAAACGCTGTTTCCGAAGCAGCTGACGCAGAGTCCGCAAAGCGGGCGTCATTTTTGGACACGTCGTTTCTTATGCGAGTCCTCAGCAAACGGTCACCATGTAAAGCTCGGCGTATTTTAGCCGCGCGGCAGACGAACCGCAGGCACAGAATCCTGCTGAGGCTCAAAGCCACACTGTACATTCCAGGTGGATATAACCCCCCCCCCCACTCCCCCCACCACCTTTACCAAACAGGTGTCTCGGTTGAGATGACACGGTTACACTGCAGGCCTCTGGAAAATGACATCGGCCTTCTACTATGAGCATGGCAGGACCGAAATGCCAATCCGGTGCTGTGCAGATGACACAGTGGTCAAAGGGGTCTCAGGTGGCATACGCTGCTTTATTGTCTTATATAACCGTCTGTATTTATTTCAGGAACATGCAAACATGCACAAGAGAGAATGGATACAACATAACATTTTACTTGGGGCTAGAGATATTGAACTGTTTCTATTGATCTATTGAAGAGTTATTAACAACATTTGCTTATGCGTTTGGAGTCCGCGTGGAGGGTTGACAGCAGAAGTGTGCTGATTAATCACATGGACACTGCACTCCGCAGATAATATTCATCAGTTTGGATCATAAATAAATCACCACTGTTACCTATTGGAAGGTTACTTCAAGTAAATGTTATATTAGTCATGCTATATGAAATTGTGAGTTTGACATGGGTAAGAAATAAAGTTTCTACCGAAATAATCAAGACCTTACATGCGATTAATTTTTGTCCAGGTCATGGACAACTACTATTACTGTGTGTATGCATCACTGCTGGTGTACAACAGACATTCAACACCCCCTCCCTGCCTTCCGCACACAAACGCCCCCCCCCCCCGCCATGACTCCCCCCTCCTTTATTGTTGCCGACTATTTTCCCGTCAACTTTGCGAAGTGCGGGTGGTGAAGGTAATCTGTCTACATCTGGGGGAAGAAGAGAAGGGAATGTGGCAACAAAAGGAAGGGGGTTTCCCGACGAGCTGCAGGAAAGACCGAGACAGGAAGACGGAGAAGTGTGTGCTGCCTGCACAGAGCCCAAGGCCTTTGTGCTAAGCCGCAGCCTGCGCCTATTATCTCAGGCAGCTGCTTGGAATTCAGCCGGCTGGTCAGAAAGGACCAAGAGAGCCCAGCGTAATTTATTTACTTCACACAATCGGCTGTTTGAACAGGCTCCAGTAAAGTGAGTGGGAGGAGAGGTTGGTGGGGAGGTGTGAGAGACTTGGGCAGGGGGTCGGGGGAGTGGGGGCAATCAAAGAAGAACGGGAAGAAAATGATTTCTCAATGATTGCTCTGACAAACGGAATAAAGACGCACACATGCGAAGATAATCAATTCAGATCATTACCAACGATTTATTGTTTTGTACTATTTTTTGTACTTATCTTCAGATTATCTATTATGTGCCAACGTAAAACTAAGCATTTAGCCCTACTGTAGTATACATTTTTTGATCCCCTACCAGTAGTATTCATTAGCTAGCCAAGGAGATAAGAGCACTTCCAGGTCATGCCCTGGCACAGCAGGTGGGGTCAGTGCGTGACCTCTGACCTCAGTGGCAAACCCAGTTCACCTCATTTTTCATTTTCTGCTTTGCATGGGCCACAGTGAGGCATAAGATTGCTGTACTCTGGGAATATCTTTAAACCCTGAAATTCCGCATCATAGACACAGCACTGTTTTGAGTTTGGTTGGTCGTTCATTCTGATTTATTTTTTATGGAAGTGATAGCCATGTCACAGATCATGAATCTAAACCAGTGAGTTCCAGTATGGGTTTGTCAGTTCTTTGTTGTTTTATCTACTCTTTCGTTTGCTCCTGTTCTGACTGAGAAGGCAGGTTGATGTGTGCACTGTACTTAGTCACCATGGATACCTCAAACACCCTGCCCACATAATTACAAATGGAATAATAATCAACCAATAGTGTCAGTTTGCTCTCGGACACAATAAAAATATGTTAAAAGTAAGACAGAGGATAGGCAGATACACTCGGGAATAGCGTAATAGACAGTGCTATGAAAGAAAATATATCTTTTTAGGATATTATATCCAGTTATGGGAAGAACGTTAATTTCTCCATTAACATCAAGGGGGCTGAAATGATCCTCTCTGATCAACAGAAACATTTACGAAATTTAATATACATCGCACATCACTGCCCACACTGGGCGTTACCCTCTCAGCTGTAATACTACAATATCACATCACTGAGGTTCCCAGACAAAGAAGCTGGAGGTCATTCATCATTGCTTAAGCCAGTTTTGCACTGGCTTGAGATGCTTATCAACTGCAGGGTCCCTCCTAAGGCATAAACAAGATATTTTCAGGGTGGTGCTTCTCTCCACGGCACACGAAAGGGTCTGGTGTGGAGATACAGGGATTCATATGTGAGTGGACAAGTCGCTCAACAATTATGCTTACCCCATCCCCCCCTCTATCCAGAACTCGGACCTGCACGCATATTTCCACTTAATAAAGATTAGCCCACTGCAGTTATTCATCACTGGGAACAATAACATGTACCGTTAAATAGCATTATGTGTCACCTTTATGGTATCTTTACAGGATTATAATATATTGATTTATGACTTATTTAAATCAGCCCACATGGGACTCAATAATGTTTCTACTCCGCTACTCAGTCAACGAGCTGTCGCCTCAGATTTAAATGTCACCCCTCAACATTTTCACCCCCCTTCCCCCACAGGCACCTACACAAATACAAACATACGTATACATATACATATCATTCTACACATACACTTTCGTGTGGTCCCAAAACTAGCTAGTTGCCCGGCAATTTAGTCCAGTACTTCATTTCAGTTGCAGTGTTTTTATTTTAACACTTACCTCCATTAGACATTAATTAAGTTACCAGCAATTATCATATACTCTGAAGAGGTAAAAAATAATGCCTTCATGTGGGCAACGGTGTGATGGCTTCTGGGCCAAAGCGTGTGCGAATGGCTTCTCTTTACTTACAGGCCCAAGAATCAGCTCTGGTATGCGCCGCAGCGTATTCGTGAGCGAGCTGAATCAGCCTTGCAAATTAATTTGGAAAGGTGTAATGAGAATCTGCGCTCCATGCAGGCCCAATTTCACAGCGACATTACAGCTATACGATAAACCCTTGACTTTAATGGAGAAACCACCAAGGTCAGCTGCCGTGTCTTCTAATGGAAGATGACAGGTGAAAATCGTCGCCCCAGACATTCCGATTAAAGTTTTTTAGGATGTGGTTTGGCGGGACAGTCTTTTAGTGTAAGAGGTGTGCCAGGGTAATTTCCACACCCGCAATTTCTGTGTTCGCTGAGGAGAATGCCCTTCAGATCCTACACATGCAATATAAATTCAGACAGGCACCGTTCAAATGCTTCGACCAAATGCTTCGAAGTTCTGCAAGGTCCGTCTAGTTTTACAGTGCGCTCACAAAGTAGCAGATAACTTCACATCCCTTTATATCCATATCTCAGATAATGCTTTGTTAAGGGCACAGTCCTTTTCTCCCACGTTCTCCGAACCAAGAGGCTCGGGTTCGGTCCATGTTGGCACCGCAGAAAATGGCATCGCTCAGCCATTCGGTTATTGAGCGACCATAGATGCATCTGGCAGTTTGTGAACGCAGCCCCGGCCCGGGCAAAGGCAGCGCAGTCAATAATGGCCGCACTGACACCATTAAGATATTGTTCAGATCATTTACCGTGACGTGTAGCGCCGAATAAAGGAGCTGTCATTACTCCAATGGCCACATTATATTGTCTCTCCTCGCATTTTCATTTAACGGCGTTTCACTCAAGGAACGCATTTTCCTCTCCAAATTGTCCTCTTATTTTGTTTTTTATTACGTTCTCCTTTTGACTGGCCACATTTAATCAATTCGATTTACCCACTGTTCAACGCATTTTAAGTGTCTCTATCAAATTAACGCATGCGCTCATAACATCATCACATCACTGAATACAGTTGCAAAATAAGAATTTAAAGTTAATGTTGTTGTGCTAAATAAGAATTTTAAGTCATAAAATGTCACAAAAGTAAAGTGCATATAGTGGACATGGACTTGTGGTGTGATATAAAGCGGTTACACAATAGCCAATCAGTGAGACCTATGTTCTCCCATTTAATAAGAAATGCGTTCGTAAAATGACAAACTGCTATTTTCAGTATGGCAGAGGACACATTTCAGTTATCCACCTGCGCACCACAGAAGAATAGTAGACAAACGGCCCTACCCCAAGCTTAAATACACTTTTGGAGTGCTTTGGCTGATTGATTGTTTCGATTTTGTCACTGACTCTGTGGCAAGAATTAGAGAAGCAACATGCTAATTTATAATATAGATCAAGTGTGAGCCAAGTAACAGTTTGAATAGGAATTTCACCACGGCGTCATGAAGGGGTTTTTACTGAACCAGGTCCCAGCTGTCGACACTGACAGGAGAATAGCACGGCGGGCTTTAGAAGCTACGCCCAACCAGGCACCTCCAACCCCACTCAGCACAAACCAGTCAATTTAAGTGATTTTAGTGGGAAGTGACCAAAGTCGATGGACGTGCGACGTAATGCATTACCGTCTGACTAAAACAGCAAATCTGCTCGCATTCACGCACGTTATGCCGTGAAAATAAGGCTTGTAATAATCTAGTTTAATGTAATCTTTTGTGAACGCAAGCTGCCTATGAGAAGGTCATTTTCTAATAATAATTAAAAGGTGTGTAATTTAAATAAAGCTATAAAATAGGCCCGTAGCACGACAAACAGGAGTTAAACCACGTGCCAAAACCAAAGTTTTCTTTACTTCAAGTCACAAGTGACAACAAATTGTAATTATAATTGCACGGTTGACTGAAAAACAGTTTGCAGGATTTTATTTTTGATTTGGATTAGTGTACGTTCTAGATGGCCTACCTCTACTCCCATAGGGTAAAAATACATTAACTTATTAAATCGCATAATGATATTACAGTGTGCGCACATGTGTATGGCAGTCTCTCTCAAATGACTTTGCTCAATAAATCAAGTTAATGGTAGCAGTCATGGCAATGATGATTGCAGTCTGCTTTTCAACAGCATAACAGTCTTAATAAAAGAGCTGATGTTCTCTGAAACAAAACAGTAAGCTCATTAAGTTATAATTTGGAGCATAAAATGAGTCTGATATCCTTGATGCAAAACAAATATCAGTGAAATTGGGGGGAAAAAAACTAAATTACCTGACTCATTATTGAAAATAGATGGGAGTTTATTGATCTCCAACATTGCAACGCCTGACACCTGGAATTGAGAGTTGTTCACTGAAAGGTAGGTTGCCGGTACAAAGGCTGAATAAACCTTTGCTTTGGTTACACTCCAGAGAACCTCTTGTTCTCTGTCATCGTAAGTAACGTCAAAACAAATGAGTTGAATCGAGGGTTGGCGCAAACTCCATGGTTTGATGATTACTGATCTCAGATCAGTTTTGTTGAAGGGTGTCTGGAGCACTGGAAGAACTAAGTGCATGGTATTTAATATAAGAAAAAATTTAAATGCATTAAAAGAAATCTTTGGTAATTTACTCTTTACCGGCTATTTCCGATCTATGTACATATTTAAAGAGAAAAAACATACACCCAGTTAATCCTGCTCACACCCAATTTGAGCTCTGTCTGACGGTTCACAGCTCTGCAGTATCTTGTCTTTTATATTCTGTTTAATACTGGGATTTTTAGTAATCATTAACTTTTTTTTAAATAACCAATTGATAATGAATGCATAAAAAACACAGGCACCTATTCTGGATGTAATTCTGAACAAGCATGTCCGAACAAGAATAATGGCAAGTCTAAAAAAACGAACACACGTGAAAAAGGCTTCATATCAACAGACAGCTTTAAATGAGGTCAGACGGTCTAGACAGGTCTTGGTCCTGGTCGCATTAGCTTTCCCTTCAGGACCTCTGTGTTGCAGTTTATGGTCTAAGGCAATGAAGACGATGTCTGAACCAAGGAAAATTGCGTAAAACAGTTCATGTCTCTAACCTGATTCCATAACTCACCAGGCGAGGAAGACTCTTGTCTCTGGGACAAATTCTGGCCACCTGGATATGTGGATTTGAAGCACCACAGAGCCAAGCCATCCAGGACCCTCAGTTCCAACATCAGCTCACTCTGTAGCATCATCTCTCCAGGCCCACCACCAGAGAGCGGAAGTGAAGCAGAGGGAAGGGTGGGGGCCCTTTCATCCCCTTCAGAAATCATTAGCGAGAGCTTGAACTTTAATGACTCTTGGTCATGGCAATATTTAAATTAATCCAAATTAAATGCAATCTAACGCAGCATTTGGTTTAAGTGCATCGTGGCTTGTCTGACATGCTATAAAAAATGGGTTAATGTGCACGACCAAGAACCAGGCAATGATGTTGGTTTCTGTAAAAACAATTATAATACAAGTAATGATGAAAACTATAACACAAACAACGGCAACAATCATATGAATCCTTATTATGCTTTTGGATATGAGAGAAAACAAATGTAGACATTTTTTAGAAAGCATCTTTGTGTCGACAACGACATTGGCGCCTTCTCTTCTCTCGTGTTAAATATTAAACATACTTGTTTTTGTATGTTTAATTGATGTTACATTTATGCATATTCATATTTTTTTACGTAATATCTTTGCTCAGTGTGGGTGATTAAAGGCTTAAATTTCTTTTACTGTTCCCAGGGATAATCCTTAGAAATGTGCTCAGCCACAAATGTACCGGTTTTAAAAGCAATAATATTGTGCAATTAAACCCAGTGAATGCATTAAGAGTCTGTAATAAGGCAATGCGATTTTAAAGCTTCTAACAATACAGATATGCTTTTAAAAGGAGCAACGAAATGGTGGGGTTTTTTAAACAATGAAGGCGCTTAAGTTAAACTGGAAAAAAACATAGCGTTGTTAAGTAAAAACAAACGCTGGTCAACTGAGGTGTGGAAATTAATTCTAACTCTATTCTAACTCTTTTTAAAATCAGGATAAATGACCGAGGAGATCATTAATTAATGTCTCTTTGATCGACATTCTGGTTTAATAGGCAACTACATGAAACATAACTGATGTAAGATATCAGATTCAGTGATTCAGAGATTCAAAGATTTCAAAGAAATAATAATATTTTTTACAAGTTTATTTCTATAGCTTTCCCCCCACGTATTCAGTAATTTTCCTCAACGTATCCCCACTCCTGAAACATTGGTAGCAGTTCTCTTCCTTTCAATGGGATTTATAATATCCTCTTGGGCAAAAGATTTATAATCACCCTATTCCTTACTGCTGACCTAAGAAAGACCCAAGGAGGCATCCTTTCACTCGTAGTGTCTTAACTCCTTGGTGCTTCAAAGGTTTTAATATTTCTTCAGCATCTGGCTTCCCGTCAGAATCTTACTAAAGTAGGGACCAAATCAAAACTTTGGCAACCCGCTGTATTTAATATCTTCTTATTTTTATGAGTAGAAGAAATATGAACTTGCAAACTAAAAGAAAATGCTGTCAAAGTTTTGATTTGGTTCCAGTCCCAACTTATTAATACAACTACAATTACAATTGTAGTTATATTCTGCAGCTGTCGGTACACTAATTGTATTTCTACCCTCTCCTCCTAACAGGATGTATCTGTCAGAGGAAACTGAATCTGAATGACAAAAAAAAATAAAAAATACAAATGAAATCAGGCTGAGCTGTGAGAAAACTCTGGCCATGGTGGCTTTTGACATTGGAAGTTACGTATCTTGTCCAGGCACAGATTGAGACGTCACTCACAGTGGGCAGAAGGGACAGGAGGTAAAAGATAAGAACAGAAGCCGACCCAACATTTCTCCCTCCCCCTCCACCACCACCGCCTTCAGGGTCTTCTGCAGAAGACGTAGCTAGAGATCTGATCTCACTGACACAGAGGTAACCCCATTAGGTCTCCAAAGAGACCTCCCGTTGGGGTAGTAAATCCCAAATGGTAGCAATAGCAGAAAACTTTCTAACAATAGGGTTTTCCAATTAGCAGATCACTTCCAAATGACATGTGTTGAAAGAATGGACAATGGAGATAAAAGGAAGCAGTTGTGAGCACAGAGACAATGGCGTCTGTTTACCGGAGCAATTCTGAGGCACGACCTGAGAATTCTATTCTGTCTATTCTAGTCTAGGAGTCTAGGAGACGCTCCACTGTGGCTTTGGCTTCGGAAAAGCAAGATGTCAAGTCGAATCTTCGACTTCAACGATCATGTCCAGCTGACTAAATTAATTAAATAAGCCGGAATGATGTACTCATTGAATCATGCGAATAGCCTAATTAACGAAGGACTCTGCAAAGATATTTTACAATTTGTGCAAAAGTTCCCAGGGCCCGATAGATGCAGCACCAATGGCCTTCACCCTGTAGACCATCGCACTCTGCTTGCTTACCTTTGTTTGATCTTGTTGCACTTCTGCACGGCTTCTCTGGATAAGAGCGCCTGCTAAACGAGCGTAAAATGTAAAAGGTAGACTCAGGGTCTGGACGGCAGCACTCTGCTCTAGGGCTGGCATTGCTCCAGGTTTACAGGGTCGAAATCAGGGGGGCTTCAGAGAGCCAGCTCCAACCCCAACTTTGCTCCAGAAACCCCTGCTCTGACTTCACAATGGGATCATTCGTTACTTTATTTTATTTGTTGCTTGGCTAAGTTTACACATTTTCCAAGGATAAGAATATAGGGCCAATTTCATACAGAACTACACAGGGCTTGGAGACCAGATTCAGTGTGAGTGAGCTGGTCCTAGCAGGATCCATGCTGAATACTGAGAATTTGTCAGGATGTGCGTAGAGCTTTCTCTCCTATCATATCCAGACACGCTTTTTAGTATGTTGTGTGCATGCGTAATTAATTAGTACACGGCGGTGTAACTTTCCACAGAAAGAGAGAAAGAGTTTATAGGTGTAAAATAACTGACCATGAAAGCCAAATGAACCCAAATTAATCATCAAGGCTATGGAGTTAGCTGATGTTATCTGTATCAGAGAGCAAAATTTCAGATGACTAACTCGTTACTGAATGTCTCTCTGTCTGTTGTGTTTTGGGAGTCTATCATCAATAGCTGCTTAGCTTGCCAGCAAAATGTTTTTTAAAGAGAGGAGCTGACTGGCAGGATGGGAAGAGGTAGCTAGCTAATGTTAGCTTGCTTCTAACTCTGCAACACTAGCTAGCAAGCCTACCTAATAGTTATAGCTAGATGTATTCATTCCAATAATTTATAAAATTGATATATTAAAAAATGGCTTTAATGGCTTTATTCTTAAAAAGGCTTGTTAACATACACTTGTAAAAGACTATTTCCGCTAGCTAGATCTGGTACTTTAGTAATATTAGTACTATTTAGTAATAAGTAATATTTTTACCTTCCCCCACCTTTCATTTAACAAGCTGGCAGCTCATGCAAGACAGTTGCGACTTGCACACTCTACACTGTACTCCAGCCAAACAAAGTTAATCTGTGGAGGCTCCTGATGTTAGTCCGGCTCCGGAGAAAAGGTAACAAAAACTGTTCAGCTCGACTCCGGCTCCGGGTTTTGGAGGTAGCTCCAGGCTTTAGAGCCAGAGCATAGCCAATGCTACCCTACTTCATTCCCTCGGGCTCTGTCTAATCTGATCTAATTACAGAAGTTAGCTCTCTTCCAATCAGCAGGAAGGACCAGATTAGCTCCCTACCATATGGTGTGTCAGTGAAACCGAGGGTTAGTAAGAGTCCAGTGGTCTTCTTGAAAAGTTAATGAAAAGAAGTTTTTTCTTAAATTTTGGGGGTGGGGTTCAGTAGTGTGGGTGAGGTGAGCAAGCTGTTGAGATCTTTTTGCTGATCATTATTCTAGTTCTAGTTCCAAAGGACTATATATACATTTTATAAATAAGTATATATGTCTATATTGTCCTTTTGTGATAAAGAGTCATGCTCGTAGGTGTAATTGGGTTTCTTGGGTGTGCGTGTACGTGAAGCCTGGGTGAAGCCAAGGAAACCCGGGCACGGCTAAAAACATGCCTCATTATCGCAGATGAATGCTTGGGCTATTTGCTGTGTGCCAGATGGAGAGGGCCAAGCGCACGACACAGAATTTGGGATGGCGATTTACAATAGGGGTCATTAAGTGGAAGCTGGTCCAGCTTGGCTTTTCGGGCCTTGCCTTTAAAGGATTGGTGGTTACATCTGAATCACACGTTGAGAGGAAGAGCAACTTGCTTTAACTTGCCCCTCTGAGGCACAGATACAATATACAAAGGCTTTCGTTTCATAGGTGAATTACAATCTTACAAAATATCATACTTTTTTCTTTTTTTTGTTCTGTGTTGATGGGAAATTCCAGCTGGAAACATCACAGGCCTTGTTGTGCAGGGCAGGAAGACGAGTCGAGGGAAATGTTTTCGGAGCACAGAGAGAAAGCACTTAAAGCCAGCCTGTTTCTGCCTCATTGTTGGGAATAACAGCATTGCAGAGTGCTCTTTGTCAAACTGTGGCAGGCTGGTGCGCGGCTATTTACATGCTAATGTCCACGCTCCTCTCTTTGTCCCGAGCCAAAGCCACTTTATCACACATGCGTTTCACCGCAGTAACGAAGCGCTGCCGGCCTTCTGCTCGGGTCTCAGTGGACTGGACTCCTCAGCGCGGGCCGGCACACAACGGAGCCCGCCAGGGTCACTCCCGAACACTGTGCATCTGAGCAAACCAGGCGCTGGCACACGCGTGTGGAAAAATGAACCTCTGCGGCGAGGGAAAGTCAGAGTGACATCGAGTGTCGTGCCTCGAAGAGGGGTCATAATTTTTAATGGCTTTTACGTTCTTTAGCACCACTTTCTGAAAACTGCGCTGTGTGATAGCATACCCCCCCCCCCCCACACACACACACACCTCCCAGCTGAGCTCACCTTTGTCGCTCACATTAATCGGTTTCTGCCTTCATTAAATATATCCCAAAATTCAATTGTAAGGAATACAATTAAACTGAATCAAGAATAAAAAAGAAAACGTCACAAAAAATCTTTGCAATTCAAGGTGTTCAAATTAAACATGCTAAAAAGGTACTGTCAAAAGGCGGCTAGCTATTTTTTCACCCAAAGAAAGAAGTATACGCTCAGCAATAACATTATATACATTATCTTCAAGTATAATTTCCCCAAGTTTGTCACAAATACTTCAGTTACCGGTAAACTGTGAACCAGCTGGATCTCATTCCCCACAGTTACAGTCTCTTCCTGAAGGCGCAGATCATTTGACCACGTGGCGGGGCATCACACAACGGGGGGCTCAGTTTTTTTCCCCCTCTCCAATGTGGTCAAGATTAAACAGAGTGGTATTCATGCCCCAGCCGCCCATTCACAAATCCCC
>JAOVYW010000084.1:2317474-2328552 GCA_025775045.1 Hiodon tergisus | reverse complement strand
ATGTTTATTTGGTAGCATGTTTAGTCGGTAGCATGTTTATTTGGTAGCATGTTTAGTCGGTAGCATTTCTAGTCGGTAGCATGTTTTTTGCTAGCATGTTTAGTCGGTAGCATGTTTAGTCGATAGCATGTTTATTTGGTAGCATGTTTAGTCGGTAGCATGTTTAGTCGATAGCATGTTTATTTGGTAGCATGTTTAGTCGGTAGCTTGAGAGTACGGAAGCAATGCTTTAGAACACTGAAGACATTCTGGACTAAAGAGGACTAACGAGGGTTTAAACACTTCAGGCATGTTTGGGAGTTTTCTAAAAGGGCCGTTTAATAAAACACAAACGTCACCGTAGCATTGGCTGGATGACGCAATTCAGACTTTTTTTCTTCCCCCACTGGTTTGTGGATCCCATCTAGTTTACACATAATATTCCATGCTTAGCAGAACCAGGCACAGCTGAGCATATTCCAATCAATTGCATTACAGCATACCCACAAAAGTCAATACCAATTAGTTTTTTTTTTAAATGGACAAAATTCTGGTTAAAACAAGGTAATTGGGTCTGTAACTTTGCAAATCATGGTATGATTGTGTTGCCCAAACGGTAAATGAACACTCATTTCAGTTGTGTTTTATTTACTAATCGTAGAAGTTACGCTGAATGCATGAAAATGAGTTCAATATGTAAACAACAGCCCTTGAAAGCAAACAAGCACTATTGCAGATATGCCCGGTCAACGCTCATATACATCCGTCTTTTCTACTCGCGTCCCCATTTTCTTTTCTGTTCTGCATCATATGTTTGCACTGGCAGCACAGCATGGAAAATCCCTCTCACCCACGGAAGGGCACTGCCGTCAATGTGGTCACAGCGCCATCCAGAAGGGCAGGCAGCACGTTCTGGTTGCAATCCCCAGCATTCCCAACCCCCCCATTGAATTAAATTATCGTTGTGCCGGGTGTCCTTCTTCGTTGGGTATGCTGTGTTCCGCTGATGTGCGGCATTGTATCGCCCAGTGCGCTAACGTGCTACTTTCCACAGAGCATCCAAGCACAGTTACAGCTGTAACTGAACATGAGGTGTTTACCTAATGTCACCAGCGATGCAATTTGACAATGCCACCTCTTAAGAAAAGAATCGATACAAGTATTAACCACTTTTAACGTAGCTAAAAACGACAGTAAATCCTGCTACGTGCTTCTTCGTGACTGAATATGGAAAACGCGCTACGTTAACACGTCAGATGTACAGGATCTCGGAGTGTGTTTTAAAAATCGGCGCTCTGGTTTCATCGTGGACCTCGCCTGGCAGCTCGGTCCCTCACGTGGGCTGTGAGTCCGTGTTTTACCCCATGGTCCACCACGCCCCCGACGTTGGCCCTAGCCACTTTACCGAGCCCCCACACTGCAGGTTAAGGGTCTGTCATGATTTTGGCATAGAGGAGGGCATTGCATATGCACCCACTTCTCAGTTTCGGCGGAATCAATCAGATATAACTCCTTGCATAAGAAGTAAAAGCAATGGTAAGATCGAGGGGGGCTTAGGGTCATACTAATCTATTTCACTGACTCTTTTTTATTTTACGCTGTATATACTGTATTTTTTTAACTCACAATAGCAATAGCAAAGACATTAAAGTCGACAGAATGCAGAAAAATAATCCCTCTGACTTAGACAACGGTTTCGCAAGAAAGAAGGAAGAGGGAGGCTGCTGCTGTTGACCCTGCTACACACCAATGTGTCTC
This sequence comes from Hiodon tergisus, assembly GCA_025775045.1. Taxonomy (NCBI): domain Eukaryota; kingdom Metazoa; phylum Chordata; class Actinopteri; order Hiodontiformes; family Hiodontidae; genus Hiodon; species Hiodon tergisus. The sequence continues at coordinate 2,326,815 of JAOVYW010000084.1, read as the reverse complement.
ATCTCACTGGTCAACACTGCGCGGGTTCATTGCACAGTCCGAGCCGCATGGCACAGTAAATGGTAAATGGTAAGCGCAGTAAAAAGAAAAAAAAAGTTATAAGGAGACCCGGTATGTAATAATGATGACAACAAACAAAGGCTGCCAGAAAAGGGACATCCAGTTCATTTTGAATTCGCTGCCTTACGAATCTGGACACAGCTCCTCCTGGTCTTTTTTGCGCGCGCACGGTGTTGTTGAGTTCCTCACTCGCGCCACTGTGTCCCAATCTGCAGCGCTCAGGTTCTGAGATCCGTGCAGTGGGCCTTTGGCCCCGCGGTTCTCCGGATGCATCCATTACTGTGCCAATTGGGATCCCTCCCCTCTCCCCCGCCCTCCTTTTCTCTTGCTTTCACGTGCACCGTGGGCATCCAACAGAGCATTGACAGTTCTCATGTTGCTCTATATGGTATGCTTCTTCAAACAGGCAATTAGTAAACAAAGGCCTTTGGATTTAGCATGTTGCTTTTATTCCCTATTTTGTCAGTCTATTGTGATTAAAGATGCTTAACAAACAGTACAGTACAGGGCTCCTCTGTTTAGGACAGCTGGGCCAAATGTAATTGGAAAGAATTAAGGGTAAGGCTTTTTTGCAAATGAAAGGACCTATGAAATCAGATGGGTATTTTATAGCAATAGTGTTCTTTTTTTAATGCTTGTGTGTCTGTAAGTGTGCATGTGGTGGTGGATGGGTTATGTTTTTATCTGTTTTTTCTAGGTCTGTGTGTGTGTGTGTATGTGTGTGTGTGTGTGTGTCTCGGTTTGTGCCTAACTTTGTGCGTGTGTGCGTGTGCGTGCAAGCTACATGTATCCAGCACACTGCTTACGGCACAATCACATGATACATCACCCTGTCTAGCTTTTTCCCCCTCCGCACACCACTTCCTGAAAGCACTGGGGTTAGGGAAGCTGCTGCTTGTGATGTGATTGGGTAGGCTCTCCCATATGACTTCCCCTCAAATGGTCTGACTCTCCGGTCCTGAAGAGCGCGTAGCGCAGCTGACCCAAATGTCGTGGGGACGGCACTTAGCGTGAATGCCAGCCGTTTCGTATCTTCTGTAATAGAATGGCTGCGAACTTAGTCTTCTGCAATCAGGCATGAAAAGATGATGCATAACACACTTTGTGAATTCATTCATTCATTCGTAGTGATTTGTGAATTAATTAACAGAGAAAAATAATTGTCACAGATTAATGGAAAAAAATGGGCATGAAACAGACTAATGCCAGAATAATAATGGTAAGTGTTGAATAAATTTAAAAAATAACCCAATTAAAAGCATTGTAGGAGTGTCCACTGTTATTATCCCCTGATTGGCTTCTTCAGGGCTGGAGAAGTCCATCACTGAGACCCCAGGCCCCACAGCGCAGGGTCCTCTCATTTGTGCCTTGGTTCATTGCCTAATAACTGCAGGGAGTGCTCAACCTGCTCAACTGCGCAAGCCGTCGCACAGCTGCGATTGTAAAATTCCCTTTCATTTGACAGCCTTTTAACCGTTGTCTTAGTATTGCAAAGGAAGCTGACCCAGTTCCTAGGGCTTGCTTTCTGTCAGGCACTCCAAAACACTCAGGATTTTGTCATGGGCATTTTTGTATGTATAGCACCATCATCTGTCTCTGTGTTTGAGTAAATTCAAGCCTCAGCTACATTTCAGCGCAGCCCACATAGTCCTCTGTGTGGGGAGCCCACCAGACTGTGCCACTGACCTGTGCGCCCATTTCAGTACACAGGTCCTGTCCCTGCAGAGCGCGAGTCTCCCATGGTGCGGAACGAGACGTCTCCCAGCAGGGCCCAGCGCCCTAACACCTGCTGCTTCTGCTGGTGTTGCTGCTGTAGCTGCTCATGGTACGTCTCCGGGTGCAGGGCTTGCATAACGACCCGCGTCACGTCTGGGAGTCCCCACGCGTTGCCCCCTGCCACCTTTTCTCCCTTTTGTTATTTGGTAAATATTTTTCTGTGTGTGCGATGTGCTGGAGTAGCCTTTTTAATCATTGTTCAAATACTTTGTAAGAGTCAACTAGTTAATAGTTCTATATATGTAAATGTTGTCAGTTTACAAGGGTCATAGACTCAAGCCAAGTTTTTTTTGTTTTTTTTGTTTCATAAATTGCAATTAAGTAAATTGTACGCATCACATCTGCCTATTAGTCACCCTGTTTGGTTTAAGTTTGCATTGCTATCAGATCCGTTCCCCCTTTGACTCATTGGCCCTTTGAAATTCCGAGAAAGCGGACGTGTAGATTTGCGGGACAGGCGCCGGGGATCGCAGTAAGTAGTGCTGCGAGTTCCCTTTGTGGAGCTGCGAGCTGTGTGTGTGTGTGTAATGGAGCTGTGGAGAGGGCCAGCGACTTCTGGTGGTTAAGACCCATCCCTGTCCTGCATGGCCCGAGGAGACTCTTCATTCACGATCAATGGAGTCGTTCTTCACAACGTGTCCAACTTTCCGTCTCGAGCCGACGGGTTACGGGCAGTCATCGGCACGTACATTTACCATCATGTATGTTCTGCCCTTACACTTGCCAGCAATATAAATACCGTAGAAATATTCTACTGTACTCTTTTCCTTCCGTCGCACTGATTCTTCAGTATTCCCTGAGAAATTCACTTTCATATCAGATTATTATGATTTTTTTTGGTATTGTATTTAAAATGTCATCATCTGTATTAAGTTCATATTAATACTTTATTTTGGCCACCATGGTAGCCATAGATTTGGTTGATTGTTTTGGATGAAAGGTATTGAAAGAGGTAGCCACTGTCAGCTGTCAGCATGGGAGATATACTCACTGTACTAATACTGTACTGTAGCAAAAACAGACCACACTCCCTCCAGGGTGAGATTCTCAATGACGCTTGACCCGCGAGCATAGATGAAGCTGTGTCCGTGGCAACCGCTGCCCTTCACATTTTCCTTCTCATCCTTTCTGTGTGGATTTCTAAAGTCTAAGCAAAGCTTGGGCCTCGTTTGCTGAGCAGCGGAGAGAAGGATCAGTGGCGCAGGGCTGTGACTGTTCATCTGGCCCTGCTGTAACTGTTGTGTCAGTGAGTCATGGGAGAATCGCCTGGGCAGGCGGAGAAGACAGGCAGCCTGACTGGGGCGAGGGAGCAGGTCTGCTGTTTAAATCACAGAGAGAGAAAGACAGCGGCCGAAACCCCGGGCCATGCAGTTTCACCTGCTTTCTTCATCGGGCCGGACTGCCCATAACTTCGACGGGGCCGATGGTTGCGTTTTAATTGGCACAGAGAAGCAGTTGGCCAAGTCCGTCCTCCCTTACGTATTATTTATGAAATCGAGAATGCACATCACTTACCCGCTCTTCGCTTGGCAGTTATTGCAGACTCATGAGGCACCGAAAAGGAAAGGAGGTGCCAGGAAGTGTCAGATGACTTTGTAGTTTCTGCAGGAGACAGAATGCAAAGGAAGCAGCAACTTCTAAGAAAATGACATAGCAAGAATTGAAAGATGTTTTTCTTCATTTTTGTTTTGGGGAAAAAAACGGATTTTAAAAATGTGGATTTTAATAAACTAGTTGTTGTCATTTATTGCATAATCTTCATATTCCAGTACAGGAAGTACTTTTTGAAATGTGTCTGATGTATCTGATTTTTATCAGTGTATGTGACCCTGTCATTTACAAATAAAGCTTTCCCCTGGAGGTTTGTGGTACTGCCACAGCCCATATGCCGTGCTGTGCCAAAGTCTTAGGCTTTTTTTTACATAAATGTAGTCTTTGCTGTTTATTTTTTGTCTCCTGCATTAGTGTGTCAGTAAAAGAAAAGTCATTTAGCTTTCCAAAGATTAATTTTCTGAAAGAAGAACAAGGAGTTCTGCGACAGATGGTATGGCCTCCACAGAGCCCTGATCTCAACATCATCGAGGCTGTCTGTGATTAAGAACTGTGGAAAGTTCTCCAAGATGCTTTGAATCTACCTGACAATTGTCTATTAAAACAGCACGACAACGTACCGAATATAATTGATGCAGTTTTAAACGCTGAGGGTGGTCACACCAAAAAAAATTTGATTTTTGATTTTTGGTGTTTTTATTTATTTTATTGTTTTTTGCTCTTTACTACTCTTTATAGTATTTTTTTAAAATTCATAAATGTTTGATTTCATTATTTTTGAAAGCATCTTTGCTTTGCAGGTTTTTTAGACATTTGCACAGCACAGTAAACAGTTGTATATGTATATGCGTTGTTTATGGCTGTGTGTCTGTGTGCCTGTCTATGCATAATGGGATGACAGTGGGCAGACCTAGCAGGTGTGGGCTTTGCTGTTATTTCTCAATGCCGTTTCACCACCTTTCAGTCTTACTGTTAGGAATGAAGATGAGAACCAAGCCAGGACGAAGTCCCAGGGCACCAAGCTGGACCCCATGCCAAACTGTGAAGCTTGGTGAGGAAACACAACCACACACACATCCATCCACCCACCCACACACCCACACCCATTCCCACACATACCCACAATCACATAAAACTATATAAATACACAAGCAATGTCAGATTAGCACAGAATCAGCAGCTATCCTGCAGGATGTCCCAGAGTCTGCTCTAGCCTGCGTTATGAGTGCTAATATCTGCATGAGATGTGCATGACAAATACAGTTTATGGCAGTAATCTCTCAAATTATCCTAATTCTCCCAGACATAGTGATGGCGTGTTAGTGTCGTATGCCGTGTTGCGCTAATGTGGTGTGTTGCATCAAGGCCTGTCTGTAAAATGTTAGGTATATGTGTGTTTTTAGCACTTAACTAAAGATAGGATTGTGACTGTGTTCCAAACTGCATGTTTTGTATTGTTTGTGTCAGGGACTGTGCTGTAGTTTTTGGGTTGTTTTTTTATGTAGACCTTTAGTGGTGCTATGATCGCATGTGATTCTGAGCTCTCCGTGTCCACAGCACCAAACCGACGGTGGACGAGATACGGCTGTGGGCGCAGTCCTTTGACAAGCTGATGAAGAACCCGGCCGGGCGGAATGTCTTCAGGGAATTCTTAAGGACTGAGTACAGTGAAGAAAACATGCTCTTCTGGTTGGCCTGCGAAGACCTCAAAAAAGAGATCAGCAAAACGGTCATCGAGGAGAAGGCACAGATGATCTATGAGGACTATATCTCAATACTCTCGCCCAAAGAGGTAAAAACACGCATCGCTCCTTCCAAAAACGGCCAGGTCTCTCTTTTTTCCGTTCGAGTGTTTTTAACTTGACACGGCTGCATTAGGCAAACCGGTCTTAACTTGCTAACAAAGAAGACCCAAATCATTGACTTTGGGCTCTTTAGTTCTTTTGAAAGAACTAACTAGACCCTCAGATACAACTAGGAAGCAATACAATTCGTATTTTGCCACGCAAGCCAGTAATGCAGGATGAACCAAAACCTGAAAATAGCCAGCAGTCAAAGGCATATCTCTCCTAACAAGTGAGAAGAAATGTTGGCTGAATGCCACACCAACCAAATCCCATCAAAGTCTTACCAGCAGCAACAACGCGGATTGTAAGTAAAACTGGTGTTATCTGTATTGTCAATGCTGCAGTTAGTGCCACTACTTCTGGTGATATGGTGGCAGTTTTAAATCCTAACATCCATGAACTGCTTCAATAAAACACATTTTTAAAAGGTGTATAAATTGGTAGAATATAAAGCAGTAAGCTACATAAAGGCCCCCTGGATGAGACGAGATAACGGTATGTAATTTTTCAGCTGTTTTTTTTCACAGCTACAAGGCCCTGGGTTCCAACCTGACCTTACTGAATTCCATATAAAAACAGCTTGTCCACTCCGTTTTGGTATGTTCTATTGGCACGAACATTTTGGTCCCGCTCGAATCGTCCTCAGCGCGTTGACGCACCAAACTAAACAATCATTCAAAACCGTTTTTGCGTAAAGGCTTTCCTGCTTATCTCCCTGAATTCCGGCCAGCTGAATTCCCTCTGTATGGCTGATTGGAAATGCCGAATTGCCCCCTGTGGGCGTATGCCTTGCCTCGTGGCAGCGTGGTATGCGCAGGGGGCTTTCAGAAGTAGCTCTGGCTTACGGTGACCCCACGATGCAAATGCGAATGAAGGTGACATCACAGTGAGCTTTTCGACTGACAGCACTCTGCTTGGGATTGAAATGGATGTCCGTGTTGAAGCAAGCCTATATCGTTTTGTTCAAAGTTCTCAAAAGGAACGGCGCAGACAGAGCTGTAGACACAGAGAGTGACGTTAAAAAGCCTAAAGAGGCACTTTTCTGAAAGGCCTCAGTCTCTTGGTTCCTCAATAACAAGCCCATGAGTGTGTGTGTGTGTGTGTGGGGGGGGGGGGGAAGTTCTTCTTCTACTGTGCGAGCGATTGTTTCTTGTTTCCGGCAGTTTATTTCCAGCAGATGCCCTGGCAGATATGCCCGTTCGCATTTGCATGCATGGTGATTAATCGTGTCATGTTCTATCTCATCACGTGTGCCGTCGTACGCGGCAGCCCTGAGTCAGGGAGAAAACGAGGTCCACTCCCTCGGGAGCCTTGTGGGGGTTTGCGGTCTCCCTCCTGTGCAGGGGATTCCTTGATAGAGAATCTGGTCTTCCTTAACTCAAACCTGAAGTGAGGCAATTCTTTTAGAATGAGCTCCTGGAGGTTTTATTTGGGGGTTTTTTAATCTTCCACAACGTGAAGTGAATTTTTTTTTTTTTTTTTTTTTTTTTAATCACAATGCCATTGAATCAATGTGAAATCAGTCAAATTTTATTTGAACAGATAGACCCCGTATACCTTACTTAATTAAATTTAGTTTTTACCCTGAATGCAGTGGGTTAATGTCCTTTTTTTACGTTGTTTTTCACAGTAGTCTTTAGAAGCTTTCTTTATTTGGAGTCTGCCTGGGGCTGTCTGTCAGGTCTGATTACAACTCTTACTTAAGACTGGAAAGTTCACAGCTTGGAGCCTCTTGAAATCTCTGTTTAGTTCTTTTCCAAGACAAGCCCCCTGTAACAGCTCCGCAACTAAGGTTGGATACAGGAAGCCATAAATTGCGACCCCTCCTGCAGCTGAAGTGGCTATAAATAGGGGGTATTACCATGGGTTTAATTTAGTGGGAGACGATGAAGAGAAAAGCATTTCCCACATGTCCGAAGAGTGACACAGGGTGTCCGTCATCCTCACTCTGTGACTGCCGATGTTTGGCCGTCGGTTTAGTTCGCACACTCCCTCCCTTATCAAATGAAGAGTCCATTTATAGCTCATTCCCTTGCTCTCCACATTTCTGGGCCACAGGCTTTGTTTGTGTAAACTCAGGCTTCGCTCAGAATGATGGGTTTATGAGAAACAGGTTGACCATCGTATGTAACGATTGGTTGAAAACAGGATAATAAATAAATATACTTACGGCTGAAGAGGTAATGTCGGTTTCTTGGTGGACATAGTAGGAGGGTTAGGGTTGAGGTAGCTATGGGGGAGCAAACATTTGTTGCGTTTCCTTCGATATTGGTGGGGTGCGCGAACATTGCTAGCATTTCCTTCGATGTTAGTGGGGTGGGCTAACATTGCTAGCATTTCCTTCGATGTTGGTGGGATACGCTAACATTGCTAGCATTTCCTTCGATGTTGGTGGGATGCTCTAACATTGCTAGCATTTCTTTCGATGTTAGCGGGGTGCGTTAACATTGCTAGCATTTCCTTCGATGTTGGTGGGATACGCGAACATTGCTAGCATTTCCTTCGATGTTAGTGGGGTGGGCTAACATTGCTAACATTTCCTTTGATGTTTGTGGGGTGCACTAACATTGCTAGCATTTCCTTCGATGTTAGTGGGGTGGGCTAACATTGCTAGCATTTCCTTCGATGTTGGTGGGATACGCTAACATTGCTAGCATTTCCTTCGATGTTGGTGGGATGCTCTAACATTGCTAGCATTTCTTTCGATGTTAGCGGGGTGCGTTAACATTGCTAGCATTTCCTTCGATGTTGGTGGGATACGCTAACATTGCTAGTATTTCCTTCGATGTTAGTGGGGTGCACTAACATTGCTAGCATTTCCTTCGATGTTGGTGGGATGCGCTAACATTGCTAGCATTTCCTTGTTATCAGGGGGCTCCTGATAACCCCCAGAGGGCCTTCACCGTCTTATGCTGACCGGTCAGAAACAACAGTGTCTGCACAAAAGCGCCAACACATAATGTGTCTCCACCCCTTTTGGTTAATCTTTTTATCCTAAATCTTTTTCCAGGGCACTTGGGATGACAGGCAGGCTAAGCGTTAGTAGAATGTAGCCTCACAGAAAGAACCCAGACTAGGCAGAGTCACTTTTGACTCTTGTTTTCTTGTTTCTTTTCGTATTGTTATTTTATATTAAATTTCTCAGTCTCTCTGTTGCTTTTGAGCCATGAAAAGTAAGTTACAGTGGTTTTAATTGATTACTACTGACCATGGTTCAGTCGTGGTTCAGTCGGAAGGAAGTGTGTGCTCGTGTGCACCCCTCCCCATGACCGTTATGTGTTTGCACGCGTGCCTGTCCACCCCTCCCCATATCCATTACCAGGAGGTCGTAAGTTCAGACCCTAGGAGGGGCACTGGATTAGTATCACTGAGTGGCGAACAGCTAACCCAAATGTCTTCAATGAATATCATTTATAATCCACTTTGAAAAAAACATGTTCTTGTAAAACAATTAATAATGATAGTTACTTTAAGAAACATTTTGGTCTCAAGGGGGCTGTTGGCTCCCCTTTAATGTTCTGTCTGTCTCTTCCCCTCCCTCTCTTTCTCTCTCTCTCTCTCTCTCTCTCTCTCTCTCTTTCTCCACTGCCAGGTCAGTCTAGACTCCAGGGTCAGAGAGGTCATCAACAAAAAGATGCAGGAGCCCACCCCCCACACATTCGAAGACGCCCAGCTTCAGATCTATACTCTCATGCACAGAGACTCCTACCCCAGGTTCCTTAATTCGTCTGTATACAAATCCCTGATACAAGGGGCCTCTCGCTCATCCTCTGAGTCATAGACCTGTGCTCGTCATCCTCTCTCTCTCTCTCTCTCTTTCCCACCTACCTTTGTCCTCTTTCCATTGCACAACCACTAAAGGACAAACCCACCATCCTTTTAGCGATTTTTATTATTATTATCTTTCTTGAATTTTTTTTTTTTTTATCGACACTTTAAAAAAAAAAACCTGTTGTTATCAATGGAATTCCTGAATCTGCACAGACTTTAACTGGAAGAAACAGGGTCAATGGAAGACATGTTTTTGTTTGGTGATTCCAATGCTCACAGTTACAGCTACAGCAACATCTACTACTGATTAGACTTTTTTTTTGTATTTGTTTTGTT
>JAOVYW010000084.1:2284210-2295569 GCA_025775045.1 Hiodon tergisus | reverse complement strand
GTGTGTGTGTGTGTGTGTGTGTGTGTTTGTGTGTGTGTGTGTGTGTGTGTGTGTGTGTGTGTGTGTGTGTGTATGTGTGTGTGTGTGTGTGAGTGTGTGTGTGTGTGTGTGTGTGTGTGTGTACGTGTGTGTGTGTGCCCCATAGGGGAGAGAAGCTGAAAGCACACTTCAGGAAGCAGAAACACTGTAAAGCATTAGCAGGCAGTTAGGTTTTAGGAGAGGTTAGTGCTTGCTGCTCTCAGGGGGGAATGCAACTGCCCCTCACTCGCTCAGTTATCCACCCATCCGCTTCGTTGTTCACCCATCCCTCCTCTCAGTTATCCACCCATCACTCAGTTATCAACCCATCCCTCCACTCAGTCATCCATCCACTATGTTATCCACCTATCCCACCTCTCAGTTATCCACCCATCCACTCAGTTATTCACCCATCCGCTCCGTTGTTTACCCATCCCACCACTCAGTTATCCATCCACTATGTTATCCACCTATCCCACCTCTCAGCAATCCACCCCTCCACTCAGTTATCCACCCACCCCTCCCTCAGTTATCGATCAACTCAGTTAACCACCTATCCATTCACTCCGTTAAAAAAAATAAAAAAAATAAAAAGGACCCTGTGTCCTGGAATCGTTATAGGACACTACCACTAGGGGGGGTATGAATTAAAATTCTACAGAGGTTCACCTGGATTTGAGGCTCATGAGATCAATGTCTCTCCCCTTTAGACTCTTTCTCTCGCCCTCAATAATAATAATAACAATTATAATGACGAATAGAGTGGGGCCACTGTGTTGTTATTGTTATTGTTGTACAGTAGAGAGGACAGCAGGAAGGCAGGGCACCATGGCAACAGCGTGGACCGATTGAAAATGGCCATAATGAATTATTGTCATGGTACAATTTAAACAGAGAAAATGTCGATAATGCACCAGTATGACAGCGAGGTTACGAATGCTAATCGACCTTTGCAGTAGTTCAGTGAGTTTAATAATAATAGTCAGCCAAATTGTAGAAACGTTTAGTAAAGACTGAAGTTCTCGGGTCAGGGGCCAAATCAAAATTTTACCAACCCACTAATTGCACTTTACACAACTGTATTCAGTAGCTCATTCTTTTTATGAGCAGTAGAAATAAGATGGTTTTAAGAGAAAGAAAACACTTTTAAATACAATTTAATTATGTTGGATTTTCAGCTTTGGACAGGGAACCAATCATGTTCTTGCCTTGATCATGACGTCACTGTGTCTCTGACACGAGCTCCGTGGTTTATGCGAACTGGAAGCTAATCGGAGTTTGTTCGTTGCCAAAAATTGCCAGCACACACCGCCTCCAACACGGTTAAACATTCACCAGATTGGCGATTTCCCCTTCCGTCGACTCAATGCGAAACGCTGGGAGAGCGTTGGCCGGGACGTTCAAGAGCGGATATTTAAATTTGATCTCCTATTCAACATCCCCAGCACACAAAGCCGGCTGATAAGCATCTAAAGCAATAAGAGGGAATCTAACAGGGAATAAAGAAGCTCTGCTCTGCTCTGTTTGTGCTATCGTGTCATCTCGCCACCTCCCGAAGTTATCCGGGGGGGATCCTTCTCAATGCCTTACTTACAACAGCCTCACAGACCACACTGATCTCACAGACCACACTGATCACACAGACCACACTGATCTCACAGACCACACTGATCTCACAGACCACACAGACCACACTGATCACACAGACCACACTGATCTCACAGACCACACAGACCACACAGATCACACAGACCATACTGATCTCACAGACCACACTAATCTCACAGACCACACAGACCACACTGATCACACAGACCACACTGATCTCACAGACCACACAGACCACACAGATCACACAGACCATACTGATCTCACAGACCACACTGATCTCACAGACCTCACAGACCACACTGATCACAAAGACCACACTGATCTCACAGACCACACAGACTACACTGATCTCACAGACCACACTGATCTCACAGACCACACTGATCTCACAGACCACACAGACCACACTGATCTCACAGACCACACTGATCTCACAGACCTCACAGACCACACTGATCACAAAGACCACACTGATCTCACAGACCACACTGATCTCACAGACCACACAGACCACACTGATCTCACAGACCACACTAATCTCACAGACCACACTGGTCCAGGCTTGATCCAGCTGTCCGTTTTCCCACCTACAGACACACACACACACACACATATACACACTTACACACACACACACACATGCACACACACACACAGACACGCACACACACACACGCACACACACGCATACACGCACGCACACACACACACACGTGCCGTTTTAAAAACAAAAACAAGCCTTCATAAGACATCATCGGTTTCCCCTCAACCAAACAGGCCTGTGAGGTGTAAAGAGGGGGGGATATTTAGATTCTGTGTGGTGTTAGTATGGATCACCGTCAGAGCAGAGACTCCAGGCCATAGCAACTCAGGCACGAGTGAACCCTTCGAGAGGGAGATTCTAACAAGCACACAGAAGACGGCACGGGATGTGAGGAAGGGACCAGATCTCAAGTGCTCAGGTAGTGGACCACTGAGCCACCCATAATGGTTAACAAAGGTTTGTAAAACAATTAAAATATATGTGGTCTACTTACAGGGTTTTTAAATTAATATAGAAATGACATTTACACAAAGCTGTTCACATTCATTTTTTTTTACAATTAAAATTTAAATGATTGTCTTCATTAATGCTTTTTTATGAATACTTATCTGCCTGTTATAACAGGATTGTGTATTTTGTTCGAGTAAAGCTTTAGCTTTTGGTTATAACCCCATTTTATCTGGCTATGTCCTTCACAGACCACTGGTGGTGCACAGACCAAACTATGAGAAACATTTCTCTAGTGTTACAGACCTCTAGTGCTAAATAAATCTGATTAAATACTTCTTCTGTAGAGTGGTCTCTTAAAGGCCCCGCCACCAGAATGGGTTTTTCAAAATGAGTGTAACATCACTGAAATCGACGTCTTCGCCCTGAATATCCGTAACGGAGAAGGTGGGTAAACTGAAGCAGTCTGATGTATGAGTGTGACCCAATCGATGCAGTGCAGCTCAATGAATGGGGCTGGGTGTCTCGTTACCACTGCGAAATGTACCTGCGTGAATATGATGCAGATGTAACGTTAGTTATATCGTTCCAAAGGGTGGTTTGTGGATGCATTTTACAGAGGGGGAGGGTGTGCGTTGCTTGTGTTAAGCTGTTAAACACTGAGATGGTCAGAGCAGAGGATCTGCGATGTGTGACGGCCAACGTTACCACATACCACTCTTCCCAGTGAAGTGGCACCAGTCAGACTGGGGTGGGAGAGAGACAGGCCTAATGAACCGTGCTGTGCTTAAGATGTCAGGGCTTAATCTCCAGCAAAAACGTTTAAACCGAGACGTGTTCGCGTGTGCCCATGTGTGAGCGCGTGTGCGTGCCCGTGTGTGTGTACAGGGAGATGTAATGAACCTCGTCTGGAGCCAGACCGGTGCCTTCAGCAACCGTGCACGTTGTCCTTACTTTGGTGAATTATTCACAGAAACCCAGAGCGCCCAGAGCGCTAAAAGATTTATTTAGGCGGGGCTCCTTCCTGTCCCACAAAACTGGCGCTGACTCCTTATCGTCCTCGTTTGTGTTTTACCCACAGAAGCAACGTAATTAAAGACTAAAGTTAATGAGTGCTGGCTAGCTAGCGGAACCGTACTATATAAAGACCCTGTCCTACCAGCCAATTAAATAATGCAGCCAAACGTATAATTTAGCTCTCAGTGACGTGCAGTTTACCTCTTGGGCCTGCAATGTGAGCCAAGCCTGACCGGATCCTGGGTTTGGGGCAGTGGTGTGTCGCCAGGTGATGACATCATTAATGAGGCTTGGAGTCTGCTGACAGTAATAATACCAGAGAACATTCCTCTGTGTGAGGGAAAACACCTTTTTCAGCCATAAAGCCACAGCTCTGGCCTTCCCACCTTACCTCTGCTGCAAAGCCCCCGGATAGCTGGGGATGATTCTCACTCGTCATGGAAACGATTCTGCGTGACATTCCGTCCCTGAGGGCCAATCACGTACGAGCGAGGGCGGTTGATGACAACATGGTTCCCAGGGCGGGGGGTTTAATCCATCGCCGCCTATGATTGCGAGTTGCGTGGACTTGATTGGCTGTAATCATCCGAGTGTCTCCAATCGGCGGGGGTTCTCATTTGGCAATTAGTCATGTGCGTTTTGTTACCCTCCCAGCCCTGGTCATATTAAATGTCCATCTGAAGGACGGGAAAGCTAATGATGAAACTGGCCTTGTTATTTATAGTGTTATTTATAGCGTCTGAGCAGAATAGGCACACATCGCAGGCAGCCCGTGAAGCAGTAACCCTTTCCCACTGTGGCGACGCCCCCTGCCAATCCTCCCAATGTTACTGCACTGCACTGGGCACCTGAGGGTGGAATGCAGTACAGAGCAAAGGGATTGGGTCTGTTTCAATCCAGCACTCTCTGTTAATACACAGTCCAATGGAACTTCCTCAAGGCACCAACAGCGTTCTCCCCCCAGTAAGTGGGTCCCCTTTCAGAAGTGCCATACAGATGACAAGGGGGTAATCCTCTGGCGGGACAGCCGGCAGGATTCGGCCGGAACACAAACGTCCATCTGTCGACCACTGTGGCAAACGGGATGCTACACACCTGGCGCGGGGGACTGTTCCTGAAACTGCTTCTGTCAAAATTTCAGACGCCACACCTGCTCGTTAAGGTAGCCCCTGCCTGTCCAGAAAATTGCCAGCGGGTAGATGAGATAAACAGATTAGCACTGGACATTTTACTGAAACGATTCTGGTTGAGCAGTTCAACTACCTTACCCAGGGGCACAAGCAATACCCCTCATTGAATTTGAGTTGGCCATCTCCTTTAAAACTACACAAGCCACTTAAACAAAAGCTTTTGCACGATTGGTTGATATGTTAGAAAACGGTCAGGAGAGCGTCCGTTTGCAGGTGTGGTTGAACCCTGCATTAAAACACAGGCATTTTGTTTTCGCTCTATTCTTTCCCCCCGAAATAAAGATGGTGTTTTGGCCGCTCCCCTCCAATGGGAATTCTGACGCTCGACGTTCTCTCCAGTCACTGATGTGTTGTAATTTTTAAAATAAATAAATTAAATTAAATTATCTCTGTCAGAAGCAGCTTTTGGCTACCCTGCCAGGACAGATTATGGTAAACAGAGCGTTGACAAAGACCGGCGTTATAGACTGCACTTTTGTTAGGCCTTTGAAGTTGTTTTATCCAATTTATTATGTTTTTTCATATTATTGTTATTATTATTATCCCATTTCCCTGGCATGCTGGTCACGAATGCAGGATACGGCGAAGCACTCCATTTTCTTGGTTTGTTGTTCTGAAAATCAAAGAATACTTTGTGTGTGTACGTGTGAGTGTGTTTGTGTGGCTGTGTATGTGTGTGTGTTTTTGTGTGTGTGAGTGTGAGCGTGTTTGTGCATCTGTGTGTGTTTTTGTGTCTATGTGTGTGTGTGCGTGAGAGTGTGTGTGAGAGAGTGTGTGTGTGTGTCTGTGTGTGTGTGAGAGAGAGTGTGTGTGTGTGTGTGTGTGTGTGTGTGAGAGAGAGAGAGTGTTTGTGTGTGTGTGTGTGTGAGAGAGAGAGAGAGAGAGAGAGTGTTTGTGTGTGTGTGTGTGTGTGTGTGTGAGAGAGTGTTTGTGTGTGTGTGTATGTGTGTGTGAGAGAGAGTGTTTGTGTGTGTGTGTGTGTGAGAGAGTGTTTGTGTGTGTGTGAGAGAGTGTTTGTGTGTGTGTGTGTGTGAGAGAGAGAGTGTTTGTGTGTGTGTGTGTGTGTGTGTGAGAGAGAGAGAGAGAGGGAGTTTGTGTGTGTGTGAGAGTGTTTGTGTGAGAGTGTTTGTGTGTGTGTGTGAGAGAGAGAGAGAGTGTTTGTGTGTGTGTGTGAGTGTTTGTGTGTGTGTGTGAGAGTGTTTGTGTGTGTGTGTGTGTGTGAGAGAGAGAGTGTTTGTGTGTGTGTGTGAGAGAGAGAGAGAGTGTTTGTGTGTGTTTGTGTGTGTGTGAGAGTGTTTGTGTGTGTGTGTGTGTGAGAGAGAGAGAGAGTGTTTGTGTGTGTGTGAGAGTGTTTGTGTGAGTGTGTGAGAGTGTTTGTGTGTGTGTGTGAGAGTGTTTGTGTGTGTGTGTGTGTGTGTGAGAGAGAGAGAGAGTGTTTGTGTGTGTATGTGTTTGTGTGTGTGTGGGAGAGTGTTTGTGTGTGTGTGAGAGAGAGTGTGTGTGTGTGAGAGAGTGTTTGTATGTGTGTGTGTGAGAGAGAGAGAGAGAGAGAGAGAGAGTGTGTGTGTGTGTGTGTGAGATCGTGTGTGTGTTTCTTTGTCCATGTTTTGTGAGATATATATATTGTGAGGTATATGAATGTTTTCTGAGTGTTTGTGTGTGTGTGTGTGTGAGTGTGTGTGTGTGTGTGTGTGTGTGTGTGTTTTTGGCGTCCATGTTTTTCAGTGTGTTAGTGAGTGCGTGTGTGTGAGTGCACATGTGCATGTTTTGTTTATGCGTGTGTGTACACGTGTGTGTGTGGGTGTGTTTGTGTGTGTGGCGTTCCCCCACGGACACCCCAAATACACCTCCTGAAGTCTCTCTGTATTTCCCCTCACCTCCCTTTCCAGTCAAATTACAGGATTGCTTGGGTGTGTTTTCTACATTCCTTTTAAACAAACACACTGACACAGATATGCACACTCTCGAAAACTCTCACACACTTACACACGGCCACACACAGACAGTCTTCAGCTTACCATGTTTGTATTAATAAACTGCTACAATCAGAGAATAAGACACATTTCACCATAAGCACAAAAGCCTTCAGTCGAATGTTAACTCCTCTCATCTTTCTCATTCCAGTGGAAGTCTTAAACACCTTTGCAGAACAGAAGGCCAACTCTCTGTGCAATTGCTTTTCATGAGCTGTGAAGCCAAAATAGATTCCACAATACACACATTTCTTCTCTGGAGGCATAAACATGAAAGAACACGGGTTCTTGCAGTATCGTTCAATTTTACTCACGATAAAACCTTTTGAATATCAGAAAGAGGTTTTTAAGATTGCAGAATCATTGATTTGGACGATGACAAACTGCTTGTAAAAGTGTGTGTTTTTATTTGTGAGAGGAGAGAAGAGCTACGCAAAGAATCGTCGCCACAATAAACACCACAGCGTTTGTGGAATGTGAAAAAATGTCACATCGGCTTAAAAAAGGTTTTCGTTTAAAACCAACAACCTGCTTTACACTCCACTCTCGGCTGCGGACAGTCCCTCAAAATAACTAACTTCCAAGTCGCAGATTGGCGGGACTTAAACAATATACCCTTTAGAGAAGAAGATAACCTGAGGTTAAACGGTTTTGCCAGTAAGGCCTTTTAGCAACAACGCGGAAAGGAAGGACCGTTCAGAAATGACTTCCGTATCATTTGTGTAAAAATGTTTCAGGGCACCCTTTTTTTTTTTTTTACACATTCAGTGTGAGCTTTGTTACAGGGAGAAGAAAGGGGTGACTGACTCCACTGACACACTCTCTGTTGCTGATGAGAGAGGCTGTGTATTGTGGGACTACTGAAATCGGTGCAGTTAAATGCTCTGCATGCCCTCTGTAATGAAGAGCAGGCATAGATATTGTTTTTCACGTCTGTTATTTGTTGGTTTGTCTTTATGGAGGCGTTCAAAGGGGGCCCTTCTTTTTTGAAAGAGCTCTTTGTCACGATATAGGGTGTCCTCCTGGATGGCTGCTATACTGAAATGAGGCCAGTTTCATCGCCTGTCCATGTATGAGTTTGCTATTTTTTCGGTTGTAGAGTCTTTGTTAAGTTGTATTTGCAAACTCGCGCTATTAATTACTTTAAATTGACCCTTTAATTGATTGCTGATTGTTTTTGTCTTTCTTTTTATGTTTCCAGGTGGTCTTGACACCGTTTTCGCGTACGTCCGAGTTTCTCGTTACAACTGCCCAGGAACAAGCGTGGCTGTGATTGCGGTCGAAGTCCACCACAGTCGACCCACCAGACGGGGCGGACAGTGGCTGAGAAACTCGCTAAGGTCCAGAAAACGTCTCCATGCAGTGTGCGCCTGTTGGAGGGTTGAGCTCTCGGCAGCACGTTTGGTGTGGGAAGGAACAATACCCCTCTCAGATTACACCTCTGTTGGACCGGGTTTTGATGAGGGGGCTCCTCCCCCGGCTTTCCCGAAAGCAACCACTCCCTTCTCACTGGCGTCTGATTGGTGCAAGCTCCGTATATTTACACCACGGGTCTGTCAAGTCTCACCACAACTTTAAACTCTGGAATTAAAAAAAAAACACACTGGACATAAGAGTTTTGACAAGAGAAGTTTAAAGAGAGAATTGTCTGGGATTTTTTTTTACCTTTTAGCTCTTTCTTCGACTGTTTTGTAGTTTTTGTTCTTTTTATGTGTATTTTTTTTTTTTTACAACAACAAAAAACTAATCTCAAAAATAACAGAAAAGGTCTGTCAAAAACAAGTTTCTTCTTGCTGGAATGAATATATCTGAGCCTAGTTACTGCAGAGAGGAGAGTTCTCAGCCCAGGGGCGAGCATTCATGGGTCACAACCCCCAGCCCCGGTGCTGATCGCGGGCTGGGCTTCGACCAGACCCTGGTAGGACACTTGGGACACCCAGTGAGAGCAGAGGGCCGGACCGCCAGCCCCGACTCGACCCATGTGAGAGCCCCGGGCCTGGGCAGCCCTGACGGGAAGACTGGGGCAGAGTCGAGAATCCGCCGGCCCATGAACGCCTTCATGGTGTGGGCTAAAGATGAACGGAAGCGCCTTGCGCTCCAGAACCCAGACTTGCACAATGCCGTCCTCAGCAAAATGTTGGGTAAGCTGTTACTTTATTTGCGATGATGTTTTTTGGACCATTATCATTCGGTTGTATTGGCTTTATACAAATAGGCTCCCAGAGGCTATCCTCCTCATTGCTTTTCCCATGTAATTTAAGTGCAACGCGAGAGTGTTTATCCATGAACTTATTGCATTGAGTAAAAGAGTCTGTACATATTCTTTTGATACCGTTCCATTCCTCTTATTTATCTGCATCCTGGGGAAACATAGAAGGTTTTTTTTCCAAGTCAGACAAAGACATTAGTTTTAACCTTTGGGTGTTTTTGCGATTTAATAACGGAATGTTACACATTCTGGCTAGAACGTTCAGATTTTTTTCTTTTTTTCACGTAAAATGTGATTTGAGCAGGTTTTATTTGACTCGCGACTTTCAGAAATTCAATGACGGCGCGCTCTCGATTTTACAGGCCAGTCATGGAAGTCTCTGAGTACGCCGGAGAAGCGGCCCTTTGTGGAGGAGGCCGAACGGCTGCGTCTCCAGCATCTACAGGACCACCCCAACTACAAGTACCGCCCCAGGAGGAAAAAGCAGGCCAAGAAAATCAAGCGCATGGAACCGGGCCTGCTGTTGCACGGCTTGGCCCAGCCCTGCAGGAGCGGGGGAGCCGGGGAGGGGTACGGCCAAGCAGGGGGACACCCCCACCATCACCACCTGGTGCCCCCGCTCGGCCACTTCCATGACCCGCATCCCGGCGGCCCGGACTTCGAGAGCTACGGCCTGCCCACCCCTGAGATGTCCCCGTTGGACGTGTTGGAAGAGGGGGGCGACTCTGTCTTTTTCCCTCCGCACATGCAGGAGGACATGAGCCTGGTGCCATGGATTAACTACCACCATCGCCACCACCACCACCACCACCACCACCACCAAGGTCACGGGCATGGGCACCCCCTCCAGGGCCAGAAGCCCGCCCTGGAGTGTCGTCCTGAGAAGAGCCACATCCCTGGAGCCACAAACGCTCATTTCACCCAGAGCCCCGCCGGCCTGATGGAGTCCGTGAAGGCCCCCCCGCCTGCCAGTGGCCCATACTACAACCAGCTCTACGGGGGTGGCCAACACGGTGGCTTCACCTCTCACCTGGGCCAGCTCTCGCCCCCACCCGAATCTCCTGCCACAGCAGCCATGCCCCACGCCTCCAGCCTGGACTGTGTGGAGCCCCTGGGCCCGCCCTCGGAGTTCTGGACCGAAGTGGACCGCAACGAGTTCGACCAGTACCTGGACTCGAGCCGGACACGCCAGGAGGGCACAGCGGCGACAGCGCAGGGCTACGGCGCCGCTGTGTCTAAGTTGCCGAGCAGACTCATATCCTGTGAGGAGAGCAGCCCCTTGATATCCGCCCTGTCGGACGCCAGCAGTGCGGTCTACTACGGCACCTGCATTACTGGCTGAGTCGCACATACCAGGGAAACACCCTACCTGTCACACATGCATACATTGGTGATGGCTAAATAAGACATTACACTCAGTTGTCAGGTTGACTCATTTTAAGACATTTAAATTATGGGGGAATTGTGGGGAGTTCTCATCTCACTTTTTTTCTCTTTTTATCGTCTGTCGAAGTAAGTAAGTTTAAATCTGCACTTTGTCCAAAACATAGTTAACCGGATCGGAACTTTGAAAACATGCTGACGTTTTAAATTCTACAACACGCGTATTATCCGTCAGAGCACCGATGTGTTTGTTTTTCGTAAGGGCTGGACCGGGTTTCACACTTAGCAATATAAA
The DNA here is from genome assembly GCA_025775045.1 of Hiodon tergisus. Lineage (NCBI taxonomy): Eukaryota > Metazoa > Chordata > Actinopteri > Hiodontiformes > Hiodontidae > Hiodon > Hiodon tergisus. Next base: position 2,284,882 of record JAOVYW010000084.1, on the reverse strand, counting down.
TTGCGTAATAATATGGACATTAAAACAAATCTTGAGTGTAAATGTATTTATTTACTTTGAGTCAGAATTTATTTTTGCTTCTGTTCAACTGATTTGTAAAATATATTTTACCCGTAGGGACATTTAATTAAAAGTGTATTCTGTTTTTTGAAAATCATCAGGAGGGTGAAAATAAAGTTTGGATAAATTATATGAAAAGTATTAAAATGAGCAATTGTGAATAGTGTAAAGTTACATCACTTGTCTTAGGAGGGTTTTTGTAATAGGATATTATTTGTCTGTAAATAAGTTATATTTTTTAACAAAATGACATTTGTATATTAAGATTTGCTATCTGCAAATTTACTAAATAAAATTGTTTGCTATTATGTGTGGTCTGTGAATTTCTGATGATGTTCAGTCAAAGCGTTTTCTTACTGACCCTGGCCTGTGCACTGCTGTTTGACTCTGCCCGTGCACTGCTGTTTGACTCTGCCTGTGTTCTGCTGTTTGACTCTGCCTGTGCACTGCTGTTTGACTCTGCCTGTGTTCTGCTGTTTGACTCTGCCTGTGTTCTGCTGTTTGACCCTGGCCTGTGCACTGCTGTTTGACCCTGGCCTGTGCACTGCTGTTTGACTCTGCCCGTGCACTGCTGTTTGACTCTGCCTGTGTTCTGCTGTTTGACTCTGCCTG
>JAOVYW010000084.1:2255187-2272438 GCA_025775045.1 Hiodon tergisus | reverse complement strand
GGTGAGAAAGGAGAGAGGGTGAGAGAAAGGGGAGAGAGTGTGGGAGGGAATCAAAGGGGGGAAAACAGTTGCTGTTTTACTGTATATTGTTGCACCACTTTTTTTGGAAAATATAATTCACAAAGAACCGTCCCAGCTGATTTAAACCTGAATAATAAACTAATGCAAATATAATGAGTAAGTTGGTTTATCAATGTAGAAAACACATCGTAAATCGAAACAGAACATAGGCTTTTAAAAATTGGTCGAAAGAAGTGTAGAAAGAAGATTATGGGGGAAAATAAAATTAAGGACAATCCCTGTCCGATGGTTGGAGTTGCAGATCAATGCAGTAGAAGTTCATCTATACACCGTTAGGTGGCAGCAGTGCAGCATCCAGAATAGCAATCTGTGTGTGTGTGTGTGTGTGTGTGTGTGTGTGTGTGTGTGTGTGTGTGTGTGTGTGTGTGTGTGTGTGTGTGTGTACAAATATTCGTACAAATAGTGGGATCTGTTTCTTTCACCATATTAAAGGTCACTACACACAAGAGGGCACAAAGTTTTTCAGTTGAGCGTCGACAGATCTGTTCTTCGGTTCTAACTTTGGAGGCCATTTATATCAAACTAATTATGAAAGGCCACTTCCTGATCGATATGTGGACTCAAGCTGTCTATTCAATTCTTCCGTTTATTGTTTATTCTAGAGTTCTGAAAGATTTGTCGTTTATCGTGGTGGAAAATAGTTGATTTCAAGGGCATAGCTGTCTTCTCAGATGCAAAAAAAAAAAAAAAAAAAGGATCCCCTACATAGACATCAGTACTATGGTGACCATAGTAACCATAGTAATGATGCACGCACATTAGGAATCCTCAGTACCATGTATTATGATGTTCATTTACATCTGGGAATTTGACATCTACATGCAGACCTTCATGTGAACATGATTCTCATTGATGTAACATTAAAGAAAAAAATAGAACAGGAGAACTTTATTTTATGTGAGCGATTCATTGAAAAGGCCCTGTTTTGTGCTGCTTTTTGTGCTGATGCTGTTTGTTTGTTTATTTATTTATTTATAGTCACTTTTTTTGTTGATGTGTAAAGGGCACTAAACATTAAACCAATCTTACAAACTCTACAGTAGCGTGCAAAAAATTGCCATCAATCTCTTCATTTTTCCAAATCTACAGGATGTCTCCATGTGTCATATCTGCTCCATCCGGGGAACACCACCATCAGCCAAACCAGAGTGCATGCTGCCCCTGTCTCTCTGAGAAGATATTAATAAAACATACCTGTACAGCCTTGCCACATCAATAATGGAGAATTCAGGATTACACCATGTTTATCTGCGCTTCCATCCAGATTGATGGGACCCCTTTATGACATGCTCTTGGCTCCCTCTCTTCTTTGAAGCCTTCTCACTAGGAGGACATGTCACTTTGAGGATCTCAGGCTGGCACAAAACTTTCACCTGGCTGACAGATGTTTAATTTATACATACGTCACCACACATCCACCATACAGACATAACCCAATGCGGTTATAATATCCCCATATTGTCAGACCTAATGTGGCGCGCCGGGGCATGTCCGGTCAGAGACTGGCTGGAGACAGCGCCAAGGGGTGAGGGTTTGCAGGGTTTATGTGGGTTTTCTTGGCCACGTGCCACACATGGGTTTTCTGCATGGGTCGTGCGGGCTGAGCCACATCAGCTTTGACTTTAATTACTGGATATGTGAAAGCTGTGATTTAGTTAGCCACTCAGTTGTATATTGTTGGGACATCCGTCTGTACACTGCAGGCCTGCAAGCTTTCAGTACCGCCGAGAGGGATGTGTCTCTCCTCCAATCGGCACTGAACCTCTGGTGCGGTTCTGTGTAGCCTGCAGTGAGGAAAAGAGATGGGTGACTGGAGGGCGATTGGGAGGAGCCCAGCCGTACTTCTTCACCCTGCCTGTGTAATTTCCCTGATCCTAACAATTTTTAATTAATTTGTGTTAAAAGAGTGTCACGGTGGGCACTACTGGTTGGCTAGGTTGTCAGTCTCGATTGTTCTGGCCTAATCCAATCTGTGTGGACAATAATTGATAACGTTGTACTTTCTGCACAAGATAGTCTTCACAGGAATTTGGGTTATGTTTAGGTAAGGCCATGACTCTCCTCTCAGACTTTTATGATCATCAAAATTACACAGGTGAGGAAAACTTTTACAAATATGCAGTGCACTATATAACAAACAATGGCCATAACATTGTTTCTTTTCCACCTTGTGAGTTCCTTGTAGAGTAGCACATAAACAAGTTTTTTCAAATTAAGAGTTTTCAAATTAAGTGAACACATTTTTTATGGGTTGTCATTTTACTTTGAAAGCTTTCTTCTTGCAGTTATGTTCTGTTTAATTAAGGTAAGAAGGAATTGCATTGAGAACGAGAAGTATATATTGGGTCTTTTTTAACGAGCTGACATTAAGCCTTGGATTGGATGACAATTCTGTTGAAGCAGCAGTGTACTCTGTGCATTAAGTAATTAAACGAAAACATTACAGAAAACTAAACAAAATTAATCAACCTAAATCAATTAAATTTAATGTGAAGTCAGATCTCACCATTGCCGTTAAGCGGAGGGCCTAAGACTATTTTCATTAAGATATTGCCATAATGCATGTGATTTGCTGACTGGGGCTTAATCTTCCTGGGACGAATCTTTTTCACCTGATAAAAAGGACTCTTCCCTCATTGACAGACCCTTAATTCATCACTAGGCACTCTCCTAAGCTCTCCCATCCTTGTTATCCCTTCCCTTCCTCTTTCTTAGTTTCCTGTTTTTGCCCCAGCCCCCCCCCCCTCCCCCCTCGTCTTCCATCGCGGCTATAATTAAGCTATTGACATTTTGATAAAATGGCTCTGAAACATAATTAAGGTAGAACCATTGCTTAATTATTGAAGGGTACAGAAATGACTTAAATGACCTCCAGCAATGTTTCAGCGATAAAAATGTATGGATACAAAACTTTTTGTATGTCTTGTAAATCAAATCAAATCTTCAGCAACCCGCTAATTGCAAATTAAATCACCGTGTTTAATAGCTCTTTTTTGTGAGTAGCATAATTTAAATACGTATACAGAAAAGTAAATGCTATTAAATACTATTATGTTAACTGTGATTTGTGGGGTGGCCAAGATTTTGATTGGGCCCCAGCCCAAATCAAATATCTCCCTTTAATACTGGGAAATACTAAACTTGCTTAAGAACGACACAGCTATTTCATATGGGTCTGTGATTTTCGGCTGTGGACAATAGATACAAAATACCTTCCTGTGCTGCATGCAAATTATTCCAACACGGGGGCAACAAAGTAGAATTCCGACAATGCGCCATTCCTAGCCCGCCATGTCAACTGGTAATAAAGCGCTTGTGTGCACCGTAGCAAAGTTTCCTTTCATCCTATTATTTTATTCTGTCTTCCTCCTCACGTTGAGTCATGAATTGCTGGATGAATGGAACTAGATGCAGAAATGCTTGAATTCTGCCCGTGAGACAATTGATCAGTCAGCCTTCCATTATTCCGAGAGGAGAGCTGACAGCCCTATTGCAATGTGTTTTTCACACAGAAGAAAAAGCAGTAGAAAAAACTATAATTTTCATAGTATGCAAAGGTTAACTAGGAGGCCTTATCTTTGATCCTTTGCCAAGGGTACACCCTATTGTCAAGGTAATTTTTTCAGTCCAAAAAAAAATCAAAGCAGCCTAATGGCAAGAGGAGATCCGTTCCACTGACACATAAAACAATAAATCATAAATCTACTGATGCCACGGCTTCAGAATATCTTTAAATATGCTTGTTAGATTAACAAATAAAGTGTCTACAGTAACAACATACACATTCTATGGCCATTCAAACAAGGCTCCAATGTGACCATAACTTCAATTTCTAATTGAGTGGCTATTATTTTCACCTTAAAACATTGCTGGGGTATGCCGAGGGCGGGTGAAAGAGGGAGGAACGGCTGTCACTCAGCACAGTTAAGAATAACATTACCGTGACGATGTTTGAGGAAGTGATACCAAAGGCCCAGCGAATACCAATGCCGTTATTTTAATCATCTTGGCCTCTTTATCCAAAGAAAAGTATTTTCTTCTCGACCCAAGAAACAGGAATACATCGTTTGAAATGAGCTTAGTTTTGTAATAGCAATAGCTGTGTTACAATTTCATAAGAAATTGGTTAAAGAATAGAGCTAGTACATTTGTTGCGTTGACATAGATAATTTTTGGCGGGGCTGGGAATAAATGACAACTTTGACAGCCCGATGATCAATTTTATAATATTGTATTTAAAAGCGTTTCTTTCATTCTTTATATGGTCTTACTCTTTCTACTCATAAAAGTAAACATCTATTGAATACACGTATGTAAGGTGCTATTATAACCGATTGCCACATTTTGTATTTGGTCCCAACCAAAGAAATTCGAGCCGAGTTTACGTTAAATTTAAACAGATTGGTTATGTATAAGCTAGTAACTTCGAAATAATAATTTCTGAATACATTATAAACGTAGGTTTGAATGATAGCTGTCATAATACAATAAAGAGAAGTACCTACATTTAATTGTGTTCAAATTAATATATGTAATGCTGATGGATTTTGATGTAATTATTATATTTACATTTTAAAAGTGCACCGCGTGTTCCTGTCACATGCTCGCGTTAAGAAGAAACCCACGGAGCTCTCATTCAGCCCACGTTTAGCTACAAATATAGACTATATTCGAAGAGGGTTTTTATGCCATGACCACTGATCACAAATGACATCATGGTCGAAGACCATCTGAAATCAATTCGTATTAGATGGAGCTCCGCCAAAAACCGACATCCATGGCGTTCTGTGACGAATCTAGTCGTACTGCTCATCACTAACAATCTTAACACGGAGATTCAACAAAACTACGGAAGGGCTATGCGTTGACCGCAGAAAAACGATTAAAAATATAAATTGAGAACTACAACTGCAGGAAAATATCATTCAGACGCGCGAAATACATTGTCTTTCTACATGTGAGAAATATGATTATAATGACATTGCTGTTGTCTTGTCTCAAGTACAGTTGAGATATTTTATTTATTTGTGGTTTTATTTTTATTTTTATGAGCGTTATCTTTCTCAATCTTTATGACTATGGACAACTCAGACCTTTTCTCTGTAAACCAGCACAGAAAAGGATTCTCAACATCTTCAGAACAAATAATCCGTTTTTTCTGAATCTGAAAGACCTTTTCATCCCTGCAGATTCATATATTACTGTAAATAGATACCGATGCTAAATCGTTTTGATGAAAATTAAAATCTAACCATTGGAACGTTAACCCAGTTTTGCCACCAAATCCTCTATCTCCGTCGGTTTAGCTATCTCTCTCTCTCTCTCTCTCTCTCTCTCTCTCTCTCTCTCTCTCTCTCTCTCTCTCTCTCACACACACACACACACACACACACGCACTTAACACATATCACCCCTCCCCCTACTCTCCCTAGCTCTCGCTTTCCCACTCTCTTTTCTACAACAAACATGGCCGCTAAATCGGATGGAGCAGCCGTGTCTGTGCAGAATGAGAACCCAACTAGATGTATGGCCAGCTCAGAACAGCGGCCACCTCAAAATCCTAATGCCGGAAAGCGCTACTCGCTCTTGGACTGCTGCTGGGTGCTATGCGCTCTCTTGGTCTTCTTCTCAGACGGGGCCACCGACCTGTGGCTGGCTGTGGACTACTATCTGAGGCGGGACTATTGGTGGTTCGGGCTGACGCTGGTCTTCGTGGTGGTTCCTTCCGTGGTGGTTCAGGTGTTGAGTTTCAGGTGGTTTGTCTATGATTACTCGGATATCAACGGCGGCGTTAGTGGAACAGCCGCTGTCAGTGCGGCCGCGGCGGCTGCTGCTGCGTCTGGGGGAGATTGCAATTTCAGCACCAAGGGCAGCGTTCAGCGGGGCGCAGGCAACGCTGCTCGGGCTAGGGCACTGCCTGCGACTGGCACTAGGAGCGGTACTCGGACGTGTTGCAGGGTCTGCATGTGGCTCTTTCAGTCCATCATTCACATTCTGCAGCTGGGACAAGTCTGGAGGTAAGATGATGTTTACGATAAGTATACAGTTCACATATGAACATCCACAAATATGAACTTTAGATCTTCGGGAGCTGTTGTGATATAGGTGGTTTTACATGGTTATACATGCTGTCAGTGGCTGGACCATGAAAAGTATAGTCGACTATAGTAGTCAGAGTTATTGTCAGAATTGGCTTAAACCTTTGTCTAACCAACAGAAGATTTTTGCATCGCAGATTTCAATGGGATTTGAAAGGAGAAGCATTTGAGTATTTTTTTAGTAACAAGCAATTTATATTATCTTCTAAGAAGACATTGTTCTCCTGCGAGATGGCGAAACACACCTGCCAAAATTTTAGACAGGGTGTAGAGTTTATTGATAAACTCCCAAAGCAGAAAACCGCGTGGTTTGGTTGTGTTTGTCTAATGATGCCAACTCAGCTATGAATGTCCTATTTTGAATCATAAGAAAACATTAGCTGAGAACCTTGGACATAGCCTTCTTCCCAACCCCCCCAACCCCGCTGTCTCGCAAATACATAATTGGAATCCTGGTCCCCCTTGTTTAACCAGCTTCTGGGTCAGTAATCTGTAGGAGGGAATAATCGACTCAGACTCATCCCACAGTCAATCCCCTTATGTCTTTAAAAAAATGTAAAAAATAAACCTTTGTCTTTGTTGTGGGGGTGGAGGATTGTTTTATCATGTGTGCGTAAAGTAACCAAATCTGTTCTAACGTTAGTTTTAAAAAAAATCGATTCCTAACTATTTGAGAATATTTGTGAATGTAGTATTACATTTGGATCTATGAAAGGCCACTAGAATAAACAATTTGTATGTCTAGTTTTGGATGAATGTTCAGTATCTGTCCCTCTTGGGGTTTGCCTTGTATGTTAGCTGCAAGATATCTTAACCCTTCTTTTGAATACAGTGCATGTATGTAGAAAGCTGCATCACTGTAGTCAAAGAAACCCACACTTATTTTCTGCACAGTTAAAAATAAACATATATTGGTTTCCAGTGGGAGAAAAAAGAAAGAAAGCACGAAGTAGTCTCTGTTTAAAATGTCTCAGTTTGTGCCAGTGATACAGCTCAAAGAGGAGGAAATGCATATTTAATTATAGCTAGACTTGGTGTTGAAGTTTATTGTTTTAAACATTGACTTGGGATTCACAGAGGGAAGTCGTGCTGTCTTTTCCTTACTCAGATACCATTCATTTACTGTGATCCGGAAGATGTACAACTCTAGATCTGCAGTAGATGTGAAATGAAACTGAATATATACACTAAAGCTAGTGAGTCAAGTACCACGATCAAGAGATTTTAACAAATCAGCTTCTAAAACCAGTGAGCCAATCACTACATTGCTCACTTCCTACACACTGCATGCTGGGGATTATCTTCATATATGTAACAAGAAAAATAACACCATGGTTTTATAACTCTCTCAGATTCCGGTTTAAGGGCCTCTAATTGTCATATTTATTTGCTATGACAATAGGGTCTCTGCCATTTTAATAAATAGGTTGATTGTTTCATTTAAAACCAAAACACATATTTAGGTGTTTTAGCCCTTGTTGCATTTTCAATTATTAATGGTTGGTCCTTAAAGAATCTGCTGCTCAGCATTTGCGTGGGAGGGGATATGATATTTCCTGCCAACATGACATTCAAACATTTCAGCTTGCTTTCTCTCAGATATTCTCTGGAGCATCAGAAGTGAAGCTTTCCCCCCTTCCTGTGTGTGTGTGTGTGTGTGTGTGTCTCTGTATGTCTGTGTGTCTGTCTGTCTGTCATGCTATAATAAAGCCCACAAGTTTTTTTGAAAGCATTAAGTTGCATGGAATTGTATAGGTGTGTCAGAGAGATTCGGAAATTCAGATTAAAAAGAAAAAGGTTTGTCAAACTTTATTTAACATAATCATTCCTTAGTTTTATCCCCAAATGCATCTCTAAAAAACGGTAACACTGTGGCAGAACCAAGTGTGTCGATTTTTCCATCGACCACTAAGTCACAAATTTTTCTCGTTTCTATAAAGCGCTGGTGTCATATGGCGGATGTCCCCTAGTGCTTTTCTCATTGGTTAGACGAAACATTGCGCTATCGTACTTCTGGAACCCAGTGCACGTGCTCTGTCAGTACAGGGCCCCACGTGCTTCGGGACGCGAGTGAGTACTTGCTCATGTTCAATGGGGAGGCAGAGCAAGATGGCGGTCAGGAGGTATGCGTTTTAGCGGTGCATTAGAAACACACGGTATGCCTGTTAATGGGATGGAATGGGAAGTCATCAGACGTTTAGGCATCCGTTTACAGTCATCTATCTATTTTACAGTCTTTGGTACAACGTCATGCAGACAGGCAGTGTAGCATTTGATCATATACTTTTATTTTGTCCCGGAGAAATCTTGAACGGTATTTTCCAATGGGTAATTTTCACGCTAGACACTAAAACGTTTTGTAATTGGCGGTGGTTACTACACATGTAATTTCCAATGATGTCCTTGATGCAAGCAGTTAATAGGCTAAACAGTTTTGTTTGGCTGATTGTATTTGGCAGAGTGTTTTCCCTTCTGTGCCATCCCCATTAGAGTGCACGCTACACCACACAGAAACTGGCCATCGAAGTGACCGTCGTCCCATGATTTTCTGCCAAGCCAGAAATTACCCAGTTTTTTTTTTCCCCTTTACCCTTTTATTCCAAAGTGGAAGAAAGTCATTGTGATGTGAAGTTTTGTTAGCTTGTATCTTGCTCTTGTTTTTTTCAACAGTAGGACCAAGAAAAAGGTTATTTTCAGGTGTATCTGGTGGACTGGCTCCAGATTGCTCCACAGAAATCTGTGTAAATACTGTTATCCACACAGCCTCTTGGAGACAATAAAGGAAACGGGGGAATTGGTAGTGGCGTGCTGCATTGAAATGTCAGCTGCAGTGAAGAGCGTTCTGGGCATTGTTAATTTCATACATTTCCACTCGTTTACGGAACAGCTTTCTCCTGAAGCACACTAAATGGAAATTACCGGAGATTTTCATTTTAGGCCTGTTATTTTCATTATATCTAAGTGAAATTTCTAGTCATTAATGCAATCTGTACATTCATGTGCTGGATCCACTTTGTTAAAAATGTGCATCCGTTAAACTATTAAACACGTGAGGATCTAAATTTCAAGGTATATTTTGCCTTGTCGTAATGGTATTACTGACACGTCGGTCCACTAGAACCAAAGTTCAGCATTGCGCTTTGACCAGCGTGGCCCTTTGGCCTTTAGTCCGGGGTCAGAGTGTTGACACATCTCCCCCATGACCCCACCAGTGCTAAACACTCATAAAGAATGCATCACCGTCTCCTTCTGGAAGAATCCGGGCCTAATCTGCACCCGCTTTTGTGCTTTTTTATTCCAGAGCTCCGATCTCTGTCTTCCATCTGCTAGGATTGGCTTTGACAGTTTCTGTCTGTTGCTTGGGTGTAAACAGCTGGAGGTACTGCTGTGGGGGATGCAGGTTAATTGGGTTTCCTGCCAGTGTATATAACACTCGAAAAACATGTCAGTGGTCTTCCCTTTTTTATTTTAGAAGGTGGCAACACCTTCTTTTTATTGCACATACACACTTTTATTTTTTCCACCTATACAGATTTTGTTTTTGTGGATATATTCTGATTAAATATGCCAGCCAATATCCTGGTTACTCCATTTGAAATTTTGCTGAACAACTCAACCACCACGGGATGCCTTATTCCACTCACCATAAAGCGTATTCTTGACAACGGTAGAGAAAATCAGCTGGTCTCCGCTGTTCTGTAGTTAACCTCATGTTTTGTGCTTGTACAATGTGCCCGTTTTAATCTGTACGGAATATATACTTACAGGGACTGGCAACTCTTAGCCCTCAGTGTCTGTGGTCGGTCATTAGATCTCTTAATGAGATATTAGGTGAACTAATTTCAGACTAATGGTTCCAAGACTGTCATGACAGGGAAATTGTTTTTCCATCCAAACAATGACTTTAGTTAAATAAACAAGACCTCAGAGGAATGGAAACCAGGAACAGAAAAAATGGTAGCGTAATATACAATTGCTAGCTTTAGGGATATTATTAAGTCATTATTGTTATGTTAAAGTAAAGAAAAAGGCCACCGGCCTAAGGGACTGAGGTTTTTCTGTTCTGGGAATGCTACCTTGAGGAATAACAGGTTATTTTTCTCCATGGCGATGGTGTGCAGCTCCAATCTATTGCTCAGAGAAAAAGCCAAGATCCACGGAGGCCCCTGCAGCTGGCAGGTGCTGTCAAATATACTCACAACCCCTCCGACTTCACAGGCAGCCATCACTCTCCATCTTCTACAATGCCCTGACAGACACACGCTGGTCACTTCCAGCTGGAATAAAGACAATCTTCTCCTCTCCTCTCCTCTCCTCTGTCCTTTTCTGTTTCTCCTCTTTCCTCTCTTTTCGATTCCTTCTCTTTTTCTCTCCCCTACCTAAAGAACCCGTCAAACAGCTTGTTGTGATCTGGGTGTCAGTTTGATCCTAGAGTCAATCATCCAAGCCTCAGTCTTGTGTAGTCTTACATTCTCGACTCATCCCAGAAACCTAGTGAGGCGACACAATGTCTTTATGGCAAGCCCCTGATTTTATCTTCGATTGCTGTCACTCGGTAAATGCGCACACGCACACGCACACGCACACGCACACACTCACACACACACACACTCGCACTCGCACACGCACACACAAACCATTAAAATACACTTTCAACCTTTTTTCACCTTGTTTTCATTGGTTTTCCTTTCTCCTCATCTCCTCTGCGCAGAAATGAAAAGATTTTGATTTGTGAAAAAGTAGAACTAAGATCCCGTTTCATTTTCTGATGCACTATTTTTTAGGCAGGAAACTAGGGAATCATATTACGCTCAAAGCAGCCAGCCTCCAGACTTCCCTCTGGCTTTGTGCGAAGGAGAAATTCACTTTCCAAACATCATCTCATTTGCTTTGACGAACTAGAGGCTTTTTTACCTGTGTGCTGTTGAAAAACTGAATGGGTGGATCACACAAATCTCTTGTGTAAAAATCTGAAATTGATTTGGGCACTTCTCAAGAATTTTTGTTTTGGGCGACAGGGAAATTACCAACAAAAAGGGTATGTTATCGTGTTTGTTGGATCAACAAAAACTTGTGAAAAGGGGCGGACAATAAGAGGTGAGAGAGACGGAGGTGGGTAAGGCTACCCCAAGGCACTATTGATCCAAGCCTTCCGTGCTGCAGGATCACGTGCAACCACAAAATGTTTCAGCTTCGACATCATAGGGAGCACTGTGAAGTAAATGCAAAAACGAAAGGTTAATGACGTATGAACAGGGTGATTTAAAACAAAAAACCCTATTTCCTCTCGCACCCGGCAGTTTTTCTCAGAGTGCGAAGCTTATGGGCTTGTCTTAATTTGCTCACTTCATTAACCTCAGCGTTAAAGAAGTTTACGCTTAAGAAGCAATGACGGCCGCCCTCCTCTTCTCTGGATGTCCGATGTGTTCCGTGAGTACGCGCGCGCTGTTCTCTAAATGTTGGAGATGTTACGGTGAATGAAAGTCATAACGCAAAGCGTCATCACCATGGTTGCACTTGCTGTCAAAAAAAGTGCATATTGCAGCATCGGTCTTAAATAATCATAATAATTACAATAATAATTTTGCAGTGCATTCACCTCAGGATTTCCTTCACTCTGAGGCTTTATATGTTTTACTCCCGGTACCACAGAAACAAAGCATGTCAGTAGACGCAAAAAAATGTTTTAAAAAATTCTCCAGTTTCCTATTTTTAAAAGCTGAAGGAAAAAAGCGAGCTAACCGGTCACGTCTGATTGGAATTACCTTAATGCTGTTAGGTTTGGCGGTCCAAGGCTCCAGGAAAGCTGGTTAAGAGCTTACCTGTGCCTTGGCTGCAAAGCGGCACTTACAGTGAGTCTTGAAGCCCGGCACCGAGTGGAGGAGCTGCTCACTCAGGCCCGTACCACGATGACTCTGATGACAGCGCGCAGCGGCGATGAGTGATGGGGCCGGGGAAACAAAGGGACCGCCGTTGCCCTGGGTGACCAGGTGCCAGTTGGGCTGACTGCAGAGGCAGGACCCCAGCGACTGCCTGGCTGGCACGGGGACAGAGAACTGAGGGACTGCACATTGCTCATTGCGTCATCGCCCAGCTCTGATTTAGCGTGATCTTTAAATGCCATTTAATTAGTTCAGCTTCGAGTAATAGGAGGGCGCTCAACACTGAAAAAAAACAGTTGCTTATTGACACGAGTCTTGGTGCTGCTTTTTGTGTCAACGAGTGTAATCATCTGCAGTACACGAATTCCTTAGTGACTGAATGAGGTTCATGTATGAGGCCGTGCTTTAAGTAGGATAATACGTATCAACCTCAACCATTAACCTACTGAGCTCTAAGTTTTGTTTTTGTTTAACACTACAGCGCTTCACAATGAATTACTGGTTGGTCTTTAAGCAGGCCCTATGACATCAAGAAAGCTGCCATAAGTACTACTACAACAACCCAAAAAAAGGAAAACGAGAGGCACATTTGGATCCTCAAGTAGACAGAGTGGCGCTATAAAATGTAGCCTTATTTAGTTAAGACCCAATAAGAGTAGCCATCATGGTCATGATGGGGAGGTATTTAATATGTCCTATCCTTTGGGGAAACTAAGAGGTGAGCTCAGATTGGCCGGGATTAAAAGGTTTTTTTGCCAAGCGGTGCTGTAAAAACACACAAACCCTACTTCTGTCTGAGAGCCAACATGTAGCCCTGAGGCAATGGTGTAACTAAGGTATGTCCTTTTGCATAACAGCAGCTATTTAGTTTAGTTCATATGTTGGCTGCTGATGTCAAAGCGATGATATTTCACTCCCTTGAGCAAATCGGGGTACCTGACGATCATCTGCCAAATCCAAATGACTTGAGTTTGTTAAACCTGAGAACATTTCAAACGAGCTACATCCAGCCTAGTCTGCTCTATCATCCCAACCATACTCGAACCGGTTTATCTCGGTTCAGATATGGAGACGAATATCGCCATTGCTAGTCAGATAAGATTGATAGGTGAGCTGTGCTGTTGTTCTGGTGTTGTCTGAACCCAGAACAGATAATTTGTCATATTTAAGAAGCTATTGGCGGAATTTTTGTTCACGTGGAGCCAGGAACACGCTTCTCTACAGTCTTCACCTCAGGTCTCCTGGCAAGAAAGGTGGTGTTGCTTCATTAACGGGGTGTCATATTCTGTAACTTCAAAAGATTAAAGAGGAGCTATCAAAGGCCACAAACCCCGCAGAGACGCAGAGGGATATCCAGAACAGAGCTGGAGCACTTTGATTCGAGCACGTCCCTGATCACCATTGCTGTAGGCCATTGGTTTAAACTGCTCGAAACAGCACTAGAGAACAGGTCCGCTAAGCTAATTAACTTCCCCTCAGACTTACTGCGGATACTCATGCATGCAACCCTCAGGTCCTCATATCCCTACATATCAGGTACTGTTTTCAGATGAACGCTAATGAATTTCAGATAGCCTTGGGCTCTCCAAAGTCTTCATGAAATGTAAGATGTGTATACAATTAAATCCACTGTCCTTTTTCTTTTGGCGACAAGGATGTTGATTTTTCTTTGAATGCTCTCTGGATTGTTTATGGAAAGCTCTGGACGGTTCAAGCCATTTTAGGCTACAGGTGCGCAATCATGCTACGGGTCTTAGGCTGCCATTCGTAATAGCCAACGATTCTCGTCTTTGGTTTGAGAAATGTCATAGGAAGGCTCATGGTGCATTTAACTGATATCAGAAGAATGTTGCAGGCTCAATATAAAGCGAGCAATAGGCATCAGTCTTAGGTTGAGTGGGCCATAAGTGGATGTCAGAGGAATCCAGGTGAATATGTGATACAGTGCCTAGGCTAGTCATCAGATGTCCTAGATCAGAAAATGAACAGCATAAATACACAGATCACCTACTTCCATTTGTTTCATTTGCCAGCCACACATTAAATGTGAACAGAGCTGTAAAATTGCCCAAAATTGACCTTTTAAACAGAGACAAGGGACTGCAAAGTGCTAAAAACTTTTCACATTAGAGAAATGTTTTGACTCTATCAATTTCAATTGATAGAGAACACATCATAAAAGTAACGCTAGAAGTGGGGGGGAAAAGGAGCTACGCTTATTCATCTTTTGTTGGGCAGGATATGTATGATGAGCGGTTTATTGCCACTCAATTCGCTGGGGAGAAGACTGCTGTGGCAGGTGGTGAAAAAATCACGCAAAGAAACAGCAGGAAAACGTCTGGAGTAGACATGTAAAGCGCTCCAAATGAAGTTCTGAAATATCCGGACACAATCTGGCGGATGTTGTACATGCAGATGTGTGTTAGCAGCGTGCACACGTGTGGCATGTAGCGATCCGAACCCAGCGGCCCTCCGGTGTTGTGTTGTGCGGCACGAGTGGGATAGCTCTTAACATTTTCATCGACTTAAAAACCTCAGAAGTTAACGCAGATTTAAATTTGTTTGCTTTTTATTTTTAAGAATCGTCTGCTCTTTGCAATTTTATTCGGACAAACCAATTTAGTTTTCCCATGTTCTTGTGCATTAAGTATAGCTCATTACCTGTGTTTTTTGCTCATCTTTCTCAAGGGTGCCAGTCATTTTCCTGCGTCATCATCCTTACATGGCTCCTGGGTCTGCTGCCTGGGAGGCTGTTGTCCTCAGCCCAGTGCCTTGGACAGAAGGAGGGCTGCTTTACGGGGGGCAGCAGTCTCTGGGGATTAATGTACAGTGATAATGCCTTGCCCTTTCACCCTGTCTGAGAGGAGCGAGATTCAGCTGTGGAGCTGAGTTGCTGGGGGAGCCCTCTCGATAAACTGAGGGGCGGGACAGATATACATAATGAAGTAGTGAAGATATGATACGTGTATACATGGACTTGATAACATTAATGCCCTTTCGCTCAGGAAGGGTGTCTAGGGCTCTGATCATTTATGTTATTTGCAACTCAAAACCACCCGCTGAGTATTTATTTTTTATTTTGTCAAAAGCCTTGGTGTTTTCCTAGTGAAACTGAGCTTGGAACGTGGTTTGCTGTCAGTGTTTATATTCATGTACTTAGTTTTTAGAGTATGCAATTCGAGAATTCGAGCCTGCCTAATTCTGAGTTAAGATTTTGTCTGGAGAAAGTATAATTTTTAGGGTCATCCATATCTCTGTGTATACAGAAATTATGTTGAGGGGAACAGGGTCTTTAAGGCTTCAATGCTATCTGTTTAATAAGTCAAAATAGGTATTTTGGCTGTCTCTTTGTATATTTCATCCACAACAGTTACTTGTTATTCATGACCTCTTCAATGTGGCTTTGCGATCTTCAGTTGAGAGTGGGCGCTCAGAGTCACGGTTGCCCTTGTGCTTACGAGGTGACTGGTGTTCCTTCACACGCTGGTCTCGTTAGCGCCAAGGCGCTGCCACGATGCGCACGGGTGCTGATTGTGAGGTGTGAACGGATCCTGGCAGGGTGACGACAGCGCTGTTTTTCAGGCCAAGGAACGTTACTGAACCTGGCAGCTGAGTGACGCTTGGATTCGTGAATGGAAACCGTTGCCCCGCGATGGGGTGTCGGAGCAAGCCGTCGCAACGTGGGGGGAGTTGGTCGTGCCTACGGGGAGAGCAAGGATGTGAGGAGGACTATTGGGTCTTCCGTCCCTGAGTCCATTTTCATACCGCTTGGTTATTTGTGTACTTCCTGATGAGGTTTGAAATCATTGTGCTTGAAACTTTAGATTCCTATTCAATTTCACCCTGTTATGTTTCAACCAGTTTTTGCATAATTTTTTAGCATTTGGTATGGCTGGAATCTTCATGGTGAAAAGATTTTCTAAAACGTTATGGAGTAATGTAGTGTAGTGGAGATAGGTGACGTGATCGCTACAGAAGACTCTAGAGTCGGAACAAGCGTTTTAATGGTTCCCTGGGCTAGGGACTTGAGTCTTTAGCTCAGGTTGCTAATTGTTTTTCCTGTCGGGAGGCTGTGCCTCGAAAGTGGCGATTAAACGACCTGGGTTCAATTGCCGACATTACACGTAATTTTCCCTCTTCTCTGAAAACCCGTCCCTGTTGCTGTTCCACAGTTCACCTGCTTATCTACAATTCACATACTTAAATCAAATGTGGCTTATTGTGTAGGCTTAGTTTAGAGGAAACATTTGTTTCAGACTATATGGGTTCTAATGACATTGAGGTGTAATAACAGTAGAAGTAGTATAGTTTCATTTGGAGAAATCGTGTGCACCTCGGATAGTTTTATTCCTGTGTTGTGTTTCATTCTGTATTTTAAAAGCAGCCTGACAGAACACAATTACCCAGAATCCATTCAGCTTCATTTTGAGGGAGAGGGAAATAGCCCTATAAAACACACTTGTGAAGACATCCTGTTTTTGTGCTAAAATCAGCTTACTCTCTGGGTAATGTTTAATGTACTTTTTAGAACATGGCAGGCAGAAACAATGGATATAGATTTGGCTGCTTAAGACAAAAAGTCAGCATGTAGTTTCCTGGTTTTGGGTCCCTGCCTTCTGTCGCTGTTTAGATGTCAATGGCATCTGGGCGGGCATAAAGTACGAAGATTTCCAAGATAAAAACTCATTAGAGAGATTTTATCATCCATCTACCATCTATCATCTTGACCATATGTGATAAAAACTACAGTTTAATATAATTAACTAAAAATTGGAACCGAAGCCAAGTCCACATGCAAGTAATATCAGCCCTCGGGCAACCTATACGTAAAAGCTAACCTTATGTAATTATCTTTCGATTGGTTATGTTCTCTGTGTTGCTCTGGGTGCTAATATTGAATCCTGCATTTGCTTCTTGGTGCGCCTCGAACAAAATAGTTTTCCCTAGTAACGCCTGAAGAAAAGGCTACCTGAAGCTCGAGTGTTACCTCCCTGAAGAAGGGGGTTTTTATCCTTTGGTGAGACACATTTAATTAAATTTACTTCATTCTCGTACCTATAACTATGAAATATCTTAGTTGTCTTTAGTAAGGTTGGTGTACACAGGTGTAGGGAGATGGGGCCTGTGATGAAACTCTTGAAAGGACATAAGCACTGACAAGGAAGTGGGGGGGGGGGGGGGGGGGGTTTA
>JAOVYW010000084.1:2217327-2232633 GCA_025775045.1 Hiodon tergisus | reverse complement strand
CATTTTCATTTGAGTGAGGCATTCAGCCTTACACACGTTCCCATTGCAGCGGGGATAACTGACACCCATTTTCATTTGAGTGAGGCATTCAGCCTTACACAAGTTCCCATTGCAGCGGGGATAACTGACACGCATTTTCATTTGAGTGAGGCATTCAGCCTTACACACGTTCCCATTGCAGCGGGGATAACTGACACCCATTTTCATTTGAGTGAGGCATTCAGCCTTACACAAGTTCCCATTGCAGCGGGGATAACTGACACGCATTTTCATTTGAGTGAGGCATTCAGTGCCCACCATGAGTTGTTAAATGTTGCAAACACATCTGGTTGACTTTGCTGTGAGCCCATCGCTCTCAACACACTACCACAAGACAGAGATGATTCGTCAAAAAGGCTGGTGTGACCTGAATTCCCAGCCCCCATTACCCACAGAAGAAATGACTAGGGCATTTGTCTCAGAATAGTGATCATTCCGTTCACGTTCGTATAGTGAAATTGCCTGTTTGATTTTCTAGGCTAAAAGTATCATTTAAAATGTCAACCACTTTCATAAGTGTTTTTTCATCAACATTTTATCATTTTTCTAAAGTTTTTTTTTGTTTTTTTTTTACGCACAACAAGACATAGCAACAACAAGATTGTGTACACAGTCATAACCTAAAACAAGCACCTATTACATAAAATAACTAAAAGCTTATAACAGATAAAAAAACACAGGAAGGGAGGCAAATCATTTGAACCCAGCCCCTCATTGAAAATCTTTGATCATCCTCACAATCCTTCAAACCTCATTGCGTTTCTCCCCTCTATCCTCCAGTTCATAACACACAGCTTCCCCCATAAGGTCAATGCAATCTTTTATGCCTGACGATATTTACCTTTCCAAATGATGGAGTAGATTGGACCAGGATTAACCATACCTGCTCAAATCCTCACTCTCAATAAATCACAGTTATTGGAGATAGATCGCCCAGTTGCCACTGGGTGGAACTGCCAACCTCCCGGGTTATGGACCTGCCAACCTCCCGGGTTATGGAGATCTTCCATCCAGAGAGGAATACACACCAGACCAGATACATTTCATTGACAACATTAAATCTTGCTTAGTCTGACTGGGGTCCAATGATTAATGTGTAATCTCATACTGAATACTTATTTTATTTTGTGATTAAAAGGCTTTGCTAAGTATGAGACATCTGTGGCAGAAATAAACAGGACAAGCATAGTTTCATGAATAAACGTATCATTATATCCATATTTTATATTATTGTTATTATCGTAAAAGCCGTTTATACAGCCCCCCCCCCCCCCCCACCCATTCAGGCTCCATCCCTAACACCTCACAAAGCCGTTTACTTTCATTCTGCTCAAAGAGATTGACCTATTCTTTTAAACGTTGTACAGATAATAACAGCCTCTGTCAAATCAATTTAATATAAATATTAAAACATGTTTTAATATTTATATTTAAACGTGTTCCATGTCACAAAGCCACAGGTCTAAAATACGTCGAAATGAACAGAAATTCGAGAATGCCTTCTAAATTCCGGTGAACTAAATTTGTGTGCCTGTAATGAACACTTTAAATAATAAATGTTACCTATAATGGGACTTTTGGAATTTTGGTTGCCATTGTTACTGAAAAGGCATCTATCTTTCTCTGCAATGGTTCCATGGTTGATCTGCACCAATTTTTCTCAGTTCAGTGTTAATCAATGTTTTTTGTTTTCCTTTACATTGTAAACAGTAAGCTGGTCATATTCAAAGCTTTATAAATAAGATTTTATTGTCTTGAAAACAATGGTATTTTATAAATCAATTGTATTCATTGATTGGTGATAACGATATTTAAACGAAAAGCCGAAAACAATTATATGCAAAAGTCAATCAAATCAAAAATCAATCGATCACGCTGTAACTGGTAGCAATTCATCCTTCTGCTCTGCCCCATCCAAGGTGACCTGAACATTTCGCATGCCGTTTTCTAAGCTCCTGTCGAGAACAATGCTAATTACACCAATACTGTCAATTCACCAAACATATGGAACACTCAGACACCGTCAGCTGCCTGGAAAAAACATCCCTAGCGAAACCTCTTTATTATGTTCTTATTGGCCAGAGGCGTGGCTGGAGGGGGGGTCACTGAGCCAGTTGTCTCCCACACCAGAAACAGTCCAGCTGCCCACACTTCCGTTCTGGTACCGAGGACCGGCTCCGGAGTACTCACAGGGATTTGCTAGGCTGTCGGGAGGGCCCCTGTGGTAGTCAAGGCACCGGACGAGGTCAGTCGATGAAGGAGGAGCCATCAGCTCCGGACATGCGATGAGAAGTGAGAGATGCCGAGGAAGTTTTAAATCACCCTCCTAATGTAAGACTATTGAATGACAATAGACAAAGCCAGCACAATGTTTCTCAGTTCCAAACTCAATTCTTTATTGTCTGCGCAGACAAGAGTCAGCATCCACTCCAACAACGTGAGAGTTGCGAGACCAGAGTTAACCCCCCCTCCTAAAGAGTGAGAGCCCCAATCGTTGGATTCGCATCATACTTATACACATGAACAAACCGGTTACAGAAACCGTCATCATTCAGTAGGAAAGTACAGCACACCCTCTGCAGTAACCATCCACAGACCCCTCGCCCAGGGGAGAGAGGTCCGCTCAACCTCTCCTCCAGATAGGGCTCGAACCGTCAGACAAACGGGAGTAGAAAAAAATGTAAACAGTCCACAGAGAACACCTTATCTTGAGACTCTCATGGCTCTCATGGTCAAGCTGCTAACGTACTATTTAATAAACCATTCAGAGGCCTTTTCTTTCTAGCAGGATATTAGTAACTTCATCTGTATATTATTGTATTAATGTATGTTAAGAAAGATAGAAACCAATCATAATAATGTCCATAACATAGACACATATCTGACACCTTCACAGAGCTGGATAAGGCCATCAAAGGTAGACCTACTGGAGGATGACCACAACGCTAGCCTCAGCACCAAAGATGAATTAACTGGAGTTGTGCTTTTGAAACCCTAAAAACCAAGATTGAGTCTGATTCCGGGACAAAATTAGGTGGAATATTTCATAGAAGAGGGGTTCTGAATAAGTAGGCTCTACCACCAGATTTATTTTTGCTACTCTTGTGACTCGCAACTAGACAGCTTCTGGTGAGCAAAGTAATCTTGGGGGATTGTAAGGTAAGAAGGAGCTCTTTAAAAGTGCAAAGGCCTAAGCCAGTCTAATGCCTTTTAAGTGAGAAGTAACAGCTTTATAGGCACAACGGGGCTTTGTGTGTCAGTGAAGTGCAATCTGGAGCCAGCGGAGTGCAGTGTCGGAAACACCTGATTTGAGCAGACACTGGAGGCGTCCCACAGGGAACACCCGAAGATCCGAATCCAGACCCTGGAAGTCGAAGCTGTCCGGTGCTAATCCCGCCAAACAGAGGGTTGGGGAGCTGTCCAGTGCTGAACCCACCAAGCAGAGGGTAGGGGCGCTGTCTAGTGCTGAACCAACCAGAGGGCAAGAGAGCAGTCCAATGCTGAACCCAGCAAGCAGAGGGGTAGGGGAGCTGTCCGGTGCTGACAGCTCATCACCTTCCTGTCTCCACTCTGTTATTAAGGAAGCAGTGTAAAAGAGAATGCTTCCCTTTGTGGAGCAGAAATGCCCTGGCTCTCATGGTGCCCATGACATCGTGCTGCTTTGTTGGGGATCCCCACGATCTGCCACTTACCCTCTCCTGAACTCATGCCCCATACTATTGCATTTGGACTCACAGAGGCCTGTGCCGGTAAATTCTCAATGTTGCATTTTCTTAATTAGAATACATTTCGGTTCCACATATAAACTTTTGTTTCCCATGTGAGGGAATATGAAATATTCTAGGCAATTAGGAATGGTACAGATGTAGGTAAAATATATATTTAAATACAGATTTGTGTTGCCATACCACATAATGGAACAAGCCTGCTTCCTTCTCCTCGTGTTTTATATTATCATCAGTCCCATTTAGCTAATTAAAAATTAAGCAAATTTCATTATGCCAACGTTTTTCTTTCACTTTGGAAAACATGAAACGGATATTGTGCTGCAGTACCTTGTGAAGTTAAATGGCTTCATAGTTTAATGGAATCAATGACTTGCTCATAACTGTTGTCAGAACTATACATTTTATCCCTCAGGTTTCCAATTCGCAAAAGGCCTGTTTACAAGTTTTTAACCAGTAATTGCTGCTCATATATCATGTCGTACACAGAAGTGACATGTTTTTTGTTGTTGAAATAGGCAGTACGTCTTTATTGTATATTTTTTAATTATCTGAATGCTAGGATATCACCATTCGTTACACTACCTTTATGTGAGTTATTAGAGCTGTTTAAATGCGAATACAGTCCATTTGTGATATACTTTAATGATATTGAGTGGATATTCAGGAAAAGTGTATGGGTATCCTGAATTAATTAAACTGTATGCATTGTGCGTGATTTATCTTCTGAAAAAGGAGATTAAATGTTAAATGGAAAATGGAACCTGCGTGTTTTACAAATGAAGTCTTCAGTTAGATGTTATGTTTTGACGCAATCTGATGTTCGAATTGATTGCACCATTTTTTTTTTTTTTTTTGGGTGTTTAATTTAGGCCTCCTTCTGTTAATAAAATAGATTTCTGTAAAGAGACACGAATATTTTCTCTTTTAGACATTTTAGGTTTATTTATGTTGCCCCCTAGAGGGCCTCGGGTGAATAAGATAATTTCAGGTGTTAACACGTTTAGAAAGAACCCTGTCTAAACACCCTGACATTCTTAGGTTATAATAATAAACCCAGAATGTTCTATATATATATATATATATATTATTATTATTTTTGTTTGTTATTAAATAACCCTAGAGTAAATGCAATTCACACATATAAAGTAATGTTATGGTTTATTATTCTAGAAAAAAATACTGTGATTTAAATTTGACAAATTTTGTCATCATTATTTAATATGGCTATTGCCACGCAGTTATAGGAAGAAAAAATAAAATAAAATAAAAAGACACGATCCAATTAAATACGCCATGAAGTATGCAGACACTGTCGCTGCATGTTCAACTGGCCGTGCACCTTTTCTGCATGTGCAGAAGAAAACACATACCGAGCAGCTGTTAGACCCGGAGAGAGGGAGAGCCGGAGAGCAACACAGTGAGAGACGAAGCTCGCTCTCATGTCCATCATCCAGCAAGGTGCCCCAGGGGAACCTATTCTTTACGGTTACATTGCCCAATGGATGGAGCGAAAATAGTTGAGATTCAAGTTGAAATCTTCTCCGCCTTTCGGCGAGTAATCGTACGTATGTCGTAGAAGAAGGAACAAGTGAAGGCGTTTTCGACGCATTTATTTCTCCAGTTGCGCGTAACTTCTCTCAGTACGATTTCTTCGGTATTGTAAGCTGCCTCCCATCATACCAGGATCGTTACGCAAATACGGGAGCACGGATTTTTCATAAGACTTACTTTTCTGAAGTGTTTTCATTTTCGTTCGTTCATTCATTCTTTCGAAGGTATTTTTTGCTCTTACCGGTAAGTGCTGTAAAGATTCCTACTTGGTTCACACTCAGTCCAGTGGGTGCATTTGCCCTGTTGATACCTTAACCGAAGTAAAATAAAGCAGGTTTATTTGGTAAGATGTGGTCGATAACAAAGAATAATGCAGAATTTAAAATATTCTCTTTCATTGATGATTAGGGTTATTTTCTGTTCTGTCAGTATTACTCCTTTATTTTGATAAACTGTACATGGATTTAAATGATATGGTCCAATCCAAAATATTGCACTGTGTTCTTTATGTTATTTCTGCAGAGATAAAAAAAAAAAAAAGAGAGAAAAAACTGGGAAAAACTGTAACAATTATAGCTCTGATGTTTACTGAAACAAAATAACAGTGTGGGAAAAAAAAAAACATTTTATTGTTGTTTTCTGTAATTGAAGGCATCCCCTTTAATTCTTCCCTGTTATAGAAAATAACGGAACGTGCCCTGCGTTTTCTCCTGTTCTGACTCAACAGGTTTCAAACGACCGGTTCTTCTTACTTCTTTGGGTTTGTTTTGTTTGAAAAATCTAAAGGCAGAAGGGTTTAAGATCCATTTTGGGGATACCCTGTCTCTTCGAAAATTATGTTTACTGGGAAATTGTCAAAGATAATGAGGCGCAGACTGAACCAAGCATTTAAAAACCTTTGAAAATATATTTTAAAAATACATCCATTTAGTGAAATCGTTTATGTAATAAAACACAAATTGCTTAAGAAAATGTTTTATGACTGAAAAGTTCATTTACAGATCTCTTTCTCTTTAAATACCAAATAAAATGTAATTGGTAAGTAAACCCTGTATCATCCGTCAAGGTTCAATGCGTAATTATCATCAAGTATAAACAGATGTGAATATAATCCACACTTCGGTGGAATAAAAACAATATGTAGGCATTTTCATATAGTTAACGTATAGCATTACGTTTTCTCTTTAGCTTAGTGTGACTGCAGACGTTTTTTTTTTTTCCAGACGTTGTATTTCCAACCACGTATGTCATAACCTCAAAGTGAATTCCCAGCATGCCCCCTGTCGATTTGACCATCTTCATTGTCAAACCTCTCAGAATATACCTGATGATAAAAGTCAAATACTGGGTAATTTATTACCATACTCACTTAAATTACAACGTAACCTTGACATTAGCTACCCAAGGATTTAGATATTTTACGTCTTTTCAGGATTTAACTAGAAGATGTTGAAAGCTTTTCCTGCAACATTTGACTTATTTTTTCAGGCAAGGGCTATGTTAATATTTAACTACCACAAACGACTTTGAATGAGTCCACAGTCGGTAAGCCAAATTACCCAGGAATCCCGGGTTGACTTTTCTCTGTTGACTCTTTACTCTCCCTAGATGGTTGCTAAACTGAAGGCAAACTGGTTCTGAAGGTGGTGAACTTGTTCCCCTCTTCCCAGGCTAGCGTCACCATGGCAGCGGGGGTGGCAGCCTGGCTCCCCTTCGCCAGGGCAGCCGCTGTTGGCTGGATGCCAGTGGCTAACCTCCCCATGCCCATTGCTCCCATCGAAAAAAACAAGCAGCAGGACAAGCAGATAATCCTGAATGTCAGTGGGCGACGTTATCAGACCTGGAGGAACACCCTGGACCGCTACCCGGACACCCTTCTGGGCAGCTCCGAGAAGGAGTTCTTCTACGACGAGGAGACCAAGGAGTACTTCTTCGACCGCGATCCGGATGTCTTCCGCAGCATCCTCAACTTCTACCGGACCGGCAAGCTGCACTACCCGCGCTACGAGTGCATTTTGTCCTACGACGAGGAGCTGGCCTTCTTCGGCATCATCCCGGAGATCATCGGCGACTGCTGCTACGAGGAATACAAGGACCGCAAGCGGGAGAATGCGGAGCGCCTCATGGACGACCAGGATGAC
Source organism: Hiodon tergisus (assembly GCA_025775045.1). Taxonomy (NCBI): domain Eukaryota; kingdom Metazoa; phylum Chordata; class Actinopteri; order Hiodontiformes; family Hiodontidae; genus Hiodon; species Hiodon tergisus. The sequence continues at coordinate 2,225,174 of JAOVYW010000084.1, read as the reverse complement.
AACAAGGACAGCAAGCCGCCCAACATGACCTTCCGCGAGACCATGTGGCGGGCCTTCGAGAACCCCCACACCAGCACCATGGCCTTGGTCTTCTACTACGTGACGGGCTTCTTCATCGCCATCTCCGTCATCACCAACGTGGTGGAGACGGTGCCGTGCGGCTCCACGCCCAACCAGAAGGACTTGCCCTGCGGAGAGCGCTACACGGTGGCCTTCTTCTGTATGGACACAGCTTGCGTTATGATCTTCACCGTGGAGTACCTGATGCGCCTCTTCGCCGCGCCCAGCCGCTACCGCTTCATGCGCAGCGTGATGAGCATCATCGACGTGGTGGCCATCCTGCCGTATTACATCGGCCTGGTCATGACCAACAACGAGGACGTGAGCGGGGCCTTCGTCACGCTGAGGGTCTTCCGCGTCTTCCGCATATTCAAGTTCTCCCGCCACTCCCAGGGCCTCCGCATCCTGGGCTACACCCTGAAGAGCTGCGCCTCGGAGCTGGGCTTCCTGCTCTTCTCGCTCACCATGGCCATCATCATCTTCGCCACCGTCATGTTCTACGCCGAGAAGGGTTCCAGCTCCAGCAAGTTCACCAGCATCCCAGCCTCCTTCTGGTACACCATCGTCACCATGACCACCTTGGGGTAAGGAAGTCTGACTTTTCACATGTATTTGTTTTAACTCTATCACAATACGGCTTTAGCACCTTGTCTGAGGAGTCACTCATCATTTAAGTGGGATTTAGGGCCTCGGAGGTTGTGGCAAATTCAGAGGAAACTGAATCGGACGCGCATAGGAATCTCAGGGATTTTGAACTGCTCTTCACCTTTCACCTTTCACCTCTAACAGTGAGATCTGTGATCAAAAGCTAACATATTCGATGGAAAAATAAGAAGATTGTAAATGCAATCTCCGCTCAATTTCAGTAACAAAATATTTGGCATCAAAGGGATTTTAACCTTTCAGAGGTACTCAAACTAGCCACAACCAGTACTCCATACGTAAGCACTGTATTTTTTGTAGAAATTGTGAGTGGTGAATGGTTTGAGGTGTGTTGTGTCTGGCTTTCTTTTGAATAGAAATACTAACCCTCTGAAACATCTGCCGACTCTGCGTTCAGAGGAAGCCTGGAAGGCAAAAGGCAGACGCATGTATTGCCGCTGTGGTGCTCGTTCTGCGAAAAACGTCCCCTGAAGAACATTCACTGTGGACCAGATTGGCACTCCCTAGGCCCTGTTCATACAGAATAAGCGATTTAAATTTGTTAGCTTTAAATGTCCTCCTGCAGAGCACTTTTTGTTATTATTAAAGATTTACTACGCATGCCTCTGTATCAATAGTCACGACACTGATAGTCCTGCTATTTAATTTATAAAATGTATTATTCTCATTCTGAAAATGCATAAACAATCTGAGTAATTATTAAAACTTAAATTAGCCGCCCACTGGCTGCAAAGCATGTCATTAATATCAAACTAAAGAAAAATCGTGCCTTTCAGGGGGCTTCATCAGAAACACTCGCCTGAGCTCAGACTGAGACCTGGGAGCAGAAATTCGCAGGTTCGAATCCAACTTGTGACAGTGCCGCCCGGGTTCGGGGGGGATGGGTTTCAACTGCTCTTTACAAACCAGCGCCTCCTGTAGGGTTCCCTGGTGCTTGCAGGCTGCCAGAGCCGTCCAGAGGAACGCACCATTCCTCCAAACAGGACTGGACCTCCGGTGTAGCCCGCAGTATGCTGTTACGTGCTGCCATATCTCCTCAATAATCCCAAATTAAAAAAAGATTAAATCTTCCATTTCATCACCATAAATACATTCAGAGAGGTCGCTTCATCTAGTACAGTCTGAAAATGGTTTCGTAACAAAAAATATGTATATTTATACATGTAAATATTACACCAAATGTATTAAAGTAGCTGTCCAGGAATTTAATTAAACTATAGCTGTAATTTGTCCCGATGCCAACACTGGCCCATTTAGATTTTTAATTTCATTGTACTTCTATTCCGTTACACTGTTTGGTCGGGCACCTCTGTGTTTTACATGATAGCTGAAATAACTCCCACTGCTCTCCCACATTGTGCCTCGATTTAGACTTGCGGACCTCAAGGACAACCCCACACAAAGTCTGATTAATGTACGTAAGGGTGTATTGGCAGCATTGGTGCACCCAGGGTAATAGACACCGACGGAGGTTGTTATTCAGATAAGGTGACAAACTGGGGGGGGCTGTGGATCTGGCTCACTTCTGCAGCAGTAATTATCATGTCTGAGTGAGTGTGGCAGGCCTGTCACCGCGCCCTGTCAGTCTGGGATTAACAGACGGCTGTTCGGCGCCAGTGTCGATCGGCTCCTGGTGTTTATTCAGAGCACAACCTTCAGGAATTTACAGGGCTCCGCGCGGGAATGCGGTGTGAACATCATTTCTTTTCGAGAGGTGAATGAACGCGTGTTTGTTTAAGATACGCGTGTATGATTGGCTTCAGGTTCTGTGTCAAGCTCACTGCTTGGCTTGTGCGGATTTGACCCCCGCTATTAGCTCTCATCATGATGCCTTATTGAGGACCAGACTCCCCTGTCAGAAAATAATATCCTATTCATGGTTTCCGTCATACCTTTATCTCTCCCTCTGTGTTTTTCGGAGTGCCTCACTTCCCAGTGACCTTGGTGGAGAGGTGCATCCTGGGATAGAGTGCAATGAAGCCGCTCATCTTGTGCTTCGGAGCAACGGAAAATTAACCAGCATCAACAAGTGTTTCTAGCGTGGTCCTCCCTAATGTTGTCGCCAAGCGAATCTCAGTAGGAAAAAACACAGCGGAGAAGCGCGGACAAACTTGCGAGCGGTTGTTGCCACTCTGTCACAGAAAGACCGGCTGTCCGAGGCCCCGACTCTCCCGTGGAGATTTCACGCTCTCTGTATGGGAAATGGCAGGGAATGTGCGTCTCGCTGTTTTTCTGTTAGTTGTTTATTTGGCCGGCCTCCCAGATTATTTCAGTGTTCCTGATGCTACCTGTTGTGACTGCAGCCTGGCGCTGGGTAGCATCGCGGGTCTGCGCCACTCCTGAGATCCTCAATTATCTCCAACACCTGATTATGGCAGCAGCAGTGTCTACAGGGCTCACTGTGTAATGAGCTGAGGAACAGGTGGATCAGTTTTAACCGCTAGATGAGACGCAGGTGCTGGAGTTTACGGACTGATGGGTCACGTTTGAGGATGTCCACACCTTGTAGACACCTTGTATTTGAGGCTGTCCACACCTTGTAGACACCTTGTATTTGAGGATGCCCACACCTTGTAGACACCTTGTATTTGAGGATGCCCACACCTTGTAGACACCTTGTATTTGAGGCCGTCCACACCTTGATGTTTGTTTAAGTGCGGCACTCGGCGTTCACCTCTTAATGGTAGTTATGAAAACCCTTTTGCTTCACCCAGGTAGCCATGGGAAAACCTAGCGTGGATATTTACCACCTATTAGCAACAAAGAAAGATGACTGCTTGTTTTTGAAGTGAACGTTTGTTTGACTCATCTCACACCAAACATCCAAAATTGACTACTCCGAAACTGAAATGATGTGTGGAAAGAAGTAGCCGAAATCCAGCCACTGCGACCCGAAGTTGTTTTTCTGAGTTTAGATGGATGCCCTATTGTTGGGCGCTACCGGAAGTCTTTTGTTTTCTGTGTAGCTGGGTGAGTAGAAGCAATATTCAAACGATTTTTGGAGCCACGCGAGAGAAACTTTCTTTGCTCATGAAGGTAGCAAACAGCGCAGGCACGAGATGTTTCTTCAGTCTGTTCGGAATCATCTGAGTATCGCGGAACAACTGAGTAATGACTCAAATGCCGCTCAGATCGGAAGACAAAATTGACTCTTGAAAACTGTCACTATAACTATAAATACCCCAGCAAGGCAGAGAACGCCAATCCATCGGAACAGTGATGCAGAGAGCAATTTAAGGGCGTTTATGTCACTGAGGATGAGGAATCTCTGGAACAGCGCTGAGAAGATAACAGTTATCGTTCTCACGAGACAAGTTGTCAGCTACTTTCATTAACAGGCAATGAGGGTCTCAGGGGTTTGATTCGGGAAGTGAGGTCGTTCGGGGATTGTTTCTCGATCGTCGCTGACGGAACTCGAGCCGGGAGTCGTTTGTGACTTGCCAGTGTTACGTTAATGGCGAGTTTGAAAATGAATGAAGATTTGATTGATTTTCTTCCCTCGCTGATTCAGCCTTCAGCCATGGAAGCTAATTAGCTAATTGCTAATCAGTCGCACTTTAGACACTGTAAGCGGAAACTGACCGGCCCGTGATGGTACTGCGATTATCAATACATGCATGAACCAAAAAGCCCCCTGTGGCTCCTGCTTCTATACCAATTCAAGAGGCGCTCAGTCTTCATACAGAGATTTTCAGTCTTGTCCAATGCGTTTGAATGTTTGTGAGTAAACACAATTAGCTGATCCATGCTGTGCAATGAGACGGACAGTCAAATCAGAGGTTTTCTCGTCGAGTAACTCCAGATCAACTTCAATGAAACAATGAAACCATGAAAAATATTTTGGCACTTTATGACTTTCTTTTTTATTACCAGTAACAGACACAGTTTCAAGGGCCACGCTGGACCAGTCTTATGTTATATTATCTCATGACCAGCCTGTCGCATAGAGCTTTCATTTCTGTCTGACGTAGCTATGTGACTTTAAATTATGGTCTGCAGTTTGTATATCATGCGTATCTTCTATCTATTTATAACAGAGTGTTTTTTTCCCCCCGGTGACGGTATTTCATATGACCACTATATGCATCCAGGAGGTCTGGATTACTATTACTATTACTATTACTATTACTATTACTATTAATGTAGGTTGTGGGGAGACACAATAAAGACTGGGTCTCACTATTGGTCTTGAAATGAAAAAGGTTATTGCCAGCTCCAAGAGCCTTATCTGCCTCTCTTTAGAGAGCCATCTCCACCTTAAAAGGGGCCAGAGTGGCTTGCTGAAAGCACCCGGGTGATGCATGGAGATTGATGGAGAAAGCACAATCCCCCTTTACTATGCCTCCAACGACGGGGAATGTAGCCCTAAGAGTTTAGATCTCCCTTGGGCTTGGAAAGCTAGATATAATGTGGATACGTTCATTTATGTCTTTTCCAACACCCTTCCAAAGCTGTTTCAGGCAAATGTCTGGCCAGGGGCACTTGGGTGTCTGGCTTATGTATTTTCCCAGCTTGTTTTAGGGTTCACCGTATTACCAGAGTCTAAAGCAGTCAGGGATAATGGCTGGTGGTATGATTTGTCATTCAGTTGTCGCAACAGAACTCTACCTTGCCCAGTCGGCTGTTAGTGTCTGAAGGATGCTGAAAGTCGCCTCTCTTTTAGGTTTGGTCCTCCTGATAAGAAATGTCCTCTTTATAGCATGAGGATCACAGGAAATGTCCTCTTTACAGCCCAGAGAGCAAAGGAAATGTCCTCTTTACAGCCCAGAGAGCACAGGAAATGTCCGTCCTCTTTATACCCCAGAGAGCACAGGAAATGTCCTCTTTACAGCCCAGAGAGCACAGGAAATGTCCTCTTTACAGCCCAGAGAGCACAGGAAATGTCTTCTTTGCAGCCCTGAGAGCACAGGAAATGTCTTCTTTACAGCCCAGAGAGCACAGGAAATGTTCTCTTTACAGCCCAGAGAGCACAGGAAATGTTCTCTTTATACCCCAGAGAGCACAGGAAATGTCCTCTTTACAGCCCAGAGAGCATAGGAAATGTCCTCTTTACAGCCCAGAGAGCACAGGAAGTTTCCTGTTGATAGCAGAGAGAGCATAGGAAATGTCCTGTTTATACAAATATAAATAAATAAAAAGTACTGTAATCTGTAAAGTGCTAACAGGTTTTTATTTCGATAAATATTTAGGGATTACTAAATGGTGGTAAATGCTGACATTCAGCATCAGTATGTATACTTTTTAACTTTTATTTAATTTAAGGTGATGATAGTGATCTGTAGATATGCCAGATGTGTGTTTTGTGTTTCATGTCCCCACCTTTTATCTTGCTACTTAACAAAACTGTTCTAGAGTGTTCTTGGAATAAATTAAAAGAACATTTGCATTTGTTTCTACTCCATATCTACAGGTAAGGATCTATCGTGTAGGAATAAATCTCACCAGAAACCTTTCAATTAGGGTAAAAAATGATGTATTTTTATTTTATTGATTTTTTTGTCAGTGAGATTATGTGCACATGATATGCCCATTGCCTGTGACTTATCACTCTGATGCCACAGGAAAATAAAGATTTTATGGCTGAAAGTGGTTATTATATAAATGAAACAAACGCTCGCAGACGTTGTATGTAATGTATTATGTCGACATTTATCAGGCTGCTTCCATTGCATAACAGAGCGCCCACGGAGACAGGGTTTGTGGAAAGGTGTGTGTGTGTGTGTGCAGGGGTAGGAAGGACTGTTTTAAAAATGTACTTATTTAGGACCCATTATTAAAATGCAGATAAAGGCACTGGTACGCTGATTTGTTAATGCATTATAAAATTTATAAGTAGTTCATTTGAGCCCTTTTTCATTTGAATAATTTTTCAATTCTTAGTTTCTAAAGTATTGTTTAATTTCTTGTTTAGTTGAAATGATGCTTACACTTAATTACGGTTATAACTAAGTTATTAAGGAGTGTAGACACTGGCGCGTGTATCTGTGTATTGATTTGTAGTAACGGACGACCTGTCTGGTATAAATAGGGCCCTCTGGGAAAGTATTGCATTTTCTATTCCATAAACATTCAAGGTTTCTTTGTTCTGGTGTGCCTGAGGAGAGGGCCTAATCTCTACATTTCAAATTGAGTTTTAAGTTTAAAAGATATGCAAATGAGGAGTGGTGCTCTGAATTTTAAATAGAAGGTATCCTTTGCCTAGTTTGTACGTAGACACATGCGTAATGCGAAGTATGAAATACAAAGGCACATTTATTTGAATTAGCACTCCCTGTGTGCCCGGTGCAAGGCAGAATAGGTTTTGAAGAACTGATTTCAGTCCCTCGAATTTCAGCGATTGGCCTGTCTCCCGCATGAGTGTCTCTCTGTGGACGCCTCCGGATCTCTGACCGGGCTTATCTTTAACACCTCTTACATCCCTTTCTCACAGTAGTGAGTGCGACACTGACTCTCCAGTTTTACCCTTCCCCGAGAGCCTGCCCCACGTCCCCTTTGATCATTCCGATTGTTTCTTGTTTCGTTTTTTTAAAGTGGCAGGTCTAACCTGATACAGGAACACACCAATCAGCTGCTACGAATCATTGTATAGTGATCTGTGATTGGCCGTGTGAAAAGCAGTCATTTACTGCTGTGCAGTATCCGTCATTTGACAGTAAATAAACAGGAGGAAAACATCTCAAAAAACAGATATGCAGTCGCCTTAACCGCTGGTGGGGAAACAGTGAAAAGGGTCCACATGTGGATGCTTTTATTTTGTAGAAAACCAGGTTCTCTTTACAGATTAAAAGTGCCGGTTTATACGACCTAGCATAAGGAGAATGCCTGGCTCTAGGGACTTATTTCCCGTCCCCAATATGCAGGTATTCATTTTGACAAAGTTCTCACTGCTTTTCAATTCTTATGGGAGGAATAGGAAGATTTTTCATCATTGTGTGAAACCCATTTCTCATCCCAGTACGCCCGACAAGGAACTTTTTTCTGTTGTGTAAAGTCTTCATGAGTGATGATATGTCCTTAGGTTGAAGTTCCCCATTGGAATTGATGGATTGAGACATTTGTCTGTTGTGGTGATGCATAGTTGGCCAGACTCTTGATGGTTGAATTTGTTACTTTCACTACATTTG